>CM049818.1:35458403-35597656 GCA_027422435.1 Schizopygopsis pylzovi | reverse complement strand
TAGTAATAACACACACACATACACACATGCATACGGGAGTTTTGAGGTTAAGGTTGAAAGAATAGCACTCTTTCCTATTTCATAACTGGAGCCATAAGATCACGAAAGAGATGTCCCCTTTACTGCATTCAGATCAATTACCGGTCAGTCAGGATAGAACTTAGTTTGATACTTGCTTTCTGTTGGTTAAGCAGGCTGTTGCTTTAGTTTCGTTTCCCACGTGGGTTTCCACGTGTTGCTCTGGGAACCTCTGCTGGCTCGCGTCGCTGTTGCGTGACGTCACCGGGGAGCCGTGTTGGAATCGTGGAGTTGATGCTGCTGGTTCCGCGATGTTACGGCTTTGGCACGGTCTTGGACTCTTCAGATGGTTGGTTTCAAGGCGAGAGTCCAGCGGACCGGCTTCCAGGTTGTGCTTGCGCGGAGTTGGAGGGCGAGTTGCGAGAACAGAAAGAGAGAGAGAGAGCACAAGAGAGCGTCGTCTTTTGAACTGTCCGGTTTTGGACCCACCCACAGGCGGCTGGTTGAATCAGAGTGTCCGTATGGGGCGAAGCCCCGCCCATGTCCATGGTTTCTGGGGCCATGCTTACGTCATCTGATGCTTCATTCATTCCGTAAAATATATTCTTACAGATCTTTTATATATGTGTAATCACACATGAGGCTAAAGTTTAACGGTTATCAACACCACTTATGACTTACGACGCCAGCTTCTTTTAGAGACTAAACATCGCATTTGACACAACCTACACATTACAGTTTATGCAGTTTAAGGCACGATTAAAAATCAGCCCACATTTCTTAAGTAATTCATATTCACACAAGCATATGAGAGAAAGAGTACAACATTAATATCCATATGTTTCTTGTGTAGATGGTTTTAAGTCATGAAATGAACGAATGTCTTTTGGAGATATCCCCGGTCACTTCCCTTTGTTCTGTGACCGAAAGAAATCGCACGCTTTTGTGCTGGATGAGGGGGAGGGGCTTTAGAGAGATGCTGATTATTTAGGTGGCCCCTGGTGACCTGTAGAGACAGTTGAATTCCTGCCGACATATGTTACAACTGTAATGCATTACTTTTAAAATTAACTTTCCCCAATGCTGTATATGGGTGAATTGTTCTGGATCAACAAATCTGTCCATGGAGGCTCCACTACGCAAATTGCAGGACCTCAATAATCTGCTGCTGACGTCTTGGTGCCAGATATCACAGGACATATTATCCACAGAGTTCTTGCGGAGTCTGTGCTATTTAGGCAGGTGGTTTTAATGTTGTGGCTGATCAGTGTATTTAGTATGTGTGTAGGTAGAATAGTTGTTCATTTCAATTTAAATTGCGTAATGATAAATTATTTGAACAGGAGTTTCAATAGCTCATTATGTTGCTGTTTCACCAACATAAAATGTTTCATTGCACAGTTAATTGAGGAAACACTCAATCTGTGACCAATTCTAGTGCTCGGTTATCTCTTTAACTTATTTTCTGTGGAGCACAGTTTTTTGTATTTCCTTAATTTAAGCTTTCAAAGCAAATGGGATGCTTTTTTTACCTTTCATGCATTGAAATTCATTCCTGTTATCTGCTCCGAAGAACTGGGCATACATATCTATGACAATAATTCAGAAATGCATAGGAATTACCATGACATAAGCTTCACAGACTTGAGATCGATTGACAGACAGATGGAGAAAGAGAGAAATGGTGGGGAAAGCTATTTGAAGTTTATATTAATGATTTTTTTGATGGATAGTGTTTGTACACAGACACTGAGCTGACCTTGCCAAAGCTGTGAATGCATGACACAGAGCTTAGAAGGTGATAAGGACTGAGGGAGAGGATGGTGTGAAAAGAGATAAGCTTACAGAGAGCGAGAGAGAGAGAGAGGGAGGGAATGAAATGGGTAGCTGTGAGCAGATATTGGGCCGTGGATGCCCTGATTTTGCATTAGGTGTGGCAGGCTTTAGCCCTTTTCTCCAAACGGCTGAGAATGATAGCAAAGTTTTTTTTGTGCTACAGAAGCATGATCCATTGAAAATATTTTATTTGCAATACTTCCCTTGTATGAATTACCAAATTCATCCCACATTACAGTTTTTAAGGTAAACACAATGTTTTACACAAGTTGCAACCTGGTCTGGTTGTATTGCAGTGCTACATTTTTGAAAATGTATTTTGTTTCATTTAATGTGCATAGTTTATGAACATTTTTTAAATCTGTTGTGATGTAACCTGATTTAAAACCAAAATTTTGTTAAATGCTGTAAAATGTTTCAGAATTTCCTTGCTGGTACATTAAAGCAAAAGCGAGGTTTTCTTCGTGGAATTCCAGTTCATTATTTTCCACACTTCTTTCTACTTTCTACTAACAGTCATCAATGCAGTAAAATTTCAAATTTCTCATTGAATTATTGAACTACTCTCTTTCACAGGCTGTTTATAATTCCTGGCAGTGACCCAAAGACCAAAGCTCATTAAACATTTATTATCTATCTCTCTATCTATCTATCTATCTATCTATCTATCTATCTATCTATCTATATCCATCCATCCAATTTATGTATGCATGAATGTATGAATCCTACTTGTGGATGTAGAATGAATGTATAAATGGTGAAAAGTAACTTAAAGAAGTCTATAATACCTGTAGAGAGCTAGTCGTTTT
This sequence comes from Schizopygopsis pylzovi, assembly GCA_027422435.1. NCBI lineage: Eukaryota > Metazoa > Chordata > Actinopteri > Cypriniformes > Cyprinidae > Schizopygopsis > Schizopygopsis pylzovi. The sequence continues at coordinate 35,594,993 of CM049818.1, read as the reverse complement.
TCCATTAACACTTTAGAATAGAGAACCAATATTCGCTAATAACTAAGAGTTTCCCTCAACAAACTCATAAGTATCTGCTTATTAATAGATAGTAAGGTAGTTGCTAAGTTTAGTTATTGGGTCGTGTCAAAGGATCTAGAAACTTGTCATACAAAATGAGGCATTAATATATACCTAGTAAAAGTCTTTGCACACGAAATTGTGTGCAGTCCGAAATTATCATTCAACATTTTTGCATGTTAAAAAATAAATACAACATTGTGTTGTGTCAATCACATTTACACACTGCCTCCGAAACTTTCTTCCATCATAAAAAAAATTGGATCAGGTGTGATTTTTTGCATTTTCGCACATGCAGCAAGCATTTTAATAGGAAAGGATGACGAATCCCCCCTCCAAAAAAAAAAAACAATCCCGAAAAAAAGCATACGAAATTGTTGGCCTCAGTGTGCAATGACCTTAAGTAACTTCAATATTTAAGTATTAAGTATATCAAGTACTACCTTAAGTAAATTACTTGAGCCGTAAATTCTGTCATGGCCATGTGGATTGCCTGTTAAGGAAGGGGTTAGTTTGATGGTCCGTCCTTCTGGATACTTGATTTTGAGGGCATCTATGCCTTTCTTTAAGATTATCACTAGTATGTCAGATGTAAGAGAACTTCAGTAGAGATCCTAGCTGTCATAAGTCTTTTTGAAATACAAGTGTTCTGCAAGGTGGGCATGGCTGGAAATCAAAGCTGGAGTGACATCTGTTCTGTCTTCTTGGCCAAGGTGAGTGATGTGTGTGCTTATGCTGTTTCTTGGTTGCATGAAAGTCCTGCCTTGTGATGTTTTATGTTGAGCACAGAACTTGTGAAAAAAAAGTACAATAAAACACGTTTTATCAGAGTTCCGAAATGTAGTTAGATTCACAGTGGAGAGTAACCCAGGGGTCAGCTGTCTGTCTGTGAGGACTGGTTTATGGACAATGTTAGTAACTCCACATGTATCCCAGAATGATATTTTTCAAGTTTCAAGAGTCTGTACTTTTTAGGGATACTTCATCCAAAAATGTTACTTAGCTTCATGTTTTTCCAAACCTGCATGACTAACGCTTCCTGCATAACCAACACAATCTCACAGCAATTTGTACATATTTTACAAGGTGGCTAATTCATATGAATTCATATGACCTCATTCGTACAAATTCATATGCTTTTTGCTAAAGTTTTATGAGTTACACACTTCGCACGATTGACCTACACCTAACCCCACCCCTAAACCTACCCATCACTGGGGTCTAGAAAAATCGTACAAAATCATACAAGTGAGGTCATACAAATTCATACCAATTAGCCACCTCATAAATATGTACACACTGGTTGTGAGATAGCACTGGCAGAACAAAAAATAAGATTTTTCTGCAGTCAAAGTTAACGTAGTCCAAGTCCAAAGAAAAAGAAAATGTTATCCTAATGACAGAAAAAAACTCAAAATATCTTTTGTGTTTCACAAAAGAACGAAAGCCAGACTATTCTTTTTAAATGCTGGCATATTAGGTGAAAGTAGACCACACATACACACACATTAAGTCTGGGGTTTCTCAGAGAACATGGCATAATTATTAATCAAAGAAACCTCTGCACTAACCTGACTACCCTGAGGCTCAATTAGATATTCAGGATCACTTCTCTGCTCACCTGTCTCCACCAGCACCTGTTCTTTAAGCTGAAACTTCATTAATATTCCTCTCACTCACCTCACTCTCCTTCTGTCTCGGGCCCCAGATGAGCTGTTGTTAAAAAAGGAAGGAGAGGTAAAAATAAGTGATTGGCTCTACCTTGTTTACTGCCATCTTCATGGTTCTTTAAAGGGTGAATTTTTATCGAATCTAATCTCCATATAATATCCCTTCTCTGATATAAACTCAAATAACTCAAGCACTTAAAAGGCCCGAAGGGCTGGCGTATTGCTCCATCCGAGTCCAAATGACTTCCTCATTGGCACTTGCGATTGGCCGTCTCTTAGTCCCTGGTGTGAAATGTCTAATTCATCCACCTGCTGGATCATCCCAAATTATATTATTCACATTCGTAGAATGGAAAATTATAGCTTCTGATTTCCCCTATATCACAGGTGTGCAATTGATTTGAGCAAGTCGTTGAAGGACATGCATAAATGTTCTACCTCGCTTCTGTTTTCATTAAGTGTCGCTACATTTCCTCTTCTCGTCAATGCATTTACCGCATGTCGAAGATGAAGCTTGTCGTTAAGGGCTCTCTAGAGCTGTTCCGACAGATCTCCAGGTTGCTTGCATTCACCCCATGCTTCCTTTTCCAGATTTTCCCAGATCCGTTCATAACAGGTGTAGACGGGGCGGGAGGGGAGCTTTTTGGAATGCCTCTCAGGTTTTCAATTGCCATTTTAAAGTCTGCGCCTGACTCACCAAGACGACAGTGTCTCTGCAATTCCTCTGAAAAGCGGGAGCTGAATAAGGCTATGACCAGAATCTGCAGTGAGAGGGAGGAGAGGATGATGGATGGCGGCTGTTAGATACAGTAATTGTGCTCAGGTAATTGCCCCTGCCTCGCCATAATACCCCTGGAACCTTCTCCATTTCCAGGGCAGGAGAAACTATCAGCAAATCATTTTGCAGGCTGAGCAGGGATCTTATGCTAGCTGAGACGAGACAACTATTTAGTTTACCTGGAGACTTTGACCGTGCCTGACTTCTGATTTGCAGCCCTAGACATTGATTGCATTGCCAAGAAAAGTCAGTAGAGTCAAACAGAGCTAAACAGCATTGTTCTTGTAATTACGTGTAATTAATACTGTTGTAATTAACATTGCAGTTATATCTGTTGCTCATGGAGATGCACCTTGCACACCCTTATTTTATTAAGATGGGATTATTCAAGATTATGCCTGTGTTTATTGCATATTATGAACATATTTATGTAATATCATATATCAGACTTTGCTTGAGTCAAGATCAGGCACTTAATCTTACAATATATATATTCAATGGCAATAAAGAGGACACCAAATAGAGAGTTAAAGTCATTATATTAGCTTGTTAGCTTAGTTCGTTTTGGTGATTTCTTTGTTTTTACATTTTAATATAATAAAAATGATTGTTCACAATTTAATCAAAATGTCTACATTTTTTTAGAGTAAAGCAAGTCAACTTATATTGCAAAACATCACTGAATAAATCAGATCTATTGCTAATATTTTGAAGGTTTATTCTGGTGGTTTCCCTCCCAAAAATTTGACTTCATTGCATAAAGAAACTGGCTTAAAGGGATATTATAAAGAGCTAACTGGATGGACAGTGATATATTAAATAATATTAAAACTATAAAATAAAATGTTTGGTTTGAAACTTTTCAGTTACGCAATATAGATTATGCACACTATATACAGGCAAGCAGATGATGTGTAATCTAAGTTATATTATTAACCTTACTTTCATGTTATAAGTTAAACAGATGTTATATTAAACTTAGTCTTGTCAACATTTTGGAAATGGTTTTTGTGTTCATTGAGATATTGTTTAAAATGTTACTTTCCAAAGGGGGTGTACTCATTTACGCTGAGCACTGTATTTGATTGGTTAGGTTAAAACATGATACTTTTTTTCCTCCTCTCGGAGGCCTTGCTGAACATCCGTTGCAAATTGCAATGGCATTGTCCTCCTCTGCCACCGAGAAAAACTTCCAGACCGGCAACGACATGTTCACAAATGATGACGTAATGAGCGCGACAAGCTGAGAGTCACTGCAATTTAAAGCAGGTCACTTGCAGTCGGAAAGGGGATGAATCTCAGATAAATCAGACGGATTGATTTCACAGCAAGTGTACTTTATCGGGTCTAGATATCAGATTTCATTTTTTTATCGGAGCAATAAATTTACGTCATTTTCATCCATATCGGTCTATAATTTATCTGTCTGATAAATATCGTGCATCTCTAGTTAGGACATCTGTCAGCTGTTCAGCACAGTCTTTCAGTACGTGGCCAGGTATGTTGTCAGGACCCGCAGCCTTGCGTAGGTTAATCCTAGATAGGGTCTTCCTTACGTCGGCTGGAGACAGACAGAGTGCCTGATCTTTGGGAGGTGTGGGCAGTTTTTGTGAAGGTATGTCACTCTGCATTTCAAACCATGAATAAAAGTGGTTGAGTGCATCTGGGAGGGATGTGTCATCACAGGCCTGTGGCAGGGGCTTGAAGTCAGTTATGGTCTGAATGGCTTGCCACAGTGTGTCTCTGCTGTCTGTGAAATGATTATTGGTTTTTTGAGCATATGACCATTTTGCATTTTTGATGCCACAGGACAGATTGGCTCTTGCTGTTTTGAGGGCTGCTTTATCTCCTGATCTGAATGTTTTATCTCTGGTATTTAGCAGCCCACGGACCTCTGCTGTCATCCATGGCTTCTGGTTTGCACATGTGGTGATGGTCTTGGTCACTGTCACATCATCAATGCTGTTTTGATGTAAGATGTCACGGTTTCATTGTACTCCTGCAGGTCTGTGTGGTTGTTGTAGGTGATTGTAATCATCAATAAGGGAGTGATCCAGAATGTCCCTAGCAGGAACCCAACTTCTCTCCTCCGGACCGTAACTTCCCAGTCCACCAAATACTGGAATCCGCGTCCCCTCCGCCTCGAGTCCAGAATACGATTGACCGAATACGTTGGTTCCCCATCTACGAGACGCGGCGGTGGAGGAACCGGGGCAGGCGGATTAAGGGTAGAACAAAAAACGGGCTTTAATTTAGAGACATGAAACACGGGATGAATTCTCCTGTACGCTGGAGGAAGTTTGAGGCGGACTGCCACCGGACTAAGGATCTTGGTGACAGGAAACGGGCCAATGAATTTGGGAGCGAGACAAAGAAAGCCACACTTTTTGACCAACGACGTATACGGAAGGCTTCGACCGGTGGCGATCAGCCTGAGCCTTAGTGCGCGCTCCCGCTCGGAGGAGAGTCTCACGGACTCTTCCCCAAGTGTGATGGCACTTCTGGACGAAGGCGTGGGCAGAGGGGACCGCGACTTCGGATTCCAGACTAGGAAAAATAGGTGGCTGGTAACCTAAACTACACTCAAAAGGCGAGGGGCCCGTGGACGATACTGGTAACGAGTTATGAGCGTACTCAACCCATGAGAGGTGCTGGCTCCAGGAGGCGGGATTCTGAGTGACCAAACATCGTAACACTCTCTCAAGGTCCTGGTTGGCCCGCTCCGTTTGGCCGTTGCTCTGAGGATGAAAACCAGAGGACAAACTGACACTCGCCCCCAGTAAATGACAAAACTCTCTCCAAAATGTGGAAACAAATTGGGGTCCCCTGTCGGAAACCACGTCCATCGGGAGGCCATGAATGCAAAAGACGTGATCAACGACAGTGACTGCTGTCTCCTTGGCTGAGGGTAATTTGGGCAAGGGAATGAAATGAGCCGCCTTCGAGAACCGGTCCACTACGGTCAAAATGACCGTATTGCCCTGTGAGGGCGGGAGGGCAGTGACAAAATCGAGCGCGATGTGGGACCAGGGTCTCGAAGGGACCGACAGCGGTTGAAGTAACCCCTCTGGGGGTCGATTGGAAGTCTTACCACGAGCACAATCTGAGCAGGCCAAAACAAAATCTCGGATGTCACGAGCCATGGAACGCCACCAGAATCGCTGTTTAACAAGAAAGCCGGTACGATTCACTCCTGGATGACAAGCCACATTGGAACAGTGACCCCACCGAATGACGTCGGACCGTAATCTCTCCGGCACAAATAACCGACCCGGTGGGCACCCGGGCGGAGGCGTTACCCCTTCTAAGGCTGTGCGAACCTTCGATTCGACCTCCCAAGTGAGTGTAGAGACAACGAGTCTCTCAGGTACAATACAAAATACAATACAAATTAAGCTCAGATGAGCTTTATTTGTCACATACACAATTATACAGAGTATAATGAGGAGTGAAATGTGTTCTCTGCATTTAACCCATCCAAGTGTACACACTTGGAGCAGTGGGCAGCCGACTGTGCAGCGCCCGGGGAGCAGTCGTGGACTTCCTGCTGGAGCCGGGATTCGAACCCACAACCTTGGGTTACCTCGGGTTTCAAGTCCAACTCTCTATCCATTAGGCCAACGACTGGTATAATGCACTTGGGAGTGGACAGGCGCTCAGAATGATCAAAAATGCGAGATAACGCATCGGGTTTGATGTTTTTGGAACCCGGACGGTAAGAAAGAGAAAATTTAAAATGGCCGAAAAAAAGTGCCCACTGAGCCTGCCTGGAGTTAAGACGTTTAGCGGATCTAATATACTCAAGGTTCTTATGATCAGTCCAGACAATAAAGGGTACCCCTGAACCCTCTAACCAATGACGCCACTCCTCCAAGGCTAACTTGATGGCCAGCAGCTCTCTGTTACCAATGTCGTAATTGCGTTCGGCGGACGACAAACGATGAGAAAAAGGAGGAAGAGGAAGAGCGCTGGGAAAGAACCGCACCTACCCCCACCTCTGACGCATCGACCTCCACCACAAACTGACGTGTGGGATCAGGGGCAATAAGAATGGGAGCTGAAACAAAGTGGCTCTTGAGGTTGGTAAATGCAGCTTCAGCTGCACCAGACCACCTGAACGTCGTCTTGGTGGAAGTCAAGGCAGTCAGAGGAGAGGCTAGTTGGCTGAAATTGCGAATAAAACGCCTGTAGAAATTGGCGAACCCCAGAAACCTCTGCAGGGCCTTACGGGAATCTGGGGTTAGCCAATCCAGCACAGCCTTAACCTTGTCGGGATCCATGCGCATCCCCTCGGACGAGATGATGTAACCTAAAAACGGAACTGACTGTGCATGGAACGCGCATTTCTCCGCCTTGACAAAAAGCCCATTCTCGAGCAGCCTCTGGAGCACTCGTCTGACGTGCTGAACATGTTCCTGGAGAGAGGAAGAAAATATCAATATGTCATCCAGGTAGACATATATGAAATGATCGACCATGTCTCTCAGCACGTCATTAACAAGTGCTTGGAAAACCGCAGGGGAGTTGGATAGCCCGAAGGGCATCACAAGATATTCAAAGTGCCCCCTGGGGGTATTAAATGCGGTTTTCCACTCATCCCCCTCCCTTATGCGGACCAAATTATAAGCATTGCGCAAATCTAATTTGGTGAAGACGGATGCTCCCTGCAACCGCTCAAAACCTGAAGACATCAACGGCAAAGGGTAAGTATTCTTTACCGTGATGTTGTTCAACCCTCGATAATCAATGCAAGGTCGCAGTGAACCATCCTTCTTCCCCACAAAAAAAACCCTGCCCCAGCGGGAGAAGAGGAAGGGCGAATGAGCCCGGCTGCTAGAGAATCAGAAATATATTTCTCCATGGCCCCCCTTTCAGGAACAGAAAGCGAGTATAACCTGCCCTTAGGTGGAGACATACCTGGTACTAAATCTATAGCACAGTCATAGGGACGATGTGGAGGAAGAGAAGCAGCCCTGGACTTACTGAACACTTCCCTCAGGTCGAGGTACTCCTTAGGCACGTTTGACAGATTCACCGCCTCATCCTGCAATGAAACACAAGACACAGGGGAACAAGCAGACACAAGACAAGACGCATAACATTCCTCACTCCAAGCAGAGACGGAACTCTGGCCCCAATTGACACTAGGGTTGTGCCGGGTGAGCCAGGGATGGCCCAGCACCATTCATAGGTGAATCCGTGATAAAAAACTCCACTGTCTCGGTATGATTGCCAGATGTGCTGAGTGTGACTGGTATGGTGGAGTGGGTGATGTCGGAAAGTGGTTTTCCGTTGAGTGCACTGACCGGGATCTTGTGGTGGAGTGAGGTGGTGGGAATATTGAGCCGGTGAGCCAGGGTTCGGTCCATGAGGTTCCCCTCTGCTCCCGAATCCAGCAATGCCGAACCGTCATGTCTTCCGGCTGCCCATTGCAGTCTTACCGGGAGGAGAGTGGTGTTTGAGGATTGGTTCAACGATACTCCACCCGACAGTAACCTCACTTCTACTGCCGGGCTTGCGCTTTTACTGGGCACTCGTCCAGGAAGTGCCCTGACGCACCACAGTACAAACACAATCCTCTAGCTCGTCGACGCTCTCTCTCCACCCGGGAAAGCCGAGCTCTACCAACCTGCATGGGTTCGCTGTCGGACAGGTGGCTGACCGTACGTCCAGGCTCGACAGGGGAATAATCAGGAATGGGTGACCATGGCTGGTGACGAGCTCGCTGGTCACGTTGCTGTAGCTGTGAGTCCACACGGAGAGATAAGTCAATCAGTCCATCCAAGATGGTAGGTAACTCCCTGGCAAATATCTCCCTCTGGATCCGGTCAGCTAACCCATGCAGGAACATGTCCCACTGCGTGAGTCTGCGGTTGCAGAGCGAAAAACATTGAGCATTTTACGAGAAAAGCTCGACATAGGTTGGGCTCACCGTTGTATGTCTCTGGTGCCGGAAGCCGCAGCTCGCGTTGAGTCGCGCTGGTAAGAGGAGCCGGGTGAACAGGTGGTGGGAGTGGCACAGTGGGCATCCTTAGTTGTTGAAGTTGAGTGGTGAGCTCGAACACCTGCGCCACCAACGCTTGCACGGCTCGCCCAGCCACGAGCATCTGCTCCTCCTGACGATCCAATCGCGCGTTGTTGTTCTCGAGTAGTCCTTGAAGGTTTAAGGCTCCCGCTGAATCCATCAATGGTCAGATCCTTCTGTCAGGAAGTCAAGACAAAGGATTCAATAGCGGATAAACAACAGTTTATTGATATCTAACAAAGTCGCTGGAAGCTTCAGAGCTCATGCACAGCGTGGAGGGAAGATGGTCGCAGGGACGCAATGGGCAGCCAAAACCACCCGCAGAATCCTCCTGAGCCAACGTGGAGATCGGAACACCTCAGAAGACAGGACGAGAAGCAGGACAGGAACACAGAGAATCTTTGAGGATCTGACAATGAGAGGAGTGTTAGCTGATCTTAAATAGCCCCAGTAATGAGCCACAGCTGGGGCTGATCACCCGTAATGAGGAACTCAGACACACCCACTCACGCAGCACCACACAGACACGCAAGGATGAGACAGTGACTCTATGAACCGTGACAGTATCGTATATCTTGTCAGTGTCTGCGCTTGCTTGGCCATTTGTTGTGAAAAAATAAGGAAAGTGTGTTAAAGCGCCAGCAGATAACAATGTAAAGAAATACTCTTTGAGAGCAGTAGTCTTTATCAACAGAAGTTAAAAGCAGCTCATAAGTGTATTTATGTGTCTCGTTAGTGTTTATCCCAATTGTCATTGCTAGGAAACGCTTGTTTTGTTTACTGTGTGGAGACATGCTGATACTGCATTTAGGTAAAAAATAAGGAAAGTGTGTCCAGATGAATTTAATTTGTATTTTGTTAGAAGTATTTAAAAAAGATTAGTTTACAGAGGCAGCCGTCGCATTAAAGCCTCCTCGTGTGAAGACCAAAGATTGTAAAGACCAATGACTCTACCGTGCGACTCCAACGAGCAGGGACACCAGCAAAGGATATAAGTATCGCTTTTTATTTCTACTTGCTTCAGTTTTACAACCATTTTCTTACTATGTGTAAGTAAGTTGTTCTTTGTTAGTATGTGTGTTTGGCTCAGTGTTATTTTTTTAGGATTACTGATAAACCTACTGTCGTTTGACTTTTATTTGTTATCTGTTTTAATTAATTCATCTCAGTCTGAATGTGTGATGTCTTTATAGGTCTTTTATTAAGTTTTAGTTTGATTTAATTTGAGTTATTTTAATACTTCAACAAACTAAATCGAAATGAAATCATATATATATATATATATATATATATACAAACCCATATGTAGTTGTTTTTTGGGGGTTTGGCTTAGTGTTATGTTAGAATCATTATTATACTCTTATACAATTTGTTCTTTAACATTTTCAATTGTTCTTAGCTTTATTTTTAATTTTTCATCTACATGTTGTTTTTAATTTTGTTGTATGAATTTGTCATTTATTTAATTTCTTTATTTTTAAAATGTGTATATGTAGTGTTTATAACGTTTTAGTTGTTTTAATACTACAATTGATTGCTTCTTTTGTCTTCTTTTTAGTCGCTTTGGACAAAAGCATCTGCTAAATGACCAAATATTAAATGTAACTACTTGAGGGTTAGTAAATTAAAGACTTTGATGATTTTAAAGTACAAAAGTGGTCCAATGGCTAAAATATATAGTATATGAATAAAAAAATGCTTTTGCATTTTGGCTTGGTTTTTATTTTCACAGTCATACAAATGGAGGCTAAAAGCTTGCTAACAGCAGGCAAGTGGCAAATTGAAACACATAAGTGTGTAGTGTGCTTGGGTTTTGATTAACAGTGTATTAACTGCCCATTAACGGCACAAAGGCTCAGGGAAACAGACTATATTGCCTCGCAATCGCTTAGATGTCAGTCAGCAATTACTCTCCACTGTTACAGACCATTGAAAAGAGTGCAGTGCATGTGTTTACTTAACAATTTAACATGTTTTGATGCAATAGATCCTCGTTGAGTCCCATATGCACTTATCTAACCAGAGCAATGGAGAAAATTAACAGCCAAGAATAAATAAGCACTGTGAGAAAGTGTGTTATTTACTTGACTATAATAAATACTAGCTCAACAAAGTTAGAAAATGTCTAAAAGTGGAAAGTATATTCACACTTACGTTTTCTACATTTGCATTAGCCTGATTTTGGCGAACTTCCGTGAGCTATATAATCGATTGCAGTGACGTATGAAGCACAACTCACAGACGTCTCTTTAAAATCAAGCTGTTTTTTGTTGATCAGCACAGCAAACTTTTAGCAAAATCTGTATGGGGACATCTTTCACTCCCAGACAATATCGTGTGGATCCCTATTGAAATGGCTAGAATTTACTGCAAAAGTAACAGTAAATGTGACCACATCTTTGGCATAAAAATCCCACTCTTGCCGATAAAGTTCACTCAGTTCAACTCCATAGTTTTTTCTGCAAAAAATGTCCAATTCATTGAATCATATCAGGAGAATTGGTATTTCCTTTTTTCTTGATATATTAGTTTTAAAATGCAGTAACATTTTTATGATAGCGCTTCATCGTTTAACGTTGAAATTCTGGCTCTGGGACAAGGGTACAACATTGAAATTCATGCATAAATGAGAGCGGGAAAAGTAGCAGAAATAAATGATGGCATGGTAAAAAGTTTCCAATAAAGTTTTAATGTGACTGATAAGTCTAGTTGTAATCTAGTTTTAAAACAAATCAACCCTTGGGATATAAAAATACAATTTTACAGCTACATTTCAATAAATACGTGTTCTTTTGAATATATTTTCAATTTTGAAACTTTTGAAAGTCTAGGTTTTTAATTATATAATAGCCTATATATATATATATATATATATATATATATAATGCTTATTGTATTGACAGCACCAATTCAAAAACCCTTATTAATGGAACATTTATTTGGATGTGTGCTGTTGCCTGTCTGGCAGGGGTTTGTGTAAGAGGGCAAGAACAGTAGCATATTCAGCCAGGAGGCAGGCTGGTGGCATTGAGCATTAACCATCACAACATTATCAGAGCTGACACACCAGTGCTTCTGCACCTGCTCAGCACAGCTGTTCCAGCACCACCCTGCCAGATGTGAGCCACCAGGTGACCACAGCTGATTACCGTGAAAGAGGTACGTAGGACATTGTTTATAAAGGTTAAGTGGAATTTTCCGACAGGGTTGTGTTATATGTTGGCACAGGTCCAAAACCTGCCAGCTTAGTGAGCTGCCAACACAAGCAGCATCTTTAAGGTATCATGGGCACACTCTCCATGCAAAGTGAGTTAGGCAGCATCACTGTGCACATTGTGTGATTACGGAGAACTTCAGGGGACATAAAAAAAAAAGATTTAGCAATTTTTTGCAAAAGTTTTGTATTCCCTGAAAAACTTTGGCACTCCTCTAGTAGGGCTGCTCGATTATGGCAAAAATCATAATCACTATTATTTTGGTCAATATTGCGATTACGATTATTTAACACGATGATGAGTGGGCCATATGACCAACATTTTAAATCAATTATTTATTTAAAGATAGCAATATAAATTAATTATCTAATTCAAAATATAATAGCATAATCACAGTAAGTAGTCATATTAAACTTTATTTGTTCCTTATTAAAGCAAAATCAGCCCGAAATTTCTTGCAGAAACACAAACAAAATTCAAAACATTTGTAATTAAGCTCAACATTTCTTTAGAGAATGCAAAGTTTCATGGGTGAATATAAGTGAGACAAATGTTTCTCTGGGAAATGCAAAACTTTTGCATGTGAACGAAAGTTGCTTGTAGAAATGCATAACCTTTTTGAGCGTGCACACATTTTTGCAGGGAAGTGTACATTTTTTACATGTGAATGCAATGTTAGGATAAAAATTTTGCTCGTGATCACAACATTTCTCTGGGAAACACAAACCTTTCCAAGCAAGTCGAAAGTTTCTTGGGGAAACGCTAAAATTTGGCAAAAGAGTTTCTTGGGCGAATGGAAAAATTTTGCGAGCAAGACCAAAATGTATCTGGTGAAAGCAAAACTATTCCATGCAAATGAAAGCCGATGATGCACAAGAAAGCCCGCAAACAGTTTGCTGGAGACAAGCAGACATTGGACATGGATAACTGGAACTATGTCCTTGTGGTCTGATGAGACCAAGATAAACTTATTTGGTTCAGATGGTGTCAATCGTGTGTGGCGGCAACCGGGTGAGGAGTACAAAGACGAGTGTGTCTTGCCTACAGTCAAGCATGGTGGTGGGAGTGTCATGGTCTGGGGCTGCATGAGTGCTGCCGGCACTGGGGAGCTACAGTTCATTGAGGGAACCATGAATGCCAACATGTACTGTGACATACTGAAGCAGAGCATGATCCCCTCCCTTCGAAGACTGAGCTGCAGGGCAGTATTCCAACATGATAATGACTACTGCCTTGCTAAATAGGAGGGTAAAGTTGATGGACTGGCCAAGCATGTCCCCAGACCTAAACCCTATTGAACATCTGTGGGGCATCCTCAAACGGAAGGTGGAGGAGTGCAAGGTCTCTAACATCCACCAGCTCTGTGATATCGTCATGGAGGAGTGGAAGAGAATTCCAGTGGCAACATGTGAAGCTCTGGTGAACTCCATGCCAAAAAGGGTTAAGGCCGTGCTGGAAATAATGGTGGCCACATAAAAATATTGACACTTTGGGCCCAATTTGGTCATTTTCACTTAGGGGTGTACTCACTTTTGTGGCCAGCAGTTTAGACATTTAATGGCTGTGTGTTTAGTTATTTTGAGGAGCCAGTAAATTTACACTGTTATAAAAGCTGTACACTAAATGATTTACATTGTAGCAAAGTGTCATTTATTCAGTGTTGTCATATAAACAAATATATTAAAATATTTACAAAAATGTGAGGGGTGTACTCACTTCTGTGAGATACAGTACCTGCTTGGGTTGGGTGCTCTGTATGTGAGGAACCCAATCAACCAATCAATCAATCAATCAATCAATCATGTTTAAATTAGTTTAAATTCAGCACTTGACCATTCGCAAAACCCACCCTTAGTTACTGTTGCTATGCCCGACATACAATGCTGCTCTCACACTACACTCATGTTCTCATACAGTGAAAAATACATCTCAGACTCAAAGAGGAAACTGACAACACACCGACAGAGAAGAATAGAGCAGGTTACTTGAATGATATGAATGATATGAAACAAGGACTCGGGACCCTCAGTTTTTAAATTTGGTCATTTTTAAAGAAATTCAAACAATAAATATTGTTTTGTGGCTCTTCAATGTGTTGTGACAAATCACTGTATTGCCTCAGTTCAAAAACGTGAACCAATTGTCTTTTAATATATAGTTAAAGCAGGAAATGAACATGAATAAACATCATTAAGTGTTTAATTTCAACTGCGGAACACACCATTTTTCAAGTTTAAGTCTACCAAAGTTAGTCAGCTCTTTTTGATCTTGAATTTGATTTAGAATTTGATCTAATTTGTGCTTAAGGCAAGAAGTGATACAGCTGCGGCTACTGAGCATGTGTATTTACATATTTTCTGAGCCGACAATGTAACGTGAAATAAAAATGGTTTTAAAAAAGTATATAGTGCCATATTTTCATCATTTTAGAGTGTCGCAGTTACAGTCTTTTTATGGTAAAGGACCTGTCATAGTTTAATGAGCTCGAAGATGATATGAAGCGACACGAGGAGAGCTGCATTGAAAACAGAGGAGCGCACATGTGCATAAGCAGCTCCCGATCGGGGCGAAGTTCACAGGATTTTGTCCACAGAATGATAAGAGCATACGTTTTAACATATTATTGTATTATATAACACTCCGTATTTAACCTGTTAACTGTCACTGGCCCACCGGTGGGCCCATTTGCCATTGCATGGTTAAAACAATTATATCCTATACTTAAACTGATCTAATATTGACAAACTATATATCGTTGGAAAGCTCTACGTGTGTACTTTTCATATTTGACCACTGTTTTGGAGGAAATATTATGTAGTGACAATAATTTATTAATTTGTGACAAGAGAAGGTAGCAAAAAAATCAAAAGTATACCAGGAGTTTATTGAAAAGCCAATAAACACACTTACAATCACTTAATCTGATCTAATATTGACAAACTATATATCGTTGGAAAGCTCTATGTGTGTCCTTTTCATATTTGACCACTGTTTTGGAGGAAATATTATGTAGTGACAATAATGTATTAATTTGTGACAACAGAAGGTAGCAAAAAAATCAAAGGTATACCAGGAGTTATGAAAAGCCAATAAACACACTTACAATCACTTAAACTTCAGTTTTTATGTTAATAATCCAAACTATTTTTTTAGTTTTTTCATCTTGAACACAATTTTTTAAATAATAAAAAAAGGATATCAATCTTTGCTGTGGTGTGAGGTCAAGTGGTCTCCAAGTGTCCTTTAGGAATCATCAATTGGACATGAATGTCACCTAGTGGCCTTTGTTGGTATAACGGCTCACAATCTCATTTTTTATGATATCAGTCTCAAATTTGGAACACAACTTCTTTAGACCTATAGCTTTTATTTCATATAATTTTTAGGGTGAACCAAATTTTTATTGATATGTTATTTTAATAAAATATAAAATATTATTTATTATTGTTTTTTTATTACAATAAACTTAAATATCTATAACTTTTTTGTAAACTAATTTTTTAAACTACAGACACCTGTGCAAGAAACTTCAAAGTCTCTTCTTTAAAACAAGACCAGAATGAGGATCATATTCAAAAGCGTTCCGGAATTATATTAATTTGAATTTCGACATTACATTTGCAGGCCTACACTCAAAAATGGGCGTGACAGTTAACAGGTTAACTTTAGTGCTGCACGCCATGCATACTGTGTCGGACCTGACAGGTTTTCTAGTACGCAAAACTAGTACTTTAAAGGAATGCCTTAGCTTATTGCCGTTACCATGGCAAACAACAACAGCACAGCTTAACTCTCTGCACATTTTTACATTTAGTTATATTGGAAAAGGTTCGATTCAGTCAAACTTTTTTACCCCGTTTTAACATGTATTTCGATGGACACAGGTCGTAGCTATCGGGCAAGAGTGAGAATATTAGCGGCGGCGAATAATCTCTGCATTCAGATCGGTCGGATCGCCTGTCAATCAAACTCTTTGCGAACATATGATCTCCAGGCATGATTAAAGCACTTAAAATGTAATCTATGCATTTTTTTGCAATACAAATTAAAATACTGCTGGCCCGTATTATTGTGCATTCTTTACCACTTTACAATGACACTTTACGTTTAAGCGGCTTATTATAACATGCCACATTGTGTAATCTCTGATGATTACCTTTTATGGCACGTTATGTACATCTGAATTTTCTTCTCTTTGAAAATTGGGTACATCTACATATCTGTATTTATTATTAAACATTCTACTTATTATGCATAAATAAATATTGAGATACATTAAAAGGGACAGGGTTTCAGTCACGGACAGCTCTAAATGTTTTTTGTTTTTTTTGAAGGATGGAAATTATGTCTCTGAAGAACCAGACAGGAGGGGGAAATGACACCTTGACTATTTATTCCACTCAGCACTCAAGTGTTGTGTTTTTATGAACCCTCAAGCTTAAACACACACACACACACACACACACACACACACACACACACACAGAGACACACATACACCAGAAGTGTGATGAAACACAATCTCCTCCAGCTTTTCTCCATAACATGCTCGGAGTGCCTTGCTTTCAGGTGCAGCACTTTGTTAGAACAGGCGCTTAATTGGAAAGCACATGCACAAATAATGGAAGGCAGCCATAGAGAATTGCTGTAAGCAGGTAGTCAGCACAAAATAATGAGAAGGCTTGATCCAAGCTTTATGTGCTGATTTACAGAGATTACGTTTTTTTCCTTATTGTTTGGCACAATGGGACAGAAATTTGCGTGTATCACAAATGCTCTTGCCTGACTTTTATAATGTGTGACAGTGAAGTATAAGTCATGCAGTTGTATGGGATTAGGCAGTGAAAAGGACTATAGAATATATTGGTGTATCAAGTAGGACAAAAGGAGGTCTGATATTTGGTTACACTGTCTTATTAAGAGACACACAACTCTGGTGAGAAACTATTTTATAATACCTTCTGAAACCCTGCAGTATGCTTGGATATTGCATATTTAAAAGAAAAGTTTATTTCTATTGGTAATTCCTTTTTCCACATTTCTGTTTTTAACCTGTCCAAAAAACTGGCTCCATGAATTTCAATTGAAAGGGCCTCATATACAGTAGTTAAAATTGTAACTCTTCAGCCTAGAAAGTAGTCCCCTAGACATTTTTTATGAATAAGTTGTGTAATTGCATTACCAAAAATGTGACATTTCGGAATACACACTAATACTATTATAATAGTATACGTCTATGACTTTTTAATGTTCTGGGTAGATGATCACCAATGTAAATTATGTGGGTAAAACTTGTAAACAATGCAATATTAAACCGGATAAAACAGTTTTGAAAATTGTGAGTTATGACAGTTAATGCCATTGTAAAGACTAGTCCACCCCTCACAGCATTGTTTTCATCCCTGTTAAATTCAATATGAGGTTTAACCTGACTAAGATCTTTTTTTGTGGCAAATGTTAAAGGTGGATCACTACCAATTTCCTTCTTGTGGTTGAAGTTTGTTAACAGAACTATATTAGACAAGTTTTTTTTTAAGTGAATATTTCATGTAATTGTGACCTGTGCTGGCAAAATGAGTTACAATGAGCACATTTTAACGAGTTATTAATATTTTTATTTTTTATTTCACATTTCTCAGTTAAAAGACCTTCAAAATTATGTACGATTTTTTGGAAAAATTACCGAGCTTAACCGGTTTGAAGCCGATAGAGTCAGCAAAGTAAATTCTGAGAAAACTTGAGTTTTCTGAAAGTTTTCAGAAAGCAAGCAAAATTTCAGATTTTGCTTCACAAAGCAAAATCATCTAGCATTGATGCATCTTTTCATTCAGTTCTACTCTTAATTATGATTACTAAAATAACAATCACAATATAGCTATTTTTATTTTATCTTCGTTATAAAAAATAAGAACAAATGCAAAAAAAGCAGTAAAATAAATATAAGAAAAAAAGAAATGATGCATTACCTTTTTCATTTTACATCTAATCAAAAGCATTAAAGTAAGGAAAACAAATAATCAAATTTAAAAATCTCTTTAGTGTGTTCATTACAAAAACTACAAAAAACAGTTAAATCAAGAGCAGAAAATTGATTGCCTCTTGTTTTATTGTTTGATTTACAATAATGAGCCAGATATTAAGACCTGCTGTAATGGACTGATCTCATATAATGTTACACATCATACGTTTTCCTCCAACAGTTCCCCAATTGATTGCTTAAGACATAATAGATTATGTTTTCTTGAATACTTTACTACTGTAATTCTGCATCTATGTGTATAAATGTTAGTGGAAGCACATTTTTTGAAGGCACTTAATGTCAGTCAGCGCGAGAAGCGAGTGGAACAAAGGTACTCCGCTCAGAAATCATACCAATAAAGATAATTTTAGATGTTTAGTTACTATTTGGTGCATTGGGATCACTAGACATGAACTTAATGAACTCAAAATCAACTAAAATCATATTTTGTACCCTTTTTTTTTACTGTAACTCAAAATAAGCCTGTGTGCATTCCGACACATATTTTTGCCAGCACAGGTCACAATTGCTTTAAAAACAAAACAAACAACAAGAACAACAACATTACCTTCATATTTTGCTTTTAAACCTTCCAGAACACTTGCCCCATTGACCTCCATTATAAGATCACAAAGGATGTCAATGGGGCAAGTGTTCTAGTTTGGAAAAAGAGCAACATTAAATGAAGTTTAGAAACAAAGTTTATAAACTAAGTTAGGGAGGAGCACGTCAGATACTCAGGCTAATTAGCACAGGTGGTACACAATCTAGGTAATCAAATCCTGGGGCATAAATACAGCTGTCTTACCTCCATCTAGTTGACGGTTAAGCAGCATCTGGTCCGCTCGTCTTCACAAATGTCGCGTGTCGATACTTCTTCTTCAGGGGACGAATCTATCTCTCCGGTAGCATCCCCGAAGCCAACCAGCTCCAAGCCCTTGAGCGGTCTCGCAATCGAGCCCCAGGCTCCTGCTCGCGGACGGCCCGCGACTCGTCAAGCTACGTCGCGTCCTCCAAAACGCCCAGACATCTGTTCGCCTTCTCCGGCGAGAACACAAGCCGATTCCCCGGCGTCTTCATACCGGTCCACCAGGCCCGCGTTTCCGCCTATCGAGAAGTGGACCGTGGCGAGTCTGAGGCAGGCATTAGCCAACTCCGACATCCAGGCTCCTCGTAAATCCACTAAAGCGGAGTTATATGAGTTATACAAGAATCCCAAGCAAACTACCCTCTCTACGAAGTCTTCCACGAAGGCTACACGTAAGCGTAAACATACGGCCTCACCCCCCTGGACTCCTCCTTCTTCCTCTCGCTCGAAGACCAGCTCCCGAAGGCCTCCGGATAGCGGCACCAGGCCGTCGGCAAGCCAAGGCCCCCCTACCGATTTCGCAGATGCAAGGCCCGCAGAGGGTCCGGTGGCAGCTCAGCCGTACGGCACGGCTTTCCAGTCAGCTATGCCAGTGCCCACAGCTCAAACAGGCTTCTGGCCACCTCCACCTCCACTTCCGGCTCAACAGCCCACCCCTTTCTGCCCAGGGCCCGCAGCCCAAGTAAACGCTTGGTCGCAGTGGCCGGCCTACGTAGCCCCACAACCCGGCCCAGGGCCCGTAGCCCAAACTAGCACATGGCTGCAGTGGCCTCCCAACCCAATCCCTCAGCCTACCCCTCTCAGCTCAGGGCCGATAACCCAGGTTGACACCGGGCCGCAAAATACAGCGCCTCTGGCCACGTACAGCGCTCTACTCCAAGCAAAACCGCAATACTCACTCTTCACCGCTACACCAATGACCGTCCCAGCGAATGCCATTGCCTCAGAGCCCCCGCAAGCGGCTCATAATGTTCGAGCGCAGATCCTAGCAGGTGCAGATTTCGATCTCTCCTCACTCCTTTCCCTCCTACCCACGTCAGACTCAAACCGTCAGTTAGATTGTGGGGATTTCTCAGTAACGTTAAAAAACCCCAATCCCCTGTCATCTCGCATTCTTTCGTTTCCTGAGTTCTCCATAGCTTTCAGTCGTTTCACGGAGATCATTTGCTCAGTCTTCCCTCACAGGCGACGCGAGCTCAACGACTATCTGGCTATCATAGCCGAACTCGCGTTGTCCTATGGAGGAGGGCACTTCTACACTTACCACAAACTGTTCTCCGCTAAATGTGCCGTCCGAATCGCACAATGGAACCAATGCCCTTACTGGGGCGCGCTCGATTTAGATCTCCACAGCAGGGTGTTCCTAGGTTGTAGGAACATCGCGTGTGCCGTGTGCCGGTCAGTTGCCCACACCACTGCGGTTTGCCCACGGATCAATCCCTCAGCCACATTCCCAGAACCCACCTCCGCGAAATCCACTAGCTACGTCCCGAGATCAGCAACCGTTTCGTACACAGACTACGAACCAACTTCTTACGCGGCGGACAACAGGCAGACATGCTTTGCTTTCAATAGCAGGAAGTGCGTTAAACATCGATGTCGCTACCTCCATATCTGCAGTTTCTGTGGCGGAGCCCATGCTCGCAGTGTATGCCCGGTGTCTAAAGCCGCGAATAAAAAATATAAAAATTATTTATCGACTCCCGTGAATATTTCTCGACTGGCCACCGAGCTCACCCACCATCCAGATAAAGATTTCCGCGAATATCTCCTGTCCGGTCTTAGATACGGTTTTAACCCCGGCGTCGAATGCGCGCTTTCCCAAAATCACATCTGTAACAATCTTCAATCCGCCCACGCCGAGCCCGCCATCGTAAATGAACTCATCGAGAAAGAAGTCAAGGCAGGCTTCATGATCGGACCTTTCAACGAACCCCCTTTCGACGTCTTTCGCGTCAGCCCCATTGGCATAGCCACAGGAAAATTTTCAGGCAAAAAACGGCTAATCGTCGATTTGTCTTCTCCCCACAATTCCACAGTCCCCAGTATTAATAGCCTAATTCCCCTCGACGAGTTTTCTCTTAGATACCACGACATAGAGCAGGTAGAATTAATTAAAATTGCGGGGCAAGCAGCCTGGCTTGCAAAAATAGACATCACTTCCGCGTTCAAAGTGATGCCTATCCGCCCAGATGCATGGCATGTATTCGGGATACAATGGGCAGGAAAATTTTACTTTGCCGTCCGCCTAACCTTCGGTTGCAAAAGTAGCCCAAAAATTTTTGACATGCTTTCAGAAGCAATTTGCTGGATTTTATCTAACAATTACACCATTCCCCATCTCATCCACCTGTTAGATGATTTTCTAATCATTTCGCCCCCCGAGGCCATCCCAGCCGTCCACATCCTCACAGTCCAAAAAGTTTTTTCCGAGCTAGGAATCCCCATCGCACAGGAGAAAACTCTGGGTCCGGCTACATCCATCGAATTTCTCGGCATTAATCTAGACTCAGTGAAATCCCAGGTTTCGCTACCTAAGGAAAAAATCGATAGGATAATCCTCGTCGCCGCTACCCTAGTCGGCAGCCGTTACTGTCGCAAACGCGAACTCCTGTCACTGCTCGGGCACTTAAATTTCGCCATGCGCATCATCCCCCAAGGTCGGCCTTTTATCTCGCATCTCCTCGTACTCGCTTCGTCTGCCCCCGCGCTCGAGGACCTAATTTCTCTCTCCCAAGGATGCCGCGACGAGCTCAGGTTATGGATCATGTTTCTTAAACAATGGAACGGGCTTTCCCTCTTCTATAATAACCTGGTTTCATCTCCCATCGACATCAATCTATTCACAGACGCGGCTCCTTCAATCGGTTTCGGAGGTTTTTACCAAGGGCGCTGGTTTGCATCTCCATGGCCCGCCCAGCTACTGGATTTGCCACAATCCTCAGCTCTCGCAGAGCTTTACCCCCTCGTGGTAGCAGCCTTCTTATGGGGAAATGAATGGTCCTCAAAATGTATCCTGGTACACTGTGATAAACGAAGCAGTCGTCCAGTGTGTCAACAAGGGCCGTTCCCATTCTCCCGCCCTCTCGCCTTTCCTAAGACGGTTAAAATGGATTTCGGCATGCGACCAATTCGTAATAGTTGCCAAACATATCGCAGGTTCCAAAAACCAAGTTGCTGACTCTCTGTCTCATTTTTTGTTTCAGAAATTCAGGAAGTTGGCTCCAGAGGCGGACAAATTCCCAACCCCAGTACCTCCATATTCAGAACTAATATTTCCATAAGCCACCCGCTAAAACCCCTCCTGGACAGATCACTCGACACCATACTCCAGGCTGTCTCCCCCAGTACACTCCAGACATACGTGACAGCATGGAAATGCTTCAAGTCGTTCCATCTCTCTCATAATATTCCGTTCCCTGAATTTTCTCTACTCTCAATAATCTCCTTTATCTCTTTTCTCAACAGCATTAAATGCCTTCAAGTCAGCTCCATCAAAGGTTACGTAAGCGGTATCCAATTCTTCCACAAGCTGTTGTACGGCGCTCCGTCACCCAATATTAGCAATTCTCAAACTGCCATGTTGATAAGAGGAATTCAGCGGACCCGACCTACTCGTCCTGACTCCAGGCTACCCATTACCTTAGACATCCTCACCAAGTGCATCCACACCCTCCGCACAGGTTACCAGACCCCCAGTACAGCCCGTACACTCGACACCATGTTCATTTTAGCCTTTTTTTGGTTTTCTGAGATGCTCCGAGCTAGCCATCTCCTCCAAATTTGACCCAGCCACTAACCCCACCATCTCGGACCTAACTATCCTCGATAGCGAAACCATCTCCTTTTTGATCAAACAAAGTAAGACAGACCAAGTCAAGAAAGGTCACTTCGTTTACATTTTTAATCTTCATTCGCCTCTCCAACCTTACCAAGCCGTTTTTCCAGCCACTCTTTTCGCATCGGGGCAGCAACGTCAGCGGCCCAAAAAGGCCTCACTAAACATCAGATCCAAACCCTAGGGCGATGGTCTTCAGAAGCTTTCCAAAGCTACATCAGAACGGACCAGTCTCACATTAAATCAGCCTACCAAACTCTTGTTTCATAAAATCGGTGCGAGCTTTCCTGGCTTTGACTTCCTTCAAATCACACGCTTGGCGAGGCTCCCCCTGCTGACACCGCGGACCATCACTTACGACCGAGCCTCCCAGCAAAAAAACTTGCCTTTTCCATCCTGCGGCCGGAGAGTCTCACCCATCCAGGCTGCGAGCTGCCATCTCCAGTCAGGTCACGGCGAGTGCCTCCCGGCCACCCAGCTTTACCTTTCCATCTTTACCTGTCCGACAGTGAGTCTTGATCTCCCATCGGACTCCCATCGGACGCCGGCGAGAGCCTCCCGGCCAGACAACCTTACCTTTTCCACCCCACGGCCGGCGAGACTTACCCATCCGGACCGCGAGTATTTTCCTCCTGTCGGATGTCGGCGAGAGCCTCCCGGCCACACAGCTTACATTGTTATGTCTTTACCTGTCCAACGCAGCGAGTCTTGATCTCCGGTTGGACGCCGGCGAGGTGCTCCCGGCCAGACAATCTTTCTACTCTGTCTTTACCTGTCCAACGCAGCGAGTCTTAATCTCCGGTTGGACGCCGGCGAGGTGCTCCCGGCCAGACAATCTTACTTTCTTCTGTCTTTACCTGTCCAACACGGCGAGTCTCGATCTCCCGTTGGACGCCGGCGAGGTGCTCCCGGCCAGACAATCTTACTTTCTCTGTCTTTACCTGTCCAACACAGCAAGTCCGGGTATCTCGTTGGACGCCGGTGAGGTGCTCCCGGCCAGACAATCTTACTTTCTCTGTCTTTACCTGTCCAACAAAGCAAGTCCTGGTATCTCGTTGGACGCCGGCGAGGTGCTCCCGGCCAGACAAATCTTACTTTTCCTGTCTTTACCTGTCCAACACGGGAGTCTCAATCTCCCGTTGGACGCCGGCGAGGTGCTCCCGGCCAGACAAACGCTCTTCCGTCTGCTCGCACCAAAAATATCGAACCCCGTCGAACGCGACATACCCGGCCATTTTTGGCAAGCTTAGCCTTCAGTCCACCACCGGCGAGGTTCCACCACCCAGCTCACAAGTATCAATCTCACCTCAGATGGCGCAAGAGCCTCCCGGCTGGACAACCTCACCTTTTCCTCCTTCGTCAGCGAAGCTAACCCATCAACCAGTTGGATGTCGGCTAAGCATCCCGACCAAACTTTACCTTTCCGTCTTCACCTGTCCGACGCAGTGAGTCTTGATCTCCCATCGGACGCCGGCGAGGTGCTCCCGGCCAGACAACCTTACCTTTTCTAGTCCCACGCTGGCGACACTTACCCGTCCAACACAGCGGGTATTGTGCCCCCGTTGGGCGTCGACGTGAGCCTCGCAGCGAGACGTCTTACCGCTTCCCCCTTGGCAGACGAGATTAACCCGTTAAACTCAGTGAGTATGGGCCTCCCGTAGAGTTCGGCATCAGTCTCAGTCACCCATCTATTTTTTCCGTCCGACGAGGCCTAGCCGTCGCTGCGGTCCTCGTCCGCCCGCCGAACACCATTCAACTGTCTCTGCTATCCTCAAACCTTTTCCCCCCGCCTGGCGAGGCTTATCCGTCCGATGTCCTAAGTCTTACAATCTCCCATCGGATGCTGTGAGGGCCTTCCCCAGTTCCGGGTTTCTCTTCTCCCTACTCGCCGAGGAGACTATCTGTCTGGCAGCGTAGCCTTGGTCTCATGTCAAGACGTTGACGCGGTCTCCCGGTGGGCTCCTATGCTTGCCGTCCGCATGCGACGCTCATCCATTCGATGCCGTGAGTCTCGATCTCCCGTCGGATGTTGTGAGAGCCTCCTTGTGGGGCGTCCCAAACTCTTTTTATCTGCCTAGCCGATAGGACCCATCCGTCCGTCGGGGGGGGGGGGGTATTGTGCCTTATCGGAGGCTTCATGGGTCCTCTCGGCCAGATATCGCCCTCTGTCCTCTGATTAGCAGGGGCTGATGGCCAGTAGTGCCGGTACGCCGACTCCGTGAACTATCCCACTGCAGGCAACTCGGGTCCTCCTGGCCAGGGCTCCAACCACGCTGCTCCTCCATCGGCGGGCAGGGCTCACCCGTCCCAATGCGGTGAGCCATCGCTGGGCCTCGGTTGAGCCCGCCCCGACCGGTCGCCCCAAAACCATGAAGTTTACTCCGGCGGTCCGTGGGGCCCACTCATGCATGCCAAACCGCTCCCTCAGAGCACGTAGACCCCCCCGGCCTGCCACAAGTTACTCCTGGGAACTAGCTCCCGCCAGATCTCAAACGCGTATTTGGGGGGTAATCTTAGTCTGGCGGCTGTCCTACAGTATATTGTTTTTGGGGGTTCACTGGGTTCGGGCCATTCCCGGCTAGGAGCCCTCCCCCAGGACAGCACGCCTACAACGTATTACCATACACGCCAAATACGCGTTACGTTTATCGTGCTAGTAGATGTAAATGTGAAATCGTGAAATGAAGTTTAGAAACAAAGTTTATAAACAAAGTTCGGGAGGAGCACGTCAGATACTCAGGCTAATTAGCACAGGTGGTACACAATCTAGGTAATCAAATCCTGGGGCATAAATACAGCTGTCTTACCTCCATCTAGTTGACGGTTAAGCAGCATCCCTCCACCACCCCTTCTCCACCAATATCACTAGAATTCTAATCACACGGGGGGGGTTCACTGGGTTCGGGCCATTCCTGGCTAGGAGCCCTCCCCCAGGACAGCACGCCTACAACGTATTACCATACACGCCAAATACGCATTACGTTTATCGTGCTAGTAGATGTAAGTGTGAAATCGTGAAACATGTTTATACTGAGTAATTTACATAAAAGCTTTAGAAACAACATGACCTTCGCATTTTACTTCTATTATATTCCATAAAACGACACTGTACAGAATGGGCAAGTGTAACCAATGCAATTACTGTGGAGAAACAGTGCTTTACTAAGGATTTGACTGGTTAGCATGCTATCCCCTGCTGGAAGATGTGAGAACTACACCCCTTGGATGAAGAAAAAAGAAAAACCTTGCCATTGGCGATTATTTCAAATGAATCAGGTTATTGGCAAACCAACTGGCTGTATTACTAAATATCCACGAGTCTTGTAGCTGTAGATTTGAAATAGTCTGCATATCAATGTTTGCTTCATGGCCCCTGTGCTTGAACAAGTTGAAATATGTTCATGCTAATTGACATTATAGCACAAATGTAGTTAACGGTGCTTAACTTGTACTGAATCAGGCACGTTCCTCTAATATAGGAAAATGTGAGAGGAAAAATGTGAATTCCATAGGTGTGGTTTACCGTTCTTTCATAATTTTTTCGCCAATCTTTTCTGAAACCCCAGGGTTCCAGGAAGAATTAGTTCACAATTCCAGATAACTCCAATCCCTCCAGGAGCGAGAAGTCAATCTTCATATAACTAGGTTAGTCTCAACATACTGTTAATTTTCATTTATTAGTATTATTATTTGTACATCCAGCCTGACTATGAATTTTAATGGGTTGAATGAAGGTAGGAGCCGTGCCAACATTTTCCAGCCCAGTTCTGCCTGATTAAAAAGCAGTTGGGCTCTTGCTCCGACAGGCTGAAACAGACATTTTTACAAAAACTGAGGGACCAAATATTCATAAAGTTGGGGCTTTGCACTGGGCTTAGGAAAAAAGCCATTTCATCAGCAGTGAGAACAGGCTAGCATTGATGTTTTCATGAGGAGATGCAAAAATCCAGTTATTTACATGTATTTATTTGTCTGACACTAAAAGCTACATACAGTCCAACTTACAAATTATTAATCAGTGTAAACGCTTTGAAAATCAAACCCGTGACCTTGTGTTTAGTGCTGTACTCTACCAATTGATCTACAGGAACAGAATGTTGTGCTTTTATTTTTTTTTTGTGGTACATGACATTTGTGACCCAGTTTACTTTTATAATCTGATATATTTCAATCAATCAATCAATCAATAATAAAAAATAAATTAAAAATAGCATGTAGCCAGATGGCTGGACCAGTTCACAAACTTAAAAAAGTTGTTTGTTTTCTTAGCATTTACTGCAGAGGTTGTTAGCTTTGCACCAAGCCTGCAGTTGCTCAACCTCTGCTCTGTAATTAGTCTCATCGTTGCAGGAGATTAACCCCACCACTGCTATGTCATCCGCAAATTTAACGATGTGGTTGCTTGAAAATGTAGCGGAGCAGTCATAGGTCAGTAAAGAGTAAAGCAGTGGACTCAATACACATCCTTTTGGACAGCCAGTATTTAGGATAATGGGAGAGGAGGTGATACTGTGGATTCTAGCAGTCTGTCTTCTATTTGTTAAGAAGTCCAATACCCAGTTGCATAATGTTGGACTGAGCCCAAGTGCCTCTAACTTATGCACCAGTGTTTGTGGTATGATTGTGTTAAAAGCAGAGCTAAAATCAAGAAAGAGCAGTCTCACATAAGAGTCCCTATTTTCTTGGTGGGTAAGGGCCATATGCACAACATACGAAATGGCATCCGCAGTACATCTGTTCCTCTTATATGCATACTGATGAGGATCAATTCTGAAGTCAATTCCCTTTTTTATTTGGTCCATGACCAACCTCTCAAAGCACTTCATGAGTATCAGAGTTAATGCTACTGGACAATAGCCATTCAGACACGAAACTGTTAAAGTTTTTGGAACAGGGATAATGGTGGCAGATTTAAAACATGATGGTACCTTTGCTTGAAAGAGTGAGATGTTAAAAATATCAGTTAGTACCTCAGATAGCTGGAATGCACAGTCTTTCAAAACCTGTCCTGGAATGTTGTCTGGGCCAGCTGCCTTGCGTGGCTTGACTTTCAGGAGGGACCTCTTAACATCCACTATGTGTACTCTAGGAGGCAGCACATCCGATGAGAATTCACCTAGCACCAGACTTGCAGTGTTAGGGCTTCAAACCGAGCACAAAAGCTATTGAGGGTATCAGGAATAGATAGATCCCTAGGACATTCAGTGTCTCTGCTGTTATAGTCCGTAATGGCCTTGATGCCTGTCCACATGCTCGGGGTCGTTGGTAAAAAAATGACCCTGTATCTTTTCAGCATATGCAGCCTTGGCTCTTTTAACACCGGCAGTCAATTTCCTTCTTGCTGCTTTGAGCACCGCTGCATCATCAGAACTGAATGCAGAATCCCGGTCTCTCAAGAGATTTCTAAACTCAGCATATAATATACACCGCAGAGAACTCCCGTGTTAGATAGTGTGGCCTGCATTTAATGATCAGATGTTCAACTGATTCAGAGCAGTGACTGCTTATGATAGAAAAGTTTGTACACCAACCTATGTTAATGAATACGCAGAGTCCACCTCCCAGAGTTTTTCCCGAAAGGTAATTCCTATCCGCTCGGAGAAGTGACATGCCGCTAATCTGAAAGGCTGAATCCGGCATGTTGCTGTTCAGCCATGTTTCAGTCAGTAAAAGTATGCAACAGTTTCTCATCTCCTGGTGTACACTTATATGCATTCGCAGTAAGTCAATTTTATTGTCCAGTGCGTGAACATTTGCTGGAAAGATTGATGGAATTGCTGGTCTGTTTCCAGTAGCTTTTAGTCTTGCTAGAAGGCCGCCCGGTTGCCCCGCTTTTACTTCCTTGTGCACCGCCTTCCCTTGCCTCTCCGCTGCCGTGCATTGCTACGCCATACCACTGAACTCAGTAGCATCATCCTGCCTAGTTTGGATTTAAGATCTGCTGGTAGTGTCGCTGTTTTCTTGTAGTTAACTACTACACTTTTGCTCTTCTCTGGTATGATCTCACACCTGGGTGATCTACGGCCCTTGCTCCGTTGCTCCTGGAAGTTCATCTTCAACTGCTCTGCCAGTCTGAATTATGAAATTGTGAAGGAGTAATAAACAAGATTGACTGCGGGACTCCATATTGATCCGGCTCCAATGTGCTCTGATGATTTGTAATATTGCCACTACCTGTGCTGCAGAAACGCTCGCTTCAGTGGCAGGGCAAATTATGATATGCTGAGAATAAATTTTTCTGAAATTAAGCTTAAGTTGTACGGTGGTCCAAATGGGGTGAGAGCAGAGGTGGAAAGAGTACAAAAATATTCTACTCAAGTAAAAGTACCATTACATTACTGAAATTTTACTTAAGTACAAGTAAAAGTACCAGTCTAAAAATATACTCAAGTAAAAGTAAAAAGTAGCTCATTTAAAATGTACTCTGAGTAAAAATTACTTAGTTACATTTTAACAATGAGAGGGAGGAAAAAATGGGAAAGACCAAAGGTGTCAAACTCAGTTCCTGGAGGGCCACAGCCCTACACAGTGTAGATATTACCCTAATTAAACACATTTGATACAGCTAAACTAATCATTTAGGCTTATTTGAAAACTACATGTGTGTGTGTTGGAGCAGGGTTGGAACTAAACTCTTTAGGGCTGTGGCCCTCCAGGAACTGAGTTTGACACACCTGGGATATGCGCCTATAAATCTCAAACTAGGTGTTTTTAATTAAAGGAATCGGTTAATTAGAATAATAAGACATTTGGGCTGTTACCAGGCAAATTAAATCAGTATCAACTAAATTAATCTTTGCAATGCAGAGGAAACGCAGAAGCTTCAACTGAAGTGGCATTT
Organism: Schizopygopsis pylzovi; assembly: GCA_027422435.1. Classification (NCBI taxonomy): domain Eukaryota; kingdom Metazoa; phylum Chordata; class Actinopteri; order Cypriniformes; family Cyprinidae; genus Schizopygopsis; species Schizopygopsis pylzovi. The sequence goes on along the minus strand of CM049818.1, from coordinate 35,565,679 downwards.
AGATGTATTTACATACTGACATGAATGCATTTAGCCTGCAGTTACAAATGCAGAAATAATGTTTTGATAAATAAGACATAAAATGTGACCCTGAACCACAAAACCATAAGGGTCCATTTTCCTAAATTGCGATTTATACATCATCTGAAAGCTAAATAAATCATATTTCCATTGATGTATGGTTTGTTATGATCGGACAATATTTTAAAATCTGGAATCTGAGGGTGCAAACAATCAAAATATTGAGAAAATCTCCTTTAAAGTTGTTCAAATTAAGCGCTTAGTTTTTATATATTTACAGTAGGAAATTTACAAAATATATTAATGGAACATGATCTTTAGTTAATATGCTAATGATTTTTGTCATAAAAGAAAAATGTATAATTTTGACCCATACAATGTATTGTTGGCTATTGCTACAAATATACCCCAGCGACTTAAGACTGGTTTTGTGCTCCATGCCAGGGTCACAAATGTTAAATAGTCATTTGAAATACAAAAATAAATAATAAGTTACTTTAAATGTTAAATTAGAACCACCAGTAGGTGTCAGCAAGTCACTCATAAGAGAGTCATTGCGATTGAACAGAATCATTTAAACGGTTAATTCAAGGAATGAAACACGTCATTGCTCAGAGTCAGAGACGCAAAACTGAGTATTATTTTTGTTGTCGAAATATAGCAAAAACAGGCAATATGGTGTCTAAAACGCAAGTCTCTTAATTAACTTCTTGTTTTTTGAACTATTGTAAAAAGAAAAACTACAGGCCTATGTAATCATGGTGATTTTTTTGAGAAAAACGGCATTCTTCATGTGATGTTGACTTACTATATTAAATTATATAAATATATAAATGTTCTGCTTCTATATCTTCAATTTTGTGATCATTCTAAACGCATTTTAACAGACTGAATCACGCAGTGAAAGAAAGCAGTCCAGATGCACGCGGATTAGTCTAATCTAACGTTACTAGATTTCACGGCAGACTGTTTAGAGTGATTTGTTTGGTTTTTGGCAAAATACTGATAATGTCAAATCGCACATCGTTAAAACAACAATTATTATATTATCGCAGACGATTGCACACCCTGCACCACTGTCTTTTTGGCTCATTTGTGCAAAACCTTTTGTTAAACTGTTAAAGCTTCATTTTAACCACCAATGCAACGATGTAAGTATTTACCTTACGTTACCTCTAAGCTGCTAGTTCGGTCTCCCGAGGCAAACACAGCTAACACTGCATAATAGAGCATGAATATGGCCAGGGGTTCACTTCATTTCCTTCGAGTTCAACTTCAGCAGAGTACGACGGGGTTTGGGTCAGCTGGGTCTGCACCATTAACGCCTGTCTTGTTCGTCTGCAGCTTTCTTGTGATTTTAGCGCCAGTTTCTTCTTCTGCCCATTATTTGCTGCAGTTGTTTCCACGGAGCGATTATTTTTTACTCAGTAACGAATGGGTTTTAAAATGTAGCGAAGTACAATACTTCCCACAAAATATACTTAAGTAAAAGTAAAATTACAGATTAAAAAAATTACTTAAAAAAGTACAAGTACACAAAGCTACTCAAACATACAGTAAGGCGAGTAAATGTAATTCGTTACTTTCCACCTCTGGGTGAGAGTGTGTCAGGGGGGAAAAGAACATCTATCTAGAACAGTCTGTGAATGGAACCACAGCGCGGTATTTTTTTAACGCATTGAATTTTTTTTATCTGTGCAGCGACACACAACGTTCATTTGGATACTGGTGCAGATTCAGGTTTGTTTTAACAGGGAATGAGGAGTTCTACTTGTAATTCAGAGATAACAATGCGTGCCTCATTTAGCGTAATCGCTGTGGAGCAGACATGTCGTCTGTGGCGTGGGAGGCAGGCACCACGCTTGGCCAGAAACTGTGTTCAGAGAAATGAGATGAGAAAGAAGAAATGCTGAGAGGGTGCGACCGAATCTTTTCTAAAAGATGTCCCACTAATATTAACCTTCGCTTGGCGAGGTTAAATCCATAGTTAATGCTTACTGATGTTTGTGCTGTTGTTTTCACTCCTAAAAAGTGATGTCACTTCCTGATGTCATGAAGGACCTGGCTTTTGTTAATATAAATGCTCACATACATAAATAAGCTACCATATAGTAACGTAGCACCAAATAATCAGCTGTTTTTTTTAATTATTTTTATATTATACCCCAATTGCATAAAGTTGATTTTATTTTTGTATTGACTAAATATTGATATTTATACTTAATTGACTAATACTTATATTTGTATTTATAATACCCCCCTCAAAAAAATAAAAATAAACCAATAAATCAATAAAAAATATAAAATTAAATAAACATACAGATAATAAATAAACAAATAAATCAATTAAAGAAAACATAAATAAAGCACAAAATGAATATAAATATTTGTAATATTTCGTAATTTATTTCCTAATAAACTATATATATATATATATATATATATATTTATATTATAGACACATTATAGACACATACCTTAAAGTCTTGATTTTAATAGATATAATTAAACTGGTAAAATATTATTACAAAGAAAACATCTAAAGACAGTACAAAATAACTATTAACAAAATAAATAAGTAACTAAATAAGTAAATAAACAAATAAATACTATTTATTTCTTTATCATTTATTTTTAATATATCAATAAATTATATAAACAAATAAATTTAAATTGATTAAATGAAAAATACATTTAAATAAGTGAATTATGTCAAAAATGCTATACATCAAATGTTATTCACAAAAAAATGAAAGGAAGGGAAGGACAAACAAGGAAACTTCTGTAATATTATATCTTTGAAAATACATTTATAAAATACTTATATATTTAAAAGTCTTTTTTTATTAAAGTAAATATATATAAATATATAAATTGTATTTATTGTTTAGAATTTTAAATCATTTATTAAACTAACAATTATATATACTTGGTTGTATATGTGAACATGAAATGAATGACATTTTGGTGAATTTCTGGATTTCACTATGAGAAACATGCAGGCAAAACAGACATGAGGGGCAACCGGGGCATATACAAATATATATATAGTGAAATATTATAGTGAATGAATGTTGTATTATTGTTGGCTGTCCTTATGTTAGTTTTATGTTACCTGCCTAGGGACTGCAGATGAAAAGTAGTTATTGTTACTAATTCTGGCATATTTACATGGTGTATTTTTATACAACAATGTTCATGAATATGCATGGTCCCTATTAAATAAAACAATAAAATAAAAAAAATAAAAAATAAAAGAAGGCAGTATTTGGTAGAATGTAATCAAATGCAACACTAAGAGGATAGGACATGCCAGAGTGGAGAACACTTCTTAAGATCCATGGAAGAAAGAACAAAAATAAATTCCTATTCAAGGCGATACAAGAGTGTGGGATTGCTGGAAAGCCCGTCAGGACCTTGAACTCCTCTTGAGGAAAAATCAAAAGCATAAAATCCCTTGACTATGACAAAGTGTCCAAAGACAATGCAGGGTTTGGGAAGTCAGGGGAAGATATAAGATAAAAGCATAAAAGATCCGTGTTCCCACTGAACTTCCACTCACACAGTCAAGGAATAGATAACACAAATTTAATTTTTTTATTTAAATGTCACTTTCACACCCTTATATAATTTCAAATTTAAAATGACTTTCTTTCCATGCATTTACAATGAATAAAGACCAGTTTTGTGAAGTGGTTCAAAATAAATCAACAATCAGACTCAAAATAATTATATTTAGAATCAAACTTTCAGTCACAGTTAATGTTGTTCGGCAAATTGTTTGTAGGCAAAATCCAGTTATTTCAATACGAATCTATGATAGGGAATTTCTTTTTAGGGTACGAGATTTCCCTCGTGCAGATTTCACAACCGGTTCAAACTGGTAATGCAAATTCACCGTGTTTACAAACAGAAAACTGCTTGGTTTGAAAGTGACTCCTGAGTGAGCTGTGCGTCTTACATTGCCGAAGATTTTGCTGGAAGTTTTTTTAATGAGGCGAGGCTTCACTAAAACTATCTTTTGACGTGAGAAACCTAGTGATGCCGCTCACAAGTCTTATGAACTGCTTTTATATATTGTCCTTGAAAGCTCCAGTTCCAATTTATCGTAAATGTACTGTAAACGTCAAAAACTGTAAAGGACATTCTTTAAAATTATCCCCATTGTGTTCCTCTGAATAAAGAATTACTTTCTCCTGTTTTATTGTTGGTTTCTTCTTTTCTGATCATTTGTAAAGAAAAAAAAAAGAAAAACATGCAAATAATTTCAAACATCAATTAAATATCGACTATTTCTTGAATATTATGAAAATCAAATGGGCTGCCACCCTGGTGACGTCATAATATGCTAATTATATGAGTATATTTACACCCTACATAAACTTTTGGTCATGCCCAACATTTTTCTAATATACAGTGGATCTCTATCTTTAACCCCTTTCAAGCCACAAGCTTTTGAAATCTTGATGTCAAAATCCAGCATTTTTCCCAAAAAACCCTGGCGCCTAAAGGGTTAAAGAACCCAACCTGAAGTGAAGGGAAAACATAAGGATTTTACGAAATTGCAATTTTGTATAGATTTATACATTGTGAATCTTTGTGAATCTTCAATTTTTTGAATATTTATGCATCGTGAATCTTACGGAAATTAAATTTTCCTTACATTTATTTTAAAATGATCTTTTATCTTAGAGAGAGAGAGAGAGAGAGAGAGAGAGAGAGAGAGAGAGAGAGAGAGGAGAGAGAGAGAGAGAGCGGGAATGGGAAAGGTTCTGGATGCAAACTCGGGATGCCCGAAGTGCAATTATGCTGTATGTCGCCGCACTGCCCATGAGGCTATTAGCGTCAATGCAAAAACATACAATTTTATTAAAAAAGAAAGGTCCACCCCTAATCATAACCATCAGTGATGCTTAAAGGGTTACTCCACCCCAAAATAAAAAAATTAATTAATCACCCCCATGTCGTTCCAAACCTGTAAAAGCTTCATTCAAATCAAACCGTAAACAAACATAGAAGCGGTGGAATCCGTGCAGTGCGGCTGACACCGAACAGCATACGCTATTTGCGCCCAGTGGATATTCTCCAAATGGCACTACGCTGACGCAGAGAAGAAAAATAGTTGAATAAATATTATGTTTTTATTTTTTGCATACAAAAAGTATTCTCGTCACTTCATAACATTCAGATTGAACCACTGATGGCAGATGGACTATTTTGACGATGATTTTCATACTTTTGGGGTTTTGACAGTGTTAATTGTTTGGCAGTCAATGGGACAATCACAAATCTCAAATTTTTCATCCAAAATATCTAAAATTGTTTTCCGAAGACGAACAAAGATTTTACTTGTTTGGAACAGTGGTGGACAAAGTACAAAAATCAAGTACTTGAGTAAAAGTACAGAAAGGTATTACAAAATATTATTCCAAGAAAAGTAAAAGTACTGCTTTTTAAATTTTACTCGAGTAGAAGTACAAAAGTAAAAAAAAAACAATTAAGTACTTAAGTAAAAAAAAAGTACTGATAGATTTATTTGGCAATTTTATATAGACTACTTAATTTATTTTTATATTTGTAAAATTCTACTGCTCAAAATACCTGGGATTTTCACAAAATAACCACTATATGGAGTCAAGATATATATTTTGTTGTTGATATGGACTACGTTGATGAGAGTGATGTAGTAATGTTCATTGTGAAGCTTACATTGTAATGTACCAGAGAGACAACAGATTTGACCATCTGATTATCACCAGTAAGAAAAAAGTGTTTTAAAACTTGTTGTTTTGCAGAACGTCACAGTTGTATATGACATGAGAATAAGGCCTGAAGTTAGGAAGAACATTTTAAGGAAAATATAATTAGTTTCATAATGATTGTTTTACTTCTTAAACCTTGTCTGTGGTGTAAAAACACACCTTGCCAAATGCGCCCAGAGGGCATCACTTCCCACTTTGATAATTACTGTAGTTATGCTCTGAACATCACATCCTTTATTTTTCCCTCAGATGTAATCTATCTAGATGGTTGAATAAAAAAAAAAAATTGGACTTTATATCTAAAAATTTCCTAAACTTAGAACCAGCAAGCTTGTTAGCAAGACAGATAACATCAGCTAACAATATTTACTTTTTTTCAATATGTTTATGAATAAAAATGTATCTGTCTACTCGGATAGTTGATCTATACAATATAAAAATTTATTATGTTGATAAACAATGTAAAAACATGTCACAAGGCTAAATGCATAGCATTTTAGTAAAACTGCTACCGTTACAGCAGTGGGGAATATGAACGTGCACGAGTTATTTGATTTAATCTGTATTATTTAAATTTGTCATTTTTTTACCTAAAACATAGAGACATTGTCATTGATCTGTCTGCATTCAGGCATTTCAGTGGGCTTAAATAGGTCACCCTTTAAAGCAGATTTAGTTCACAAAGAATTGACAGTTTTGACCTAAATATGATTTTCAGTTACAATAATTCATCCTATAATTTGACATTAGTAACTTACTTTTCACAGCATCAGACTATAGGATCAGATTCCCGCCTAAAGTATTGCAGTCACAGATAAAAAAATAACAAGCAGGAAAACAACATTTTAAAACGCTAGTAAAAATATATTGCACAAGATTCAACAATGAAATCAACATATTCAGAATAGCAAACAATGGTCACAGATAGAAAAATAATAAGCTTAAATAAAAACCTTAATAACGCATTTAAAAAAATTATAAGCATGAATCAAAACTTTAAACACATTTAAAATCATATTTCACACATTTGAAATATTAATGCAAAATGATCTAACTTACACGCAAAATCAAAATGTCCTTCTTTATATTTCAGTTTTTTCTCCTCTCAGACATTTTCTGCTTATATTTTAATTTTTTGTATGCTTTTGTTGTTTTTCCCTTCACTCTTGTTTCCCCATTCTGCGCTTGCTTTCCCAAATATTTTGGTTAGAGTTTCATGTAAATCAGGGCAGGTTTAAGCATCATCATTGGTCTTGATTGACAGCTCCTCCTCAGCCAATCAGTCGAAGTGGGGTGGTGACGTCACGCCTGTGCGCCTCATTGGCTGCCGATGCTCAGTGTACAATTTGTACAAGTGAAAATGGATAGCCTAACTGTTAGCTGGGAAACATCTTTACATACAGGACACCATTGTATATGTCTGCCTGTCACTGCTATATGCCTGCCTGCCGATCCATTAACGTTAAATGAGTAAATTGGTAAATTCATTATGAATGGATAAATTTAATGTTTTTGCATTGACTAGGCTAGATTTGACTACTGATCAATGAAAGTGATAGTGCTACAGAGGAAACAGTTACAGAGGCCAGGTGGATTCATATGTACACAATTATTTATTTGCATATTGTGTGTATTTAAATTAACACTATGCAACAAGCTACATATATCATTTCATAACACTAAACAATTAACTTTTTAAATATATAAAGTTAGAATACAGCAACAATATGAAAGTAAAACAGCTAGCAGGTGGTGGAAAGTTTCTTTAGAGTAGGACTCTAAAAGGACAGTGAAAAATAAAGTGAATCATTCAATATGAAAGGCTGCTGTTTTGATGGTAGGACACTGATCTGCTGCGGCTTTGTTTGGACTCATCATCAAAATAGAGAAAAATGGCAAAATAGTTACAATATTTTACGATTCCTGTAAAATTAGCCTAAAACGCCTAAAAAAGGCATTCCTTTCCAAAGTAAATTGCATGCTGTTCTTGAATCATTTGGATTATATGCATGGTCTCTTTTGAAATGTGAAATGTGACACTCTGAGGTTTGTTTCTCAACAGTAAATCAGAATCACTGCAAGTCTTACTGATATTGAGTAATAGCACTTTGAACACAATGAAAAATAAAAAATCTGCCTACATTTTTTTTTGTAAATAGAAGCCCGCAGATGACTATAGCTGGGAGCTATTAGCTGGAAAATACAATGGGATCACAGAATGAAGCCTTACCAAGCAAAATTTCCCGTTTGATAAACAAAATATTAGAAAATTAGTGTTTTACACACATTTATCTAAGTTTATGTCTAGATTCCAAATGACCCTTTGTAACCAATGACACATAAAATGCTGTAATTCTTGAATGCTTTAACCTTTTACGAATCCAGCGGGATGCCGGCGTCCCGCCTAGTGGTGACGGGGTAAAGTCGTCAGACACAAAAACTCAAAAACGAAAAGCTGAACATGTCATATATCCATGGAAAGCGGAGATTCTTGTGAACGATGCAAACCATTTTAAGATATAATAAACACAGCAGGTACAATCAGTGTCTTTGTCAGACCACCAACAACTAAATAAACAACAACAACAAAACTGAAGGAACTCACTCAAGAAGCCTCCTGATAGTCCACTTATCCATGAAAGTTCAACAACAATGGTGTTGTTACACTGTTAAGGGTACAGGCTATCCAATTCCGTGCAATATTTAGTCCATAACACATGCATTTGTTGATAAACATCCACGGAATGTAGTAGTATAATTTCAAATAAGCCAACGGAGCTATCAATTCTTCTGCGTTTTCTATAATGATACTTGTGTTCACATGTAAACAAAGTGAAGTTCTTTATCTCAAAATGTCCGTTGAACTCTGTCCTTTTGATGGACACATTATTTGAGCCAATTGGTGCATCTTAGAGAGGTCTACAATCAGCTGTATCCAAAGAGCGTCCTGCATTGGAGATGTGTCCGCCCTTTTTTGACGGACAGTATATCGACCCAATTGCATTAGAGTCTGCAAATGATTGTCATATCTGATAGCCAATGAGCTTCTGAAAAGATGGGTTTGATGCATCAGGGGGTCGGCTCGAGCTAGCAAGCTCTAAAGTGTGTGCGAACAGATTAGAGTGAACCACGCGTCCTGTGCGTAAACATGCGCTCCGGGAGAGTTTACAGGTAAACGATCATTATAGGCTAATTATGGCGAATAAAGAGAACGAGAACATTCTTGAATGTTGTTGAACACTAAGAAGTTGTTGAACAATATGCTCGGCGTAACAGAGATAACATTTTTGACAAAGAGAGTGGTGTTTCAACCATTGAAGCAGACCACTGAAGCAGAAGGGTATGTGTGTGAATGGAGGATACTTTTTTGGAGACAAATTTTATTACATTATATAGTTATATTTATATATATTATACATATAAATATGTATCTTATTCCTATAAATATGTATCTTATACATATAAATATGTATCTTATACATATTTCACAGTAGGTATTTATTTGTTTTGAGATCTTTCTGCTAACTTCCGGTGTGAGTTTGTTTGTTCGCAGCGCGCCTGTTATGTTGTTTATGAGGTAACAAATGTGAATAATGACATGGGTATGACAAGTATTACAAGGATAAAGTGATTTATGAGGACATGTTCAGTGTCCCCATAATTCAAAATGCTTATAAATCATACAGAGTGAGTTTTCTGTGGGGAAAGTAGAAATGCACAAAGTCTCCAGTGATGGCTAAGTTTAGGTGTAGGGTGGGTGTAGGGCAATAACACATACAGTTTGTACAGTATAAAAACCATTACGCCCATGGAGAGTCCCCGTAAACCATAAAAACCAACATGTGTGTGTGTGTTTTATACATGTTTGTGTTTTGGTGTATTCCTGCTAACGTCTAGCTTTTTTATATCACAGACAATCATCTGACATTGAATCAAATCAAGTCTGGGAGCCAGTCAGCAAAAAGCCATATACTGAGGGACATGATGACAGCAAAAAAATTTTCAAAAACACTACAAGCAGAATCAGAAGAGCTTTATTACAAGTATGTTTATTAATTTTTATTTATTTAGTCATTTAGCAGATGCTTTTATCCAAAGCGACTAACAAATGAGGACATTATAGAAGCAATCAAAACCAACAAAAGAGCAACAACATGCAAGTGCTATTACAAGTCCTGGTTAGCCTAACGCAGTACACATAGGAAGGTTTTCTTTCTTTCTTTTTTTTAAACGAGTATGTAAAATATAGAACAATGAAACTTAGTTTTCATTGTTAGTTATACAAGAAAAGCTAGCAGTTAGACAATAAATATGCAATTGATAGAGGGTCAAATGTTTTTTGAATTTTTTTTGTTTTTTGAAATAAAATAAACTCTGATTGAGTTAGGCAGGTCATTCCACCAGATGGGAACAGTTAATGAAAAAAGTCTGTGAAAGTGATTTTGTGCCTCTTTGGGATGGTACAGTAATGCGTCGTTCACTTGCAGAATGCAAGCTTCTAGAGGGCATATAAGTCTGAAGTAATGAATTTAGGTAAAGGGGTGCAGAGCCAGAGGTGGTTCTGTAGGCAAACATTAATGCCTTGAATTTAATGCGAGCAGCTTTTGGTAGCCAGTGCAAATTGATGAACAGAGGTGTGACGTGCGTTCTTTTCGGCTCATTAAAGATTAATCTTGCAGCAGCGTTTTGGATTAATTGTAGAGGTTTGATGGAACTGGCTGGAAGACCTGCCAAGAGAGCATTGCAATAGTCAAGTCTGGACAGAACAAGAGCCTGAACAAGGAGTTGTGTTGCATGTTCCGAGAGAAAGGGTCTGATCTTCTTAATATTATATAATGCAAATCTACAGGACCGGCAAGTTTTAGTAATGTGGTCTGTGAAATTCAGCTTATCATCAATCACAACTCCAAGGTTTCTGGCTGTTTTTGAAGGAGTTATGGTTGATGAGCCTAATTGGAAGGTGAAATTGTGATGAAACGATGGGTTTGCTGAAACCACAAGCAGTTCTGTCTTAGCTAGGTTGAGTTGAAGGTGACAGTCCTTCATCCAGCAAGAAATGTCTGCTAGATATGCTGAGATGCGAGCAGCTATCGTCAGATCATCAGGATGGAATGAAAGGTAGAGTTGAGTGTCATCAGCATAGCAGTGAAATGAAAAGCCATGTTTCTGAATGACAGAACCTAGTGAAGCCATGTAGACAGAAAAGAGAATTGGTCCAAAAACTGAGCCCTGTGGCACCCCTGTAGCTAGATGTTGCGACTTGGATACCTCACCTCTCCATGACACTTTGAAGGACCTATCTGAGAGGTAAGAGTCAAACCACTGGAGTGCGGTTCCTGAGATGCCCTTTCTCAATAGGGTTGACAGGAGGATCTGATGGTTGACCGTATCAAAAGCAGCAGACAGATCCAGCAATATAAGTAATGAAGACTTGGAAGCCGTTCTTGCAAGTCTTAGGTCTTCAACAACTGAGAGCAAGGCAGTTTCGGTGGAATGTCCACTTCTGAAGCCAGATTGGTTACTGTCCAGGAGGTTGTTCTGTGTGAGAAAGGCAGTGACTTGGTTGAACTCGTTCAAGTGTTTTTGCAATGAAAGGTAGAAGGAAACCGGTCTATAGTTCCCTAAAAGTGTTGGGTTAAGAGTGGGTTTACACACACAAGGAATTTGTTCTGATGACAGGAGCTTCCAGTGCAGAAGAAAGTACATACATAGTGCAGACATGCATGATAGTGCAGACATACATAGGAATAACACAGAAGGAATGGAATATAACACAAATATAAGAAAAATAACAGAAATTAAATAATATACTATGTACAGAAATATAAATGTAGGAAAAATGTTTTATTAGATTATAAATTATAAATAGATATGTAATTTTAAAAGTGTACACATTTTGGATTCCATGTATAAATGTCACTATAATGTTTTTATGCTTCAGTTACTATGTGTCAGCAATTATTGATAAATACATGTGAATATAACAATGACGGGTCCCTAGGATGGCTCATTTAATGTTAACAGATCGCCAGACAGGCATACAGCAGTGACAGACAGACACATTTAACGGTGTCCTGTATGGAAAGAAATGTTTCCCAGCTAACAGTTAGGCTATCCATTTTCACCTGTACAAATTAACACCACTGAGCATCGGCAGCTAATGAGGCACACAGGCGTGACTTCACCACCCCTCTTTGACTGATTGGCTTAGGAGGAGCTGTCAATCAAGAACTAGTGGACCAATGATGACGCTTAAACGTGCCCTGATTTACATGAAACTCTAACCACAACATTTGGAAAAGCAAGCGCAGAATGTGGAAACAAGAGTGAAGGGAAAAACAGCATAAGCATTCAAAAAAGTAAAATTAAAATTAGCAGAAAATGTCTGCGAGCAGAAAAAACAGAGAAGTGTAAAAAAAGAAAATTTGATTTTGTGTGCAAGTCAGATAATTTTGCATTAATATTTCAATTTTGTGCAATATGATTTTAAACGTGTTTAAAGTTTTAATTCATGCTTACTGTTTTTAAAAATGCATTATAAATGTTTTTATTTAAGCTTATTATTTTTCTATCCATGACCATTGTTTGCTATTCTGAAAATGTTGTTTTCATTTTAAAATCTTGTGCAAAATATTTTTACTTGCGTTTTTAAATGTTGTTTTCATGCTTGCTATTTTTTTTTATCTGTGACTGCAATACTTTAGGCGGGAATCTGATCCAATATCAGACACGCAGCCGTGCACATTCACAAGATCTCTCGGTTCTTACTTGTGAGTTCAGTTCACTAGAGACTCGCTCTAAACGGATCATTTGAATCAGTGAGTTGTCAATTTGAGAACAGCAGCAATCGGATCATTCTAATTTGTGAATTAATCATTTGTTGTGATTTGCGAACTGATTTAACAGGTTCATTAAAAATAATCTGTTTGTTCATGAATCAGACACCGCTTCTGTGTCTTCGGAGCACGAGGAGTATTATAAGAAGTAACGATATGTTTTATGAAATGTAGTGAAGTAAAAAGCATGATTTTATGCTTTGGAATGTAGTGAAGTAAAAGTTACTCAAAATAAAACTACTCCAGTAAAGTACAGATATTTTAAAAATGTATGTATGTACAGTAACAAAGTAAAGCTACTTCATTACTAACCACCACTTGTTTGGAATGACATGGGGGTAAGTGATTAATGACAACATTTTCATTCATTTTTCATTCATGAGATTTTAAGAATTCATATGAAAATGTTTATTTATTGCATTAATACCTAAACACTTTTGTAATTTAAAAAATTTGTTTAATCGGTCTTTAAAATGATTTAGTTTTTCGATTGACGTCACCAAATCCTTTTTATTTATTTACTTTTTTACTTGTCTACTCCAGTATTCTGCCAAATGGATACTATTTTATATTTATTTTAAAGTGAGCATTGACCCAAAAATAATAATTTACCTTAAATTTGTATGAGTTGTATAAGAATTGAGCACAACAAAATATTGAAGAACGTTAGTAAGCAAACAGTTGCCAGTGGTCATTGACTTCCATATGTTTTCCATACTATGCATAGTCAACTATTTGGTTACCAACATTCTTCAAAATATCTTATTTCGTGCTCAGTAGAAGCAAGAAACAACGTGAGGGTGAATAAATACTAACATAATTTTTATTTAAATAATGAGAGAAAATGACAAGGTAAAGTAGTGTGGTTGCCATGAAATAATTTTCTAATGCACCTTCCCCCATCCACAAAAATGGATTGTAATAAATAGTGAATCTGATGTCTATTAATGCTCTTTCTTTGAGTGTCAAAGCCCACAGCATCCAGGTAATGTTGACCGTTGTGACAAAGGCAACATGACTGTCACCGCTGGGGAAGCGGCACTGGCACACACACACACACACATACCTCATTCACTCTCCACATCCATCCCTTCCCGCTGTTTCTGCTGTCGGAGAGGCGGGTGCACATGCGATCCGACGGCACATAGACATGTTGAACTATAGTATAGTTAAAGCTATACTTTAACACGGGGCTTGTTTACCAAGTCGTAGTGTGAGTGCAACAGTGGTGCCGCAAGCGAATGCCCCCAACCTTATATATTGAGGATACGAGTTACCAGTATATATAGATATTGGATTTTTCCTGTTTTATTTTCGTTACTTTTGAAGTTTGCTTTATTATGCACTTGTAAATACTTCACTGCGGACTGTACATTTTTGGCACTGTAAATAAATTACACCGTGCATGAAAGTGCAGTTGTGGGTGAGCCATCATTTTTTAACATCTTTACGGACACTTGTTACATCCCCCAAGCAAGCTGGTGGTGCTCGTTTTATCACAACCGTTCTCAACTTTCTGATTAAATCCCTGTTGCCTGTGTTTATCTGCCCTGCAAATTTAAAGCTTAAACTGCTTATCTGAAACCCTGAGACTCCACCAGGCTCCTGCTACCTGCGGACAAGCGTGAAAATAACCCAGAGATGCTGTTTAAAATATAAATGGATTTACTAATTGATGACTCTTAGGTTGAAACCACCTATTAATCCTTTCAATTTGATGAATCCTCAGCTCTTAAAGCATTTCAGATTTTGAAGTTTACTTGCCAGTGATGCATATTTTGATAGATACATACACTTGAATGTTACTGATTAGAATTGACGGTCTTAACATCTCATAATTTTCTCGATCTAGTATATCACTGTAGTACATATGTACTTCTAGGTGCCCATTTTAAATTGTATTTATTTAAATTTATACACATTTTTTAAATATATTTTATTATTTATAATAGCACTTTTTTTTTTTACTTTTTTGTAACTTTTGAGAGAAAAGGGTAAAAAATTACTTTTATATGACAATTCAGACTATTTTCGTGCAATTCTGAGTTCATATCTCAACAACTCAGACTTTAAATCTAGCATTTTTTTTTATTATTTTACATATTTGTTTAAGGAGTGGAAAACAAATGAAAAGGTAATTAAGATATTTTTTATTTCTCACAATTTTGAGTTTGTATCTTACAATTTGAAATTTGTATCTCATAATTCTAACTTGGTAATATATATTCAATAATAATAATATACATTTGTTTCTCTTAGAAATGCACATTTGACATTGAGTTGACAGTAGTAGTTTGAGTTAGGATTCACAGATGTTAATTTATGTTCATTATCAAAAACATCTGTAAAAATTGCAACAACCTCTTTTTTTATATGGTGAAATTTGTATTTTTCTGACTGTTTGAGTTTTATTAAAATTAATCATTGTTCTTCCATAGTAGCATACATTTACATCATGATAAACATATATAAAACCACACATATAGCACCTCAATACTGTGGTCAAAATGCAACTATATGTTAACTATAATCATTATTAATTATAAATATTGTTGTTATTTACTCACCCTTGTGTTGTTTCAAACTACATGCCATTATTATTATTATTTAATACTTTTTCAATATATATTTTTTCTTACTGTTACTAATACAACTACTACTACTATTATTAATTCCTATTATTATTATTATTATTATTATTTCAGTTTCTTCTTCAAAAACAACAATATCAATTAATATGTTGTACCTTTGTTATTGTATTGTTTTATTAGCAGTGAGGATAATTTGAGCAAATAGTTTTAAACTTCTTCCAGTTTAAATAATCCAATAATATCCAATAATAATAATCGTAATTTTTTTTTGTTTTTTGTTTTTTCTTATTTTATATTTATTATTATTATAATTTTGAATATTACAGTTTATTTTTATTCTAATTTAATATAATAATAACAATAATAATAACAATTTAGTATTTTATTACTATTTTATTTAAATTAACAGTTATGTTAATGAAATGAGTATTAATATATATATATATATATATATATTTTAATTAACAACCATACTAACAACAAAAACAACAACAATAATATAAATTCAGAACATGTTTTTAACAGTGATGGTAATTTGAGTTTGAATAGATTAACCCCTGGTTTCAAAGACAAAGCTTAAGCCTAGTCCAAGTCTAAAATGTAAGTTTAAGCTGTTTCTGGTGAAATAAACCTGCACTGACTGATCTTAAAATATATCAGTGTCTTTGTTTTGTCTCAAGATGCACACCAGTTATGTTTTTGTCTAAGCAGGTTTATGAAAATTGCTTAAATATCCTAAACCTGGTTTATCTAATCCCGTCTGTGAAACCAGGCCTTTAACTTTTAATTTACAAAAAAGAACAAAATAGTAACAATAATAATAATAATAATAATTATTATTATTTTAATAATAATAATTATTATTATTTTAATAATAATAATTATTATTATCATCATCGTCATCATTATTAGTATTATTTTTTTATGAAATGTAATTATTCAAAGATAATGTTGTGGCAATTTCTTTCTAACAAACATCTCACTGAGTAAGAGACACTCTGAGTCCAAATTATAATAATAAAAGTATTTATTCTCTTGCAAGAGAAGATCCCTCAGTTCTAACACACATAGCTGTGAGTCAGTCAGGAGCGAGAGAGAGAGATAGAGAGAGAGCCAGAGAGATAGCTATAGAGAGCCAGAGAGCCAGAGATAAGAAGAAGTAAGGAGAAGCAGTGCCGGTCTGTTTTATAGTCCTTTTCCCTCAAGGCCCTATTTCTTCCCTCCCCTACAGGAGAGATACCAAGTTGTTTATCGATTAATGGTTATACAGAAAAGGCAGGCAAATGCCCCCTTGACCCCCTGACCATCTGCGTTTCCTTACCTCTATCACTTCCCAATCATAGTAAATCACACACATAGAATGCTTTTCTAACTACGAGTGAGAAAACATATGATGCATACATCTGAATCTAATTTTCACTGTTTGATTACTGCCCAGAAGGAAAATTCCTTTACAATTCCTCCCTGTTTATCATTCTCTGATAACTGATTAATCAAACATTGTAATAATAATAGTACAAATAATAATAAATACAAGTTCAAGTCATTAATCACACTTATACTCTTCATCTCTGATTTTCACATAAATGATCACTCTTCTTGAACCTGTGAAGTAAGTTTTTGAAAATTTGAAAAATGCTTAGGCTGTAAATGTTTAGCAAGCACAGTAAAGATTTCATTCTATCGCCGGGCTAAATGGACAGGCATTGCTGTCGCACTCTCGGTTAAACCGAACCCTCAGTCACAATAGTATAAATAAGGAAAAGTATAGTTCAAAGTAGGAAATAAACATATCAATTTATCACTGTTGAGTTACTCCTGTAATATAAAATGTAAATATTAAAAGTATGTAAAAAATCCCTCAGTTTCACCCCTCTCCTTGTACGTCCTCTTGTACACGGATAACTGCTGCTTTTAACCTTCTTTACATTTCAATCCTTCTCAAGAAGAAAATAGAAACATCATAACTCAATTAACACATTTCACTGTAACTTCCGCTACTTGTGTCATCATATTGTTGGTCTGATCTCCTGTTGGTAACACCTTCAGACCTGTTATGAAGTGTAGTATTACCAAGCAAATTGTCACTGACAACAAAGTCATTATACATATGGTCTTATACAGGCCACACATTCCTGGCACTCTGAATGGGTGCCACGGCCTTGGACGCTCCATTCTCTCAGTTACTCTGAATCAAAAGTGCTGTTATGACCAGAGAAAGTACTGTTTTTGAAACAGTAAGAGTCTTATCTGTTCTGTTGATTACAGTGTCCACCCAGATGCCGGTTGCGCAATCAAAGTTGTCCCCTCAGTCTCCTCCTTGCTGCTGATATCTGATTCCGCCTAAAACACACAGCTGCAATGCAAGGGCTTTTCAAACTGGATCTTAGCATTTATTGACACTCGCGTTGAACCTCCTCCAGCGATTGCTCCGCCTCCGCAATGGGCGGCACCCTCCTGCAATGGTTTACGTGCACCCACGTAGCCCTCTCTGCAACCTTCACCGCCGTGTGCGTCACCAGAAGCACCTGGAAAAGCTCAAGCCACCTTTTCGATTTCCAGCTCTTTCTCCTGTGATCACGAATCACCACGAAATCACCAGGTCTGACCTCGTGCAGGGATGTCTCAGCAACCTTCCCCTGGGCAGCTTTTCCCTGCACAGAAATATTTGACAACAGACAAGACATTTCCTTGCAGTAATTCAACATGTCATTCTCACACACATTCGTTGATGGCAGCCTTTGTTTACCCCCTTCCATGCCCATGAATGGTGGCCTACCAAACAAAATTTCAAATGGGCTCAGGTTTATTTTCACTCTTTTTCTCATTCTCATGTACATCAGTACAATTGGGAGGGCTTTAAGCCAAGTCAGACCCGTCTCTTCACAGCATTTCGCCAATTTGTTCTTAATTGTCTGGTTCTGCCTCTCTACTGCCCCACCTGACGAGGGCGCGTAGCTGCAGTGTGTTCTCATGTCAATTCCCAAGAACTGACCCACCTGCTTTATTACATCATTGACAAAGTGTCTGCCATTATCAGAACTGATTTTTCTGGGAATTCCCCATCTCGGAACGATCTCGGTTAACAGAGCCTTTGCCACTGCCGCCGAATCTTGTTTCGAGGTTGGGAAGGCCTCAACCCATTTTGACCACATGTCAACCATCACCAGACAGTGTTTCTGTTTCCCACAAGGGGTTAATTCGATGAAATCCATCATTAGATATTCAAATGGACCTGCTGGTGCTGGTTGAGATGCCAAGGGTGTTTTTATTCCCCTAGCCACATTTTGTGTTACAAGTGACACATCTTTTGCAAAAAATTTCAGCAAACACTGTAGACCCCTTGGTAAACCCATAATTCCTTCATCTGCATTATCATACCCCCCCTTGACACATGATCCAACCCATGTGTCAACTTAGCATAATGCTGAAAGAAGTGTTTGGGCAAACAAGGAATGTCATCAACACTCATCCATACACCCCCCTTGAGGCTGCAGCCAGACGACCTCCATTGTTGTTTTTCTGCTCCTGTGGAAAAAGACTGCATACTCTGTAAACAAGGGGAAATATCAGGGTTAGTCACAGATACTAAAGAACAAGTCGTTTCTTTTGTCTCCTGTGCTGCCGCGGCCTTCGCTGCCGCGTCTGCTCTCGCGTTTCCTGTGGAGATAAAACTTTTATCGTTAGTGTGCGCTGCGCATTTACAGATCGCGACCTCGTCTGGTAAAAGAATGGCCTCCAAAAGCTCAGCCACATGAGCTGCGTTTAATATCGGATGTCCATCCGACTTCAAAAAAAATGACCATGCTTCCAAAGTGCGCCAAATCTATGCGTGACCCCAAAAGCATAACGCGAGTCTGTGTAAATTGTCACACACTTGTCTGCCATAAGATTACACGCTTCTGTCAGAGCAACCAATTCAGCTGCCTGAGCCGAATAATTTGATGGCAATTTGCCAGACTTTACGACTTCAAATTCAGTGGTCACCGCGAAACCAACCTTATTCAAGCCTGTTTGTGGATCTTTGGACGCCGATCCATCCACAAAGAGGACATTGTCACAGTTTTCTAAAGGTGTGTCCAACACTGATAGACAACAATGGTGTTCCTCTCCATCCTCCTCCGTCGGGAGGAGTGTGGCAGGATTCAAAGTTGTGCATCTTTTCACTGTTACATTTGGCATATCAAGCAAAATCGTGTGATACCTCAGCCATCGGGCTGTTGATAAATGTGACGTTCTCTGCTCTTGCAAAATCATGGAGACTGCGTCTACCATCTGTGTAAAAAAAAAAAGGCCTTTCAATCTTGTCACATGACCTCAGCCCTTTCCCTGTTGTCAGGGCTCTCAAGGGCTTTTCAAGAAATGCATAATTTGGAATAAACGTTCGACAATATGCACACATTCCCAAGAATGATAACAATTGTCTTTGTTAAAGGTCTTGGTACATCTTTGATAGCTTTTATCCGTTTCTCAGAGATAGCTTTACTGTTTGGTGTTAGTGTGACCCAAAAATGCTATCTCCTGTCTCACGAACTGAAGCTTTGTCAGGCTGACCCTGTGACCCTCCCGCGCCAGGTGGTGCAAGAGAGTTACAGTGTCAGCCACGCACGTAACCTCATCTCGTGCACAAATCAATAAATAATCTATATACTGCAATAGCGCCGTTCCGCTCGATAGAGTTAATGGTTCAAGGCTCCGTCTGAGCGCTTCATTGTAAATCGTCGGAGACTCACAATAGCCCTGACACAACCTGGTAAACGTGTACCCTTTGTTTGTCAAAATCAAACGCGAACCAAAACTGACTTTTTTCTTCCACTGGGACGCTAAAGAAAGCGTTGGCCAAATCAACCACAGTGAAATACATTGCATTTTGCGGAATTTGTGACAAAATTGTGTATGGATTAGGTACGCGGGCAGCTCTTGCAATAACGGCTGAGTTTACAGCCTGCAGATCCTGCACAAATCGCCACGTGACTGGTTCACTTGTGTTAGATGTTATTTTCTTTACGGGGAAAATAGGAGTTCGCACTGGAGAACAGGGAATTATTACTCTCTCCTTCAGGAGAGACTCAAAAACCGGCTGTATCCCTCTCAATGCCTCCTTCTTCAGGGGACATTGCGATTGACACGGCCTGTAATCAGACTTTGGAGTGATTACAACTGGTTCACAACCTTTAATCAACCCAACATCATATTTGTGTTTTGCCCACAATTTTGGAGGTATTTCTGCCAGGACAGGATGAATGTCTGTGGCAGAAATAGATCCGTGCTCATGTTTCTCCATTGCATTCCTGACAATAGCAGTCACAGTTCTCTGTACGGCAACATCAAACTCACATTCCTCCATAAAAACACCTGCATTTCCACTGTGTTTCTGCCCGTTTGGCTTTTCAATCCAATCTGTGGCAGAAAGACATTTTCTCACAAACAGGCCTATTTCTTCCCATTTCTGCTCGGTGGCCTTGATTACTGATAAGTGAGGCGCAGACTGGCCTGTTATCAAATACAGCCTCATTTGTTTTTTTGACAGGCATGCCGAAAGCGCACACACATTTTCACTCCAGAAAATCTTATTAAACCTTGTCAAAAACATTTTCTGCCCCGCTAAACCACTCTTCCTCATATTGAGGTTCACGCTCAATTTCAAAATCATTTGTGCCCAATCAGAATCTTTTATCTGCCACTCGTAAGCCCACTGTGGCTAAAATTTTGCACAACTAATCTGCTGTTACTCTTCAATAACTCCCAAACCAGCAGTGAGTTTCAGATTTTAATTTACACATTAGATCCCTGGCCATTAACGGAACCGGACAGGTTTCAGAGCACAAAAATGCATGTTTCAATGCCCTGCCCCCCCTCCGTCTCACATTTCAACAGCACAGTATAATTTTCTGAAATGATATGCCCTGACGCGGACGTGCTTTCAAACACCAAATCCGTCATTCTTGGTTCACATGGCAAGTCACATGGATCGAGCTTCCCTCGAATCAACCATAAAGTCTATCATTGTCCCGTCAACTAACATGGGATATCTCTGTAGCCTTAAAACCCTAAACTTTTGTACATTCTCAGACATTCATCAGTCAACTAACATTATTCAAAACTTCAGCAGTCACACATTTAACGGTTTGCAAGCATGTCTTCATTGCAGATAGCCTTATTCAAAACTTACACACACTCACACATAAAAGGTTTGCAAGCATGTCTTCATTGCACAGAGCGGTATTTGAATCAGTGTATGTGAGCGTGTTGTGTGTGTGTGTCAATAAATTTTTACTTCCCTTTTTCGTAGCTTGCTGAATGCCTGTCACCCGCCCTCTCCTCTCCTGTTCTCCGTTCCTCTCTTTTCAATCCGCCTTACGCGCCTCTGGACAATCCTGTGCCCAGTGTCCGTGGTTCTTGGACAACCTGCACTTCGTGCAGCCAGAAAAGTCATGTTCACCCCTCGCACACAGTCCACATTTGTGCGCTGCTCGTGCTGCTTTAATCTGTACAACAGCCAGCTGCATCTCTCTCCCCCTCTTCGCTTTCGCGGCGCTGCTCGTGCTTGTTCATTCAGCGTCTCGCGCTGCGGTTGTCTTGGACGGAGAAACAGTCGAGGTCGGGGCGAATTTCAATGCACCCAACTGGGCTATTGGGTAGATGGGTGTTTTGGCGGTGCCGACCTCACCGTATTTTCATGTGGGAAACACAAACATACTGTGGGTCAGTCTGTTCTGGTGGTGCAGACACATACAAATAGACTTTCACACTTTTCATTTTTCCTTCCTGCTAACTTTCTGCACTTGCTTTTCTTTTTTTCCTTCCTGCTAACTTCCTTGAGCCAACCATCTACTTCCTTTAGCCAACAATCTACTGTTTGTTCACATTTTTAACATACATGTTTAACACATTTGCAACAACAACCTGGTTGTTGAAACCACTTTCAGTTTTGTGAGACTCAATGTTCCCTCTTCGGGAAAATCATGATGCTTGATTAATTTTTCAATATCTTGCATACATTTCTGACCATAATACATTTTTTAATTTGGTAGTACACCGGTGTATCATATTTCGCAAGCTTGCTCTGAGACATCCCCATACTGGCTGTTTTCTGCTCCTGTGGATTTACTCACGCGCGTCTCTTTAATCTGCTAGATTACGTCTCCAGCAGATCCGATTTTCTCTTATCCCGCAATCGGGTCGGGTTGCACTATTAGTGCCCTCTTAATTGTGATTTATCAAAATCTTTCGATTTTTTCTAACCCCAATTAACCTCGGTACCTGTTTGAAACCCTCTTGATCCGTACAGATCTCAAGTTAATCTCAGGTTACCTAATCTGATCGTTCGTGCTCAGATTACTCTACCACAGAAAAAAAAAATTCAGCCAATATGGTTCAATTTCACTCTTTAAACTGTATTTCACCCTAATTAAATTGAATTTAATTGTTTCTTACCAGAGATGTCGTTTTGTGCCACCTGGGTTCTTTTTGATTCCAGTGGTCGATCCCTCCGGTCCCAACAGCGGAACGGTCCCTCGTCTCTCAATCTTTTTTGCGAGGTAGGGTTGGAACTTTCAGCTCCAAGGTGATCAGCCTCCGTCCGCTGTCAGGTCCAGAAGTCACGTCCAAGGAATCCCACTGTCTGACACCAAACTGTTGTGGCAATTTCTTTCTAACAAACATCTCACTGAGTAAGAGACACTCTGAGTCCAAATTATAATAATAAAAGTATTTATTCTCTTGCAAGAGAAGATCCCTCAGTTCTAACACACATAGCTGTGAGTCAGTCAGGAGCGAGAGAGAGAGATAGAGAGAGAGCCAGAGAGATAGCTATAGAGAGCCAGAGAGCCAGAGATAAGAAGAAGTAAGGAGAAGCAGTGCCGGTCTGTTTTATAGTCCTTTTCCCTCAAGGCCCTATTTCTTCCCTCCCCTACAGGAGAGATACCAAGTTGTTTATCGATTAATGGTTATACAGAAAAGGCAGGCAAATGCCCCCTTGACCCCCTGACCATCTGCGTTTCCTTACCTCTATCACTTCCCAATCATAGTAAATCACACACATAGAATGCTTTTCTAACTACGAGTGAGAAAACATATGATGCATACATCTGAATCTAATTTTCACTGTTTGATTACTGCCCAGAAGGAAAATTCCTTTACAATAACATTATTATTATTATTATTATTATTATTATTAACAATAGTAGTAGTAGTAGTAATGTTCATATTAACAATGTTAATAATTCATAAAACATTTAGCTTTTTTGTTATTTTATTGCTATTTCATTTTTATTAACAGTGGTGGTGATGGTATGAGTATTAATCATTTTTAACTTATAATTTAACAACAGAAAAGTGAGCGCACACCACATCAGATTTTCAGAGCAGGATTTCATGGCAGAAGTTCATGTCAAGATCATGCTAAATATGCTCACCTCTCGTATACACATTTATAGCACTGGTCCAGACGGTGATTAATATTTTTATAGGACACTGACTGATGTATCAAAATTGATCTCAAATATTAAACCCAGCTCACTGGCTCTTCCTGTTCCCAATGCATCTGGCCCAGTCAGCGCTTCGGGGAGCCGTTCCTAGGGCTGTAGTCAAGACCACCTTTGTGGAGTCCAAGACAAGTCCAAGTCCAAAGAGGTTCGAGACCGAGTCAAGACCGAGTCCAAAGTGGTTCAAGTCCGAGTCAAGACCGAGTCCAAAGAGGTTCGAGTCCAAGTCAAGTCCAAGTCCAAATGAGATGGTCAAAACAGAAAGAAAAAAATTATCTTCTTCAAAACCACATACTTAATTATTGATAATTGATGTGATACGAGAGACGGCATATCTTCTATTCTAATATAATAATTTTGCATTATTGTTTGTAATGATCTAAAAGCATGTGCAGCAACACTGTAGGGTCAAATTAGGCTATTTTATTTCTCCTCCTGAGACCCAGCTTTGGAGTTTTTGCCTCTGTGGTGGACATTCTATTTTAGTGTATTTCTCTGAGACCTTACATCTCACAGTTATAAGTCTGGATGTCCTGTACAGATCACATTCAGGGCTTTATAGAGATACTAAATCTTTTCTATACACTCTCATACGTCTTTAAAGATGGCTATATTTAATTTAGTGAAAAATTGTACATCCATATGGAAATATGATTATATTCTGTAATGTCTTTTACATCTGAATAATTTTCAGATTGTTTGTCATAAAGCAACATCTCAGGAAAATGTTATGGGTTTTCAAATTCAAATATGACTTCCTGTTATGAAACAGGACATCATTTCATACATGTTCAATGTAGAGGACACCAGGACTAAAAACATGTTCCCTTCCATGGGAACTCGAACTGCGTCCCCTAGGGGTCGCTACGGGGAACGCCCTCAGCGTGACTCGTGTCTGAAGATACATATCTAAAAACACCACCTGTTGGCCGGCGACAGCCCATGACGTCACTACCGGCGTGCCACAATATAAGTGCCGCCGGGAGAATACATCATCAGCTTTTTCGTCTTCACTGACTGGTTTGTTTGAAGCGTGCAATCTGGTAAGAGTACAGTTTTCTCTCTATCAAATGGCGAGCACTAGCAAGGCGTTTAAGATGGTGTGTGGAAAAATCGGGACCCACCGCGATGACACACACAATCTTTGCGTCTTTTGTTTGGGCAAAGAGCACGCACGCGATGTCCTTGAGGGGAAATCTGCGTGCACTGTGAGCTTTTTCTATGTAAAAGCTCCGCTCTCGTCCTGTCCCTCTGTCCGAGGAAAGAGGGGCAGCCGTCTGCTTCCCGCGATTCGGGACCCCCCGCTGCCGAGGCACGGAGGTAATGAAATTAGCAGTTGGATGTGGCCGATGAGTGAGAAAGAAAAGAGGGACCGCCCCTTTTCGCGCACGTCGGCCGAGAACGAGAGTGAGCTGCTGGATTGTGACGATGCGATCTTTCTGACATAATCAGATTCAGCGGCTAGTGCTCTTCTCTGCATATGAACGAGTTTTTTGGGGGTTGTGGATCATAAAAATTAATCTTTCTGGCCAAATCACCCCCAGCTCGAGTGAGCCTTCCTTTCTTCATAAAATCTCGATGTGGAGAGTGAGAAGGAGTGAAAAAAAAAAAAGCTATTTTTTCTCGTATTCATAGGTTTCAGCATACTAGTTATGCTGACACTGTGTGAAAATGGCTATGAGGGGATGTCCCCTGTGCAAGAGATGATGAACAGCTTATCTCTCTGTGGCAGACATCCTCTCTCAAGGCTCCCCCCTGGCCACCTAAGCCCCTGAATCTCGCTTAAATGGCAGGGTATATGCAGCAGCAGGTCAGACCGTCGCTTCGTTGCACATTAAGGCGTACCAGACTGATCTGCTGAAAGACCTGGATAAGGTTCTATATAATCCAGGTCTGAGCCCGAACAACCAGGGGTCCTAGCCCATCTCGGTCTGAGGGTCAGAGATGGGCTCAGAAGGCTAGTCTCGCGACTCATGCCCCTCCCCCTCCTGCGGCTAGGGTGAGAGAGAGGCGCGGGTCAGAGAGAGGCAAGCCCTCTCATTCCTCTCTAATTCCCCTGTAAACCACCGTAAATTTCACCTGACCGAGGTTAGGTGGAAATTTCCTGCTAAGCTAAGGATAGAGGGTTATCTATGAGCATGCCGCTCCCTGCTGAGCGTCTGAGTTCCTTCTCATTCTGAGGAATGAGTTCTCCGCTCTCCAGAGCTCGTTATAGGTAGAGCTAGCATTGCTCCCCTCGTTAGAGGGTCACCTTTGAGCATGCCGCTCCCTGCGGAGCGTCTGAGTTCCCTCTCATTCTGAGGAATGAGTTCTCCGCTCCTCAGAGCTCTGTGATAGGTCGCTCTCCTTGCTGGTCGAGCTAGCATTGCTCCCCTCATTATAGAGGGTTATCTATGAGCATGCCGCTCCCTGCTGAGCGGTGGAGTTCCCTCTCATTCTGAGGAATGAGTTCCCCGCTCTCCAGAGCTCATGGTTGGGCTTGCCGCTCCCTTCTGAGCGGCGGAGTGCCTTCTCATTCTGAGGAATGAGTTCTCCACTCTCCAGAGCTCGTTATAGGTCTCACTCTGAGGAGTGAGTTCTCCGCTCTAGAGCTCCTCATTGGTAGCTGAGTTCCTCTCATTCCGAGGAATGAGTTCTCCGCTCTCCAGAGCTCGCCGTCGGTAGAGCTAGCACTGCTCCCCTCAACCAGAGGGTCACCTATGAGCATGCCGCTCCCTTCTGAGCGTCCGAGTCTCTCCGCCCCCCAGAGCTCTGTGATAGTGCCGCTCCCTTCTGAGCGGCGGAGTTCCCTCTCATTCTGAGGAATGAGTTCTCCGCTCCTCAGAGCTCTGTGATAGGTCGCTCTCCGTACTGGTCGAGCTAGCATTGCTCCCCTCACTATAGAGGGTTATCTTTGAGCATGCCGCTCCCTGCTGAGCGGCGGAGTTCCCTCTCATTCTGAGGAATGAGTTCTCCGCTCTCCAGAGCTCGTTATAGGTCTCACTCTGAGGAGTGAGTTCTCCGCTCTAGAGCTCCTCATTGGTAGCTGAGTTCCTCTCATTCCGAGGAATGAGTTCTCCGCTCTCCAGAGCTCGTTATAGGTAGAGCTAGCATTGCTCCCCTCATTAGCGGGTCACCTTTGAGCATGCCGCTCCCTGCGGAGCGTCTGAGTTCCCTCTTATTCTGAGGAATGAGTTCTCCGCTCCCCAGAGCTCTGTGATAGGTTGCTCTCCCTGCTGGTCGAGCTAGCATTGCTCCCCTCACTATAGAGGGTTATCTATGAGCATGCCGCTCCCTGCTGAGCGGGGAGTTCCCTCTCATTCTGAGGAATGAGTTCCCCGCTCTCCAGAGCTCATGGTTGGGCTTGCCGCTCCTTTCTGAGCGGCGGAGTGCCTTCTCATTCTGAGGAATGAGTTCTCCACTCTCCAGAGCTCGTTATAGGTTTCACTCTGAGGAGTGAGTTCTCCGCTCTAGAGCTCCTCATTGGTAGCTGAGTTCCTCTCATTCCGAGGAATGAGTTCTCCGCTCTCCAGAGCTCGCCGTCGGTAGAGCTAGCACTGCTCCCCTCAACCAGAGGGTCACCTATGAGCATGCCGCTCCCGTCTGAGCGTCCGAGTTTCTCCGCCCCCCAGAGCTCTCTGATAGGTCGCTCGCCTTGTTGGTCGAGCCAGCATTGCTCCCCTCAACCAGAGGGTCATCTATGAGCGTGCCGCTCCCTTCTGATCGTCTGAGTTCCCTCTCACTCTGAGGAATGAGTAGTTCTCCGCTCCAGGGCATAGAACGTTCTAATAAGTGCACACGCGAGACTTTGGGCACTTTCTAAAATCCACTTAGTGGTAAGTCCGCACATCAAAGATTCTGCGTTCTTTCTAAAAATCCCGTAAGGGTAGGGTTACGCGCACTGCTTCGTGCCCTTTTTTGAGCTGGTCAAAGCCCCGGCTTGTGCCTTGGGCCCCGCTCCCCTGTCCCATATATGTTGGGTCCAAAAAAAGGGAAAGGGGGTGTACACTACCAAGAGGTCTGTTGAGACAGTTCCCTCAGTAAGCTTGGGAGAGCAAGTGGTAACCCCTGAGTGATCGGCCAGGACCTAGTGAGCCAGGTGCCTGGCCATATCCCCTTGAATGAATCTTTTCTGATTCCAAGACCTTGAGCTCTACCCTAGGCCCTGTAATCCCGGCGCCTAACAGGTAAGTACTAGGGTATGCAGCTCGGGCCTTTGGCCGAAGGGGATAATATCACTGACAGCCATCAGCCGTCCCGGGGGAAACTCCCTTAAGCCGGGTAGAGTTGGCTTAGTGCTCGCCTTTTTTGCGAAATTGGCTTGCATTCCCCTCAGCATGGTGAAGTGGGTATAACGTTCCCCGTAGCGACCCCTAGGGGACGCAGTTCGAGTTCCCATGGAGGGGAACGTCTCAGGTTACGTATGTAACCATGGTTCCCCGAATGGGGAACGAGACACTGCGTCCCCTAGGCTTTGGACCATGCTTCGGACGCAAGCTTCAGACGAAGAAGCTGATGATGTATTCTCCCGGCGGCACTTATATTGTGGCACGCCGGTAGTGACGTCATGGGCTGTCGCCGGCCAACAGGTGGTGTTTTTACATATGTATCTTCAGACACGAGTCACGCTGAGGGCGTTCCCCGTAGCGACCCCTAGGGGACGCAGTGTCTCGTTCCCCATTCGGGAAACCATGGTTACATACGTAACCTGAGACGTTTATTATGCATTTTGGGAGACAACAATTGAATAGGGAAATAAATTATATATCAGTTTGCTTATGAAATATTATATATTATTATGAAAATCTGGCCATGTATTACTCCCATTATGAAAATTATTTTTCAACATTCTGTCCCAACAGCAACACATTAATAAGCAAATTAGATACAGTGTATAGGTACACTGTGTTTAATGGGAAACCAGTTTATGGATTTTTTTACACACATATTGCATAAAACAAAATGGTATATCAAATAATTTTGTTATACATTTTAAAACATAGTTGAGAATCATCCTTAAACAAAGTTTAGTATAAAAAAATCCTGAAACCTAAAAATGTATTTGGTGATTTAAAAAAACTCCCATTGATTCTGCCGTTTTGATGTCTATTCATGCCATTTAATTGTAGTCCTTGTGTCCTCTACAGAGGACATATAATCAAATATGAATAAAATAGAGAGTTTTTCAAAAATGATTTTTTTTTCTTATGGTCTAAACAATGTAATGACATGAATTTTTTTTTTTTTTAGGGGGGGGCGTCTCAGGAGGATATTTTAGGTTTAGAAATATCACTAATATTTGACCAATTCTTGATTTTGTCAGATTTTATCTAGTCAACTTGAAAATGTAACTACAACATGATTCAAGCTAGTTAAAGAAAAGTATATTCTAAGTGCACCACACATGACGTTGTCTTCATGATGTAAATGTTAAACAAATCACTAAATACCTTTGCAGAAAAGATGAACTACAACTACATCTTGTACAAACTTATATTATGCATATTAGGCTATATGTTCTGAAATAATACAAGACAAATGGTCCAAAAAACTGAAGGTATAACACCTAGAGTGCTATTATTAACTATAAAGGCTCTGTAAAACAATGAACAGCAGTTTTCAGCCTGTCACCGGGATGCAAACCTGAAATATCAGATATACAGTAGTAGTTCTTCACAGGTTTTGTATTTGATTACGCTGCTGTTCCGTTGTTTTTTCTATGTAAACATGGACGCGTTTGACTGTTGCGCTCGCGTCTCTTGCAGCGTATCGTGCATGAAACGGCTTTCTAAAAACACGGTGCTCTAGTTATTAAAAGATGTTTAACTCACATCTTCTTGTATTTTTTCTATTCCACTGCCCGCGTCAACACAAAAAATGGCACCTAGAGAGCATCACACGTGAGCGGTTAAGCACGTGCACTGACATGCGGGTGGATTGTTCTTTTCTCTTTACTGTTAATATCAAAGTGTCTAATTCTAGCGTTTGGTAATATTTAAATTCAAAATCGTGATTCCTCGATTTATAAAAAATCTAATTGTGGCAAAACATTAAATTCGAATTAATCGATAAAATCTGATAAATCGCCCAGCCATTGCCACAGTGTTTGCTTATTTTTTACTTTATTTACATTTTTGTGTAATTTATTTATTTTATTTTACATCCAGTTGTATTCCGTGCCTCCAGGCTTTATTCGTTTTGCTCTTATTCGTTCTTTTTCTTATTCATTTGGTGCCACGGCTTATGATGATTGTCAGTTTTTTTTACATTTAAACATTTTGCAAGTTTGTAATTTTATATTAGGCTTATAGCATGGTAATGGTGTATTTTTATTCGTTTTGTTAAAGTCCCATGTTTATGGCAGAAAATGAAAGTGAAAGCAAAATGTGCACGGGCATTAATAAGGTATTTAAAAGCGAAGGAAAATGAGAGGGAAAACTCCAACGAACTTTGTAAAACCAAACTGTATTATGCAACTTGCCGACAGCCTGTCTGTGGTCAAAAATAAAGATTATTTATGCCTCCACACAGCACGCACACTCAGAGCCAGGCGCACACTCATATGACGCAGCTGTGCATTTAACAGGCGACCAACCCTGCTGGAAAAACCAGCATAGACCAGCATAATTCCCATGCTGGTTTATGCTGGTCTATGCTGGTATATGCTGGTTTGGTGCTGGTTTAGCTGGTGGACCAGCAAGACAATGCAGGTCTACCAGCCTGGTCTTGCTGGTGATGCTGGTCTACCAGCCTGGTCTTGCTGGTGATGCTGGTCTACCAGCCTGGTCTTGCTGGTGATGCTGGTCTACCAGCCTGGTCTTGCTGGTGATGCTGGTCTACCAGCCTGGTCTTGCTGGTGATGCTGGTCTACCAGCCTGGTCTTGCTGATGATGCTGGTCTACCAGCCTGGTCTTGCTGGTGATGCTGGTCTACCAGCCTGGTCTTGCTGGTGATGCTGGTCTACCAGCCTGGTCTTGCTGGTGATGCTGGTCTACCAGCCTGGTCTTGCTGATGATGCTGGTCTACCAGCCTGGTCTTGCTGGTGATGCTGGTCTACCAGCCTGGTCTTGCTGATGATGCTGGTCTACCAGCCTGGTCTTGCTGGTGATGCTGGTCTACCAGCCTGGTCTTGCTGATGATGCTGGTCTACCAGCCTGGTCTTGCTGGTGATGCTGGTCTACCAGCCTGGTCTTGCTGGTGATGCTGGTCTACCAGCCTGGTCTTGCTGGTGATGCTGGTCTTGCTGGTGATGCTGGTCTACCAGCCTGGTCTTGCTGGTGATGCTGGTCTACCAGCCTGGTCTTGCTGATGATGCTGGTCTACCAGCCTGGTCTTGCTGGTGATGCTGGTCTACCAGCCTGGTCTTGCTGGTGATGCTGGTTAACCAGCAAGGTCTCATTAACACTTTAAACTGAGGCCTCATTAACCCTTTAAACACCTCTAGTGTTTAACACCCCCTGCCCTCTCGAGTTACGGCTCTTAAGTTCTGTTAGAGTGGAGCACCGGGTTATGGTGATATGTCTCTCGACTAGTATTATAAACTATTAAACACCTCTGGTATTACTAATATTTACAAGCTAAGCCTACAGGTAAGTATGGTGAATCCAGGTAAATACACCAGGTAAGTATAAAAACTATACATTTTTATTATCAAAATAAATACATAAATAAATAAATAGTAAAATCTCAATAAATATATAAATGTCAATAAATAGAAATAGGTCAATAAATTAATAAATAGTGTGTAAAAGGGTAACAAAATAGATTATATACAGTATCAGTATCCAATGTATCAATGACAACACTTCTATAAAGGAAACTGCTCACTTAAAATTGACCTTGAGTGAATTATTTCCAATATATATCAGCATTTGCAGATGACTACTAGTCAATAACAATAACCATAACATAAATTTAAATATAAAATAAAAATAAACAGCATATTATGTGGGACACACACATACACACACACACATTCATCAACCTCCACCGTTGCAGGCCTGGATCGTTGCTATAGGTTGCATTGTGGCCGATTAAAATCAAATTAATAAGCAACCCCTAAATGGAATAACACAAACAAGGTATCATTTTAAAGCTTAGAATCTCAGCTTTTTAATGAATGTAATTTTTAATGAACATATTTTGATCAACTCTTAACAAGCGCTGAGCAGTCCCTCTAAACCAAAGTGTATCGCAGGCGGGACGCCCCCCTCCACGAAAATATTACTAATCATATTTTTCAAACCACTACCTTGATCAACAACAAAAAACATGGATATCAATCGAAAGCTTAGAATCTGAGCTTTACAATGCATGTAGCATGCACTTTGATTAACTCCAAAGTAGTGCCGAGTTATTTGCTGATATATATAAAAATAAAACCATAAATTACTAAATGTTTGTTTATTTATTTATTTAAAAAAAAATTAAGTTATCCCAAATCTGTGTACATTTTTTTTTTTTTTTTTTCTGCTGAACACAAAAGAAGATATTTTCAAGAATGTTTGTAACAAAGCAGATCTGGGCCACCTATCATATGGCACATCTACCAGTAGAGGCAAGGAAGTTTGGCAGTATTGATGCTTGCAGTGCATTCCCATTTAAGAAATTGAAAACTTGAGATCTAAAAACAAACTAACAAAAAAAAACTTTTTAGCAACATGCAATTTGTACGGTCAGGAAAGCAGCTGCTTGATGAAGTGGACAAAGTTCATTGGAGATTTCAAATTCTCCACAAAGTCAATGTGTGATGCCACAAAGTTCACAACACAAAACCAAACAATGCCTTCATTCTGCGGCAAGGAAAATTTGATGCCATCAAAGAAAAAGATGAATTATGTTCTCCAGTGCACATCTCTAGAAAAGAAGATGGGGAAACAGGTAAGAAGTTAATCTCATCCTTTAAAATAATGAATGACTTTTTCATGAGAAATGTTTATTTAAGCTAATCTGTAAGATGAACAAAACAAGACAATTATACAACCACACAAACACAACACACACACACACACACACACATATAAACACGCAAGTTGATATACACAAAGTTGATTATAATAATATACAACACCACTATTGCATACAGAGCGGCATCGCAGAATTATTATTATTTTTTTCATTCAGTAGTAAAACGCAAAGTATCATTATATAAATTTACATTAGATTTGTCAAAAATAAAATATAGAAAGTTAGCTGCTTTTGTCACAAATTCTTGCTCGCGTGCCAAGCCCGCGAAACCTTGCAGCGAGCCTATAAAAGCTGGGGTCTGTGACCATCGCGCGACTCACTTCTGAGTGGACCCCACGTTCTGATGGTTTTTCTGAGGTAACGGTCTCGTTTTATTTAAATTCATTTTAAAACATAAGCCCACAACAAAACAAAATAACATTTTATATAGAAAGTAATGATAATGATGATGATAATGATAATGATGATGATAATAATAATAATAATCGAATGAGGACAGTTTGAGAGGACAGTTCGTTTTTCTCACAAGGCCGCTGTCACACATGATAAATAATCCTAAATTGACGGACTGTCTTTTCCGGTAACTGTACCGCATTTACTGCTCACACAAACTGTTTTTTCGACTTTTTTGTGCTACATAACCACTCATCTGCTCCGTACACTGTTAAACACCGTTGTCGTTGCCGTTAAATGCCGTTATGTCTGTGTGACGTGACGTCATTCGCGCTTAAGGAGGAAAGAGCGCTAGCTTTGCTGTGAGCGCGGGAGCTGTCTCTCGCGTAGAGACGGAAACAGAAAAGACTCACCTTATCGCTTTGTAATAATAATAATAATAATAATAACAACAACAATAATAATACCACATTTCAATAATAAATATGCATTGTATTGTGACTTAATGTTGTGGTGCATTTCAGATGTTACATATTTAATAACTTTAATAAAAAATAAATAATTTTAAGAATTTATACAATGACATTATTTTCTTCTCTCTTTTTTTCAGTGTCGATTTTTCTGTCTGGTTTTTGTAAGTGTTCAATCTAGCAGTCATCCTGCATTTATGATTTGCCATATTGACTAGTCAGTAATGATCAATGAAAACTGGATATATTTTTAATTTTTTATAGGTTAGACATTTGCATTATCTCAGTCATATTCTGATATACTTCTTTTTATCCCCTCTGCCTTTGTCTCAGCAGCAGTCCAGTATACCCCAAAGGCTCTTTTAAGAGCCAAGACACAGTCCCTCCTTTGGCTTTGTAAGTACAGATTTTGACTAACTATCAGAAATATTCGGGTTTATATGAATGGAGATATGCCCTGCAGATAATTACAGTATTAAAGGGTTATTTATTTATTTATTTATTCATACATCAAATAATTAATGAAATAATGAATTATTATAATTATTTCTTTAAAAAATCAGATTGACCATGTTTATTACGTTCTGATTACTCTGTAATTACTGATGAAATATTTTTATTCGTATAGATTAATCACACTCATATTCAGACTTGTTTCCTGTTTTTCTCTTTTTTGCTTGTGTCTCAGCAGCAGTCCAGTAGGCTATACCCCAAAAGGCTCTTTTAAGAGCCAAGACACAGTCCGTCCTTTGGCTTTGTAAGTACAGATTTTGACTAACTAATCAGGGGTGTGTTTCCCAAAAGCATCGTTGGCAATTATGGTCGCAAGTTCCGTCGTTACCATCATAGTTCAATGATTCTGTGTTTTCCGAAACCACAGTTCAAACAAACATCCGCAATCAGCGTCACAAAATTATGTGGTTTGAACCAGGAGCGTAGCCTCAAAGGAGACTCTGGATGTGCATCAGAAAAACTGGGTGTGCCACATTTATTGTCAGATTAATGCGCAATTTTTTTTTACAAAATAAGCATGCTTATTGGGTATTCATTTATTAGTTTAACCATTTCATTTTTGTGTAGGCTACATTGTGTCTGTTAACCTATTCTCCATTTTGGATGTCTTTGAAAATCACTATTTTATATCGGCAACAAAGTGAGTGTGTGTGTGTTTGTATGCTTACTGTTTATTAAGCATTTTTAAACCTTTCATTTCTGTGTGTGTGTGTGTGTGTGTGTGTGTGTGTGTGTGACAGAGAGAGAGACAGTTTTAATGAATTCTCCATTGTGAATGTGTTCTATTGTCAGCCCTGCATTTCACATTGGCCGACAGGGGTCTCCAACCTTGCTCCTGGAGAGCTACCGTCCTACAGATTTCAGCTCCAACCCCAATCAAACACACCTGAACCAGCTAATCACAGTCTTCAAGGCTACTTGTTAATTTCAGACAGGTGTGTTGGAGCAGGGTTGTAACTGAAATCTGCAGGATGGTAGCTCTCCAGGAGCAGCGTTGGAGATCCCTGATATAAACTCTTAAAAAGAGAAGACTTGCAAAGAGTATTGTCACCTGTCATTTATTTCAAATATCTATATCTGCAACAAAATATGTGTGCATGTATGTCCGTATATGAGTGTGTCTGTGTGTGTATCTGTGTAAGCAAGCTTAATGATTATTAATATGATAGTTTAACCATTTCATTTCTATTTGAGTGTGTGTGTGTTTCTGTGAGCCTATTGTCCATTTTCGATGAGTTTCACTGTCAGCTATGCATCCAGCTACGTTGGCCTAGACCCTAAAAGCATACCACCTTAGGCCTTAAAATTCTTGAACCCTGGTTATCGCTGCTTGCAGCTATATTTATTTATTTTTTTTTTTTTTTCATTTTCCGAAGCTTTCTCGCTCAAGAGGGTCACCGACAATCACATACAGTATAACCTACAACAGCTCTTTAACTGCGCTCTAGTCAAACGCGCTCACTGTAGCCTAATCATTAACTACACACATCATAAACCCCTTTAAAGTACAATTTATGTCACATATTTTAATAAGACTAAACTCCTATTTAACCTGATGATCACAGGTTTAATAAAAATACATTTTAAGTTTCTAATTATAACACTGCATTTCCACAGTTATTCAAACAACGAACAAATTATACAGTGAGCAAAGCACATTTACTTTATCAAAGAATAATCATTGACTTCAGTGACTAGGCTATGTAAAAATCTATTATGTAAAAACAGCTGTAGCTGCTGTACTAAATAAAAACAAAATGCTTTTAAATAATCCCTCCTTTTTTAAATCATTAACATTTTGCACATCCTGCAATGGTGACATTGAACTTTCAAAAATACAAAATTCAACAGCAAGTTCATATATATATATATATATATATATATATATGCTTTTATTTATGTAGGCTACACAGAGAAACAATACATAGAGAAACAAGATGCGCTTTCTGCCATCTCATGCAGTCTCCGTGACAGCAATGAACCGGATACTTTATTAAACGAACGAACGAACCAAAAAATACAAATCTTTAATTACGTAGTCGGAATGAAAAGGTGCATTTCTTTATTAAAGTCAGCGTCGCATTCTGCAACTTTATCTTTTCAGCCGACACTGACTGAGAATAAATCACTAGTTTATTAACGAATAATTAAAATGTTTTATTTTGCCTTTCCCCCAACATTCATAATCATTAGCCTACTTTTGCCATTGCAAGCTTTAGATGTGCGCTTGGGCGCGGAATAGGCTATACGCCTGTATATTAAAGGATGGTTAGTAGCCTAAGTTATTATATTAATCAATTTATGTGTGACTAGTGAAATCTTTAGTCGGGGACAGGCCTTCTTGGCACAAGGAACCGATCATTTTTTTTTATAAAATGCTGTCAATTCGAAAAGTGCGCCTGCTAATCACGTCACGTTATATTGCAATGCAGAGTTATGAATGTGTAATAATAAGTAAAATGTTTTTAATTTATTTCCTTTCTTATGGGTGCAATGGTGGTGCTT
The DNA here is from genome assembly GCA_027422435.1 of Schizopygopsis pylzovi. NCBI lineage: Eukaryota > Metazoa > Chordata > Actinopteri > Cypriniformes > Cyprinidae > Schizopygopsis > Schizopygopsis pylzovi. The sequence continues at coordinate 35,529,156 of CM049818.1, read as the reverse complement.
TGGTCTTTCTTGGGGGTGCTGAAGCATCTGCTAGCCCCTCCTTTGCGCTGCCCATGTTTATTACGATAAAAAAAAAAAAATCTGCATCTGTTTTTAGGTGTGCCAGCTGCCACTGTGGGTGGCACCGGCACACCCTGGCACACCCGTGGCTACGCCCCTGGTTTGAACTACAGCTCTCGACCTGTGGTTAGAAGCATAGTTTCTTGTTAATAAGATATATGGGCTTAAATAAATATGCTCTTGGGCACAACAAGCAAGCTAACAAGCAGTACTATATAAAATGCATTTTAATTATGTATTTTTCCACGTCCATTGTAAGCACCATTTTTGAAAAGTGTGCATGTGCATAAATACCTAAGGGAACCCCGGAGTATGACGTAAGAGGGAACCCGCGATGAATCAAACATCAAATAAAGCACAATGACAGGGAACAAAAAATAGTAAATTAGTCAGTAGGTGCCATGTTCAATACAGCAGCATCTTAGAGATCTCTAATCAGTTAAATAGCATAATAGGAGTTATTCCTCCACCACATGCGTGTGACGTCATTAACAATGGTCCTATGTTGCTGAACCAATGTGGTTCAAACGACGGAGATGTGACCGTGTTTGGGAAAGAGTTGTGACAAGCAATATTTGCACATTTACGTATTCACTGCTGTGAAGACTCTGCATGAATTATATTATTTAAAAAATAGATTTTTTTTTTTTAATTGCATGTTGCATTTAATAGCTACTAGCCAGGGCTGCGTTTCTCAAAAACATCGTAAGCCTAAGAAGTTCGTAAAAACGATCGTGCGACTGATCTTAATTGTCTGTTTCCCAAAAGCATCGTAAATTAAGTAGCACTTGAAAATCAAAATACGAGTGCTCTGGAGTAATCGTAAATCCCTACGTGCATCGTAAAAAGACATAATTATGAGGTCACCTGCAGGACAATCAGCAGATTACACTTTTAACTTTATTCAAGTGCAATGAGATTATAATTAAAGCTTTTGATTGTACTTTATTGTACACTTTATCACATTTTTTTTATTTATATCAAATTAAATAATTAAAAAGGGCACAAAACAAAATAAAATTGGCCTACACATCTAATGACTGAACAAAACAAAATTAATAAAATAAGTAATATAGGAAATATGCTTCAAAGACCGGAAAAATAGGTATAAACTCATAAAAATCTGTCAATGGCTTGCTGACATTCACGAAAACCAGCCATGGTTAAATAAATTACTCACATATATCTGAAACCTATATGTATATTGAGTATATTTACATTATTTTGTATATAGTTGCAGAGTCTAGCTGTTTGAATAAGGTGGAACCACCTGTATCTCCAAAAGAAGATGAGGTACAGCATTTCCCTCATCATCTGTGTGCATGGATTAATATAAGAACCCCAACTACACTTACATTTTTTATGAATATTGTATGCATATGTACAATCTAGTACCTTGATTATTTTTCAGATTCAGATTCACTTGGGGGGAGACGTTCGAGTGCGCAGAGAGGCCTGGTCAAGGATACAAAACAACACGCGGGATTCCTTATTTGTGAAGGAGTTGGCAGTGGCAATCTGGGGCACTAAGACTCTGGGGGAAAGAAGTCTCACAGGGAAGGAATGCTCCACCACCAAAACCACCAACAGCGTTTAACCCCCCAGAAACTTCAGACATTAAAAGGTAGCAGAGCCAGGGTCATGGAGTCAGTTATGGAACATTTTTCTTTGTTCTGGTGCGACAGAAGCATCACTGTTTATCTGTACATTTCTTTTTAGTCTGCTTCAAGGAGTGGCTTGTCAAAAAGAATGTGGAGGAGACAGAGTTGCAGGCCAGATGGGGAAAGGCTGGACGGTTCATCACGGAAAAAATAATGGACATTAACAAACAAAAACACAAACAAAAAAAATTAAACACTTAAGATAAATTGTTGTTGATGTGTTTTGTTGTAACTTGCTTGTTGAGCCAGATGAGTGTTGTTTTTTGTTAAATGTGTGTTATTATTGTGTTAATGTTTACTTGTTATTATTAAATGAACTTGTTACGTATATTAAAAAATGCTTGTATTTTCATGATTTTCATCATACCAAAATTCAATGTAGTTGTCCAGCATTCCACCTTGGTGAACAGGCTACCGTCCTCAACATCTATATTGACCAGCACAGTTTTCAGCATCCCACACTGGTCACCAGCATCCCACCAGCATCCCATGCTGGTCACCAGCAGCATCCCACCAGCATCCCATGCTGGTCACCAGCAGCATCCCACCAGCATCCCATGCTGGTCACCAGCAGCATCCCACCAGCATCCCATGCTGGTCACCAGCATCCCCCCACCAGCATCCCATGCTGGTCACCAGCATCCCACCAGCATCCCACCAGCATTCCATGCTGGTCACCAGCATCCCACCAGCATTCCATGCTGGTCACCAGCATACCAGCACCAAAACACAACATATGCTGGTCTTGCTGGTGACCAGCTATGCTGGTCTATGCTGTTTTTTCCAGCAGGGAATGACAATGCCCGTTCTAGATGGAGTTAAACCAATGGCAATTACATTACCCATTTGCGGAACAAGCGAGCCAGATTAATGGTTTTGTTTTGAAAGAGAAAAAAAAAAGCATATATTGCTGGACTCGGTCGAGACCAACTTGAACATTTGGCGAGTCCGATGACCAAGTCCGAGTCCAAATACCAACGAGTCCAAGACAAGTCCGAGACGATAGAAAAACGTCTGGAGACCGGACTCGAGTACTACAGCCCTAGCCGTTCCACACAGGCACGTCTTACTCATGTCAGCGCTTCGCTTCAAAGTTTGTATTTTCATTTTATTTTTTTATCTGTAGTTGCAGATAGTGTAATAATAATTGTGCCATTTATGCGAACTTATAGGAGAGACACTCTCATAACTGTTTTTCTTAAAACGCTTAAGTAGACTTTTAAAAAGTGCACTTTGTTATAATGTCAAATTAAACATTTTAGTTTGAATTCAGTATTGTATCAGTTTTAATAAAGAAGTACACTTATTTGTGTTGATTAATGTAAAGTACTTGATTATAATGTTAACTGTAGTGTCATTCAATATTGCATTACAAGTTAATATATGTTAAATGTATTTATTTATGTATTTAAATACATGACACAAGTTTCAAAATAAATTACATTATATTTTAGTTTAGTTTACAACAAATGGAATGTGTCGGAAAATTCTTATTTTAAGACATATTTATTAATTTTCATATAAAGGTGTATTTAAGTCCTTCTTAAGTTGTTCAAAAAATCACTCTAAAGTTCAGCTAAATGTATTATTTAATTGTAATAATTATAAATAACATGCAATTAATTGTCCAAAAACAGTGCATTCAGTTTGCGCTTAAGTATTTTGTTTAAATATATATTATTTCCACAATAAATTATACTCTTTTTAATAGTATACTAAAGTGTATTTATTTATTTGTCATTTCTTCTTTGGATTTAAGTATTTGCAGAGTTTAAGTTCAGTTCCAGTGTTATTTTTATTTAGTACAATTTACATAATTATACGAACCACTTTGGGCGTATTTCAGTGTATGCATACACTGAAATATGCCCAAAGTGGTTCGTATAATTATGTAAAAATTAAGGACAAAAAAAAAGCAACTTTCACTGTGCTCTAGTAAATAAACTTTGACTTGAACAATAGATCCAAAAATGCCTTGATCAGATTATATTCCAAATCTGAGATCATTAAATTAAAAAACTTACATTTAGTTATATACCAAATCTTCTCCATAACATTCCATCATGTCTAAATTCTAAATGTATAGTTATAAACCCAAATATAATCAAACCTGACATCAACCCACAATCTTTATTAATATCTCAAAAGCAAATGTAATGTAATGTGTACAATTTTAAATGGTAAGGAAGGGGATCTGGGAGTTTTGGTAAGGAGAAAGACTGAACAATCTTCAAAATGTATCCTTTTCTGTTTCTTGGAAGACAAAAATACATACAGGTTTGGAATGACAGGATAACTCTATATAATTATTTTTCAATCTCTGATGAAGACCTGTAAAATGCTTTATTTAATTTTTACACAATACAACAATACCAATGCCATAAAAAATAGTCATGTGGGTGTCCTTACCTAGGCTTTGTAACATCCAGCTAGATATAATCCTTTTAGAGAGCGTTCACCTGCTTTGGTCTTTAACTTTCCCGTTTGCATCCTATGGCTTGTTGGCCTCCACAGATATCGGAGAAACATTGCAGTGACATCAGGTATATATTTCCGCTCCTGACAAATCCATCTAATAGTCCTCGACTGTGCGGCAGTTTTTATGTTATATGGAAAACACATTATCAATACATCAGTGTATTGAATAAATATCACTGGCCTTGTTCTCTGGAGACATCATTATTTAAAATGTTAAATTTCCTCATGCGAATGAGTTGTGTTTGCAATTTGTAACTATTTCAAGAAACTAAGTGTTGGCGAATTGGTGTGAAATTTGTATTGTCTCATTCATATGTTTTTATACGATTTGCTATGAATTCATTTTTATTTGCCAAAACGTAACTATTCATAGCTATTTTAAGTTTTTGTGAATTAGTGGCAAATTCGTACAATCTCATTGTATTGTTTTTATGTGATCTGCTACAAATACATGCACATTTATCAAAATGCAAAACTTGTATTAAAATGTTTGGTCACACTTTATATTAGGTGGCCTTAACTAATATGTACTTACATCAAAAGATAAGTACAATATACTTATTGTGTTCATACCGTATTGCAAAACACTTTTTCTGCTATTGAGATCGGATACAAGTAAGTTTAGGGACTGGTTTGGTGGTATGGTATGTTTAACCCTTATGTGCTGTTGGGGACGTTTTCGTCCACTAAGGGGTGCTGTTGAGTGTTAATTTGGCCACAACTTTTTTTGTTTCAGCAAATGGAATGATTTTTGGTGACAAATCTTATTTTAACACATATTTTAGGAAAATGCTTTGAAATTTTTTCAAAACTCAACGATGCACCGTGGACAAATTCACTACCCTTTCGTTATGTTCGGGATGAAAACAGCCACTAAATTAGACTTCTATAAAAATGTATCGGATAAATATTTTTTTGCATTTTTTTTTGCATAAATCTATTAATCAACCTCAGTACTGTTCAAAACTACTAAAATTAAAAAAAAAATCCAGGATTTTTACTCTTTAATTGCCAAGTTCATAAGTGATGTCACTGATTTTGGGAAAAAAACACACAAAATTACTTATTTTCAATATAAAACGTGATTGTGGACTGGAATTTTTTTTACTTTTATCACAGTCTTGGGCATGTCCAAGATTAGGAAAAACATTGGCTTTGATGCATTTTTAGTTTTTGAGCAGGAGCAGATTTACATTTTTTCTCCCTCATTTACTGTTCGTGGCTGTTTTTGCCCCATTGACTTCCATTATAACGACATTTTTTGATTGCAAAGCCATGACACCATATAATCATGCATTTTTGATTGTTGGTGGTTTTCCCTGTTGGGAAGAGATAAAACTTGTAATTTTTACTGTTGATCATGAAGTAGCACAATTAACCCTTTAGATAGGCCTGTGCAAAAAAAAGCTTAGTTTTTAGCTTTTATATGGAGTTATATGGAGTATAACAGCATATTATAGTGTGTTTGTGTGTGTGAGAGAGAGAGAGAGTGTGTGAGAAAGACCTTTGTGCACTTACCTTGATCGTCTGAGAAAATCTAAATATGCACCTCAGCTCTCAGAACTACATGGAGTAAACAAAAACAAAGTAAGTGTATTTATGCACCTGCTGCCTTTTGATGGTGAGAAGTGCAGACTAAATAAAAACAAGATAAGTGGATTTAAACCCTTGCATACCATCCTGCTGGTCATTTGATGGTGAGAAGAGCAGCAAGCAACATGAGAAAGGACTTGACTTGTACCAAAGTTTTAGAAATTATTATGCAGCCTGACCCCTCCAGCGAGCTGCAGTATGTATTGTCACAAACCACAGATTACAACCGCTGCAAGGGAAGTGTCGAAACTCTACACAAGGTATGTGCCATTACTGCACTGGTGAGAGAGATTCAGTCTCCTGCAGCTGTCCCTCTAGACACAAATCCACAGACACCAGCAGGCACCAGCAGCTCAGGAGTGAAAAGGGGAACATGCAAGTGGTGCAGAGGACAAAAAAAAAAGAACACTCAGCTCTTGCATCTGTTGTGGTGGACACACTTGCAAAGAGCACTATGTGATATGCTGCAAGTCCTGCTGGAAAGACTGAACATACACACACACACACACACACACACACACACACACACACACAATTCTCACACTAAATACTTAGAATAATTGTTTAGTTCTCCATCCATCCTCAACTCTTGCACCATTGTTCAGTTTATTTGAAGTTGTTGTTGCATTTTGGTTCATAATAAATTATGTTCATAAATCTAATGCAGAGTAGATTGTTTACAGAAAAAAATTGAAAAGTGTATCACTGAAGGATTTTAAGGTTTTAAACTGGCTTTATACATGGCTCTTTACATCAAGAAAAGACAAGCATTTCACACATAGGCCATCTATACTTCTCACCATCAAAAGGCAGCAGGTGCATAAATACACTTACTTTGTTTTTGTTTACTCCATGTAGTTCTGAGAGCTGAGGTGCATATTTAGATTTTCTCAGACGCATCAAGGTAAGTGCACAAAGGTCACTCTCTCTCTCACACACACACAAACACACACACACACATACTACAATATGCTGTTATACTCAATATAACTCCATATACAAGCCAGAAACTAAGCTTTTGTTTGCACAGGCCTATCTAAAGGGTTAATGGTGCTACCTGGTGATCAACTGTAAAAATTACAAATTTGACCTCTTCCCAACAGGGAAAACCACCAACAATCAAAAATGCATGATTATATGGTGTCATGGCTTTGCAATCAAAAAATGTCGTTATAATGGAAGTCAATGGGGCAAAAACAGCCACGAACAGTAAATGAGGGAGAAAAAATGTAAATCTGATGCTGCTCAAAAACTAACAATGCATCAAAGCCAATGTTTTTACTAATCTTGGACATGCCCAAGACTGTGATAAAAGTAAAAAAAATTCCAGTCCACAATCACTTTTTATATTGAAAATAAGTAATTTTGTGTGTTTTTTTTCCAAAATCAGTGACATCACTTATGAACTTGCCAATTAAAGAGTAAAAATCCTGGATTTTTAAAAAAATCTTTTTAGTTTTGATCAGGACTGAGGTTGATTAACAGATTTATGCAAAAAAAATGGTAAAAAAATATTTATCAGATCAATTTTTACAGCAGTTAATTTAGTGGATGTTTTCATTCCGAACATAACGAAAGGGTAGTGAATTTGAACAATGCACAAGGGTTAAGTGTGGGTTACGGTATAAGGGATGAGTCAACAGTGTAATTATAAATGTAATTACATAAATTAATTACAGATATAACTACATATAGGTATTTTAAAACATATAAGTACAATGTAAAAGCATGCATGCACACAATAAGTGCATTGTACCAAATTATTAATTTAATGGAAGTACATAGTAGTTAAGGCTACCTAATATAAAGTGGGACCAAATGTTTTAATACAATCAGCTACAAATTCAAACACATTTGCCAAAAAAATTGGTAACACTTTATTTTAAGGTTTCTCAACTAGTTGCTTATAAGCATGCACATTACTAGAATATTAGCCATTCATTAATAGTAATTAAGCACATATTAATGCCTTATTCTGTATGACCGTATTCTACATCCCTAATCCTACCCAATAGCTAAACTGAACAACTACCCTACTAACTATTAAAAAGAAGCAAGTTACAAATGTATTAATGGAAAAGACGTAGTTAATAGTGAACAAGCGTGCCCTTTTCAAAGGGTTACCAACAAAACTTGTTAACATAAAAAAAGTTGATCTGGCTGTTATGAAATGTGCTTTATAAATAAACTTGCCTTGCCTTTCAATCATAGCTAAAGCAGAATATAATAATAATAATAATAATAATAAATATGAAAACTGAACAATTGACCATTCGCAAAGAGCTTGATTGACAGGCGATCTGACCTATCAGAACACGGATATGATATGCTGCCGCTGATATCTGCCATCTTGCTCCACATCTACGGCCTGTCTCCATAGAACTCTATGTTAAAAGGGTGTAAAAAAGTTCGATTGAACAAACTTTTTCAATACAACTACATAGAAATATTTGCGGAGAGGTTTAACTGTGCTGTTATTGGCTGCCACAGTAATGGCAAAAAGCTATGGAATTCCTTTAAACTTTTGTTCCCATTCAGTTGGTCAGGTTCAACTTACATCGGACTGACCAACGAATAGGAATTTCGCTAGAGAGGCCAATCTGCTTCGAGTGTAACTAAAACAAGCCAATGCACATTGGCATGCAATCATATGTAGCAGCTGCTCACCTCGCAGCGCGGGTATATAATGAGCAGCAGGTGCGTTGCATCTTCAGCTTTTCAGCTTTAGTTATTCTCTGCTGGGAGTGGTCTAAAATAGTCTCTGTAGGACGATCTCTTTTGTGTGTAAAATACGGGTGTACAGCACAGCAGCGGGGTCGAATTCTCAGTGTTTTTTTTTTTCTTCTCTTTTTTGCCTTTTTTGAGCAGAAAGAGCTGCAAAGGCCGTTCTGACGGCTGGTAAACGGTGTGCCTTAATGACTGCGTAAAAGCGGTTTTAAAAAATGGTAAGAGAGCGTCATCTACCAGAGAGAGAGCACACGACAGGCTGCACCAATCCCCTTCTGTGTTACTATGGCCGTTCCCCTACGTGCTTCAGAACTGATTAAAAGAGCAAAGTCTCTAAAAGAGCTTACACAAGTAGAGCTTGCATCTTTTTAAAGATGACATTCTACTTATGTGTTTCTGGATGTGATCGTTACCTGGCACTGAGGGATGGTCACGAGCGCTGCATCACGTGTCTGGGCTTAGCGCAGGCTGAGCGTTTGTAGATGAGTCATGTACCCATTGTGGGAAGATGACCATCTCAGAGTTGCGGTTGAGACTCCAGTTCCTGCAAAGGGACAGAGTCCCAGTTCTGCTGCCTCGTTCCAATCCTCCTCAGAGGGTTGCTGCGAGTAGTGGCACTGGTGATCTGAGGATTACAGTGAGCGCACTTCCTTTGGGGAACCAACCCCCTAGGAACCCTCACTCCTCCTGCACCCCGCAGCCAGTAGAGCTGCCGGGGGAGCACGGTGGGTCATCTCAAATGTGTGCACCATCCGTATCCTTCAGAGCTCCTCCCGATGACCGGATGTCGATAGCTGCACTGGAGAGTCAGACTTTTCTGGAGATGATGCGTCAGCGCAGTTGCCTCATTCAGATACAGTAGCTGTGCCCGAAACAGATCCAGAAATGATGGCTATGCTTTTCCGGGACGCCAATGGGGTCGGGCTCTTGTGGAAAACTCCACCGTATCCCGAGCCCTCGAGGCTGGACGAATGGGTTCTTTGGGTGGCATGAGCTGGTTCTCAGCCACCCAGCCCAGTTCCTTTCTTCCCCGATGTGCATGAAGTGCTCACCTGTATGTGGAAGGCACCTTTTACTGCCAAAACCGTATAGGTGGGCCCTCCTCCCTCACCACCCTTGATGGCGGTGTGGCTAAGGGTTACACGTGCTTCCCCCTGTAGAGCGGGCCGTTGCTATGCAACTGTGTCCTAACTCCACCTGGCGGGGGGAGCCATCTCTCCCTTCCAGGGCCTGTAAGCACTCTTCGGATCTTATAGGCTAGGCTTACCAGGGCTGTGGGGAAGCTGCTTCCGCCTTACACGCTATGCCGTTGTTGCTGGTCCATCAGGCCAAGACACTGAAGGACCTGCACGAGGGTGGTCATGTTCCGCAAGTTCTTCAGGAACTTTGTGCTTCAGACGACGAAGGTTACGGTGCGGTCAGTGGGTCGTTCGATGTCCAATTTGGTGGTCCAAGAATGCCATCTATGGCTGTGTCTGGCCAACATGAGGGATACCGACATGGTCAAGTTCCTTAATTCCCCACGTGTTCCAGACCAGCCTCTTCAGCAACTTGGTCAAGAACTTCGCCCAGCAGTTCTCGACTGTATAGAAGCAGTCTGAGGCGATCAGTCACATCCTGCCACGGCGGTCCGCTGTTGCATCCTCTCCGCCGCTGGCAGCACCTCAGCCTGCTTGTCGCTGAGGGTGACCCCCTGCGGCTGCCCCTGCACTGCAGCAGCAGCCTCCACCCAAGCGGCGCCATGGAGCCAGTTGTAAACGGGGTCCCCGGTCCATCCAGGCCTTCGACAAAAGAGCGGCATAAAAAGCCAAGAGCAAGAGGCCCTAGGACGGGCGAACTGGAGATGGTTGGAATTGCTCTTCAGGAGATGGTGACTGCACCGCTCCTTCCTCTGGAAGATGGCCGGGTAGTAAGTCCATTTTCTTTCTGTACCCAAGCTTTCAATCAAAGAGTGGTTTATATCATCTCTGGGTCCGAAGAGGGCTCGGAGAGTAGTTGGAGGAGCAAAACCTCAGTACTCTCATCCACCTCTTCTATCGCCAGTGGACATCAGCGCGCAGTTTGAGAAGGTCATCAAAGCCTCTCCTGCACCTCCTGTCCGACCGTGAAACCAGGTAAGTGTTGCAAAGCACACTCAGACCTCGCTACGGGTTGCCTCGCATAGAGAGCCCTCCGAGCCACGTCCCTGCGTTCCACTTCGCTGCCCCACTGCGGGTTCGCCAACAGTCCCCTTGGTCCCGATTGTCTCTGCGAGCCTGGTTAGCACTCCCCAGTCCTTATCGTTGGCTCCTTCGGACCATCAGGCTCGGCTATGCGATTCAGTTCACATGGCGTCCCCCCAAGTTCAGAGGTGTCGACTTCATTTCAGTGAAAACTGTCGATGCCCATGTCTTGTGTGCGGAGATCGTAGTTCCACTGGTCGAAAGATTAGATAGAGTAGTCCCTCCAGCTGATATGAGGTCAGGGTTTTACAGCCCTAACTTCCTTTTACCCAAGAAAAGTTTTGAATCGGAGCCTTCACAATCTACCGTTCAAAATGTTCACACAAACACATTTTCGAGTGCATCAGTCCCCGAGATTGGTTTGCAGCGATCGACCTGAAGGACGCGCACATTCATGTCTCGATTCTTCCTCGACACAGGCCGTTTCAGCGCTTTAAGTTCGAGGGTTGAGCATATCAGTACAAGGTCCTGCCCTTTGGGCTGGCCCTATCTCCCCATGTCTTCCCGAAAGTCGTGGTGGGAGCCCTTGTTTCCATGAGAGAACTGGGCATTCGCATCCTAAACTATCTTTACAATTGGCTAATTTTTGCTCATTCTCGGGAGCACTTATGCAAACACAGGGAATCGGTGCTCAGTCAATTTTTCAGAGGCTCCTGGGGCATATGGCAGCAGCAGTAACCTGGCTCAGTTTGCTTCATATGAGACCGCTTCAGCACTTGATTCATGGCCGAGTCCCGAGATGGACATGGCAATGCAGCACGAACCGAGTGACAATCACTCCGCAATGCCACCAAGCCTTCACCCCGTGGTCAGACCCCTTGTTTCTTCGGGTGTGGTCTTCAAGGATTCCTCTGCCACCAGCTGGGGTGCCATGTTCAACCGGCATGCAGTGTCAGGGGTGTGAACGGACCCCCAACTGCATTGGCATATCAACTGCCTCGAGTTGCTAGCAGTACACCTTGCCCTGAGCTGCGTGAAAGGGCCGTTATGGGGCAAGCATGTGCTGGTCGTACGGACAACACTGCGACCATTGCGTACATCAACCACCAAGGTGGTCTGCACTCCCTTCGCATGTCGCAACTCGCCCGCCATCTCCTTTAGAGTCAGAAGCATCTGAGGTCGCTTCGCGCCATTCATGTCCCTGGGGTGCTCAACTGTGTAAGAGAGTGAACTGCGCTGCTGAGAGAGTGGCGACTCCACCCCCAGGTGGTCCAGCTGTTTTGGGGAGAGTTCGGCGAAGCTCAGGTAGAAATGTTCGCCTCGCCAGAAACCTCTCACTGCCAGCTGTTCTACTCCTTGTCCGAGGGAACACTCGGTAGCGATGCACTGGCGCACAGCTGGCCCCGGGTCCTTTGCAAATATGCATTTCCCCCAGTGAGCCTACTTGCACAGACTTTGTGCAAAGTCGGGGAGGCCGAAGAGCAGGTCCTGCTAGTTGCGGAACTCTGGTTCCCGGAACTCACGCTCCTCGCGACAGCTCCTTCCTGGCAGATCCCTCTGAAGAGGGACCTTCTTTCTCAGCGATGGGGCGACCTTTGGCACCCGCATCCAGACCTCTGGAAGCTACATGTCTGGACCCTGGACTGACCCTACTGTTTTATGTATCCCAGCTTCCTAATTGTTTTGTTTTTTGGCCGTGTTGGCCTTTTTGTTATTTATTAAAGCATTTGGACCCAGACTCTGATTAACGGTGATCCCTCTCACCGGCCGTGACAATTAGAAGATGGGTACACTGTAGTCATATAGGGATGGACATGGTCAGCAACAATACTCAGGTAGGTTGTGATTTTTGAACAGTGCTCAATTGGCACTAAGTGGCCCAAAGTATGCCAAGAAAATATCCTCGACACCATTACACCACCACCACCAGCCTGAACCGATGAGACAAGACAGGATGGATCCATGCTTTCGTGTTCTTTCTGCCGAATTCTGACCCTACCATCTGAATGTCGCAGCAGAAATCAAGACTCTTCAGACCAGGCAATGTTTTTCCAATCTTCTATTGTACAATTTTGGTGAGTCTGTACGAATTGTAGCCTCCGTTTCCTGTTCTTAGCTGACAAGAGCGGCACCCGGTGTGGTCTTCTGCTGCTGTAGCCCATCTGCTTCAGGGTTCGACGTGTTATGCGTTCAGATATGGTATTCTGCATACCTTGGTTGGAACGAGTGGTTCTTTGTTGCCTTTCTATCATATCTAACCAGTCTGCCCATTCTTCTCTTACCTCTGACATCAACAAGCCATTTTTGTCCACACAACTGCCACCCACTGGATATTTTCTATTTCTCGGACCATTCTCTGTAAACCCTAGAGATGGTTGTGCGTGAAAATCCCAGTAGATCAGCAGTTTTTGAAATACTCAGACCAGCCCATCTGGCACCAACAACCATTCCATGTTCAAAGTCACTTAAATCTAATTTTTCCCCATTCTGATGATCGGTTTGAACTTCAGCAAGTCGTCTTCACCACATCTTGATGCCTAAATGCATTGAGTTGCTGCCATGTGATTGGCTGATTAGCAATTTTTGTTACCAATCAATTGAACAGGTCTACCTAAGAAAGTGGCCGGTGAGTGTGTATGTATATATATATATATATATATATATATATATATATATATATATATATATATATATACACTGAAGACTAGAGTAACAATGTTGACAAATCAGTTTTGATCACAGGAATAAATTACATTTGAATTATATTAAAATAAAAAAGAGATATTTTAAATTGCCATAATATATCACAAAATGTTTATTGTATTTTTAATCAAACAAATACACCCTTGGTTTGAGCCTAGAAGACTTCAGAAAGAAAGAAATTGAATCAAAACGTTTGAACACTGATTAATATAATATAATATATGATATAATATAATAATGATTGAATTATACTTAATTATACATTATTAATATATCAAATAAATATTTTATATTAGTTATTACTTTCCCAGTTCAAACTTGTAGAGCGTAGACAACACTGCGACCATTGCGTACATCAACCACCAAGGTGGTCTGCACTCCCTTCGCATGTCGCAACTCGCCCGCCATCTCCTTTAGAGTCAGAAGCATCTGAGGTCGCTTCGCGCCATTCATGTCCCTGGGGTGCTCAACTGTGTAAGAGAGTGAACTGCGCTGCTGAGAGAGTGGCGACTCCACCCCCAGGTGGTCCAGCTGTTTTGGGGAGAGTTCGGCGAAGCTCAGGTAGAAATGTTCGCCTCGCCAGAAACCTCTCACTGCCAGCTGTTCTACTCCTTGTCCGAGGGAACACTCGGTAGCGATGCACTGGCGCACAGCTGGCCCCGGGTCCTTTGCAAATATGCATTTCCCCCAGTGAGCCTACTTGCACAGACTTTGTGCAAAGTCGGGGAGGCCGAAGAGCAGGTCCTGCTAGTTGCGGAACTCTGGTTCCCGGAACTCACGCTCCTCGCGACAGCTCCTTCCTGGCAGATCCCTCTGAAGAGGGACCTTCTTTCTCAGCGATGGGGCGACCTTTGGCACCCGCATCCAGACCTCTGGAAGCTACATGTCTGGACCCTGGACTGACCCTACTGTTTTATGTATCCCAGCTTCCTAATTGTTTTGTTTTTTGGCCGTGTTGGCCTTTTTGTTATTTATTAAAGCATTTGGACCCAGACTCTGATTAACGGTGATCCCTCTCACCAGCCGTGACAATTAGAAGATGGGTACACTGTAGTCATATAGGGATGGACATGGTCAGCAACAATACTCAGGTAGGTTGTGATTTTTGAACAGTGCTCAATTGGCACTAAGTGGCCCAAAGTATGCCAAGAAAATATCCTCGACACCATTACACCACCACCACCAGCCTGAACCGATGAGACAAGACAGGATGGATCCATGCTTTCGTGTTCTTTCTGCCGAATTCTGACCCTACCATCTGAATGTCGCAGCAGAAATCAAGACTCTTCAGACCAGGCAATGTTTTTCCAATCTTCTATTGTACAATTTTGGTGAGTCTGTACGAATTGTAGCCTCCGTTTCCTGTTCTTAGCTGACAAGAGCGGCACCCGGTGTGGTCTTCTGCTGCTGTAGCCCATCTGCTTCAGGGTTCGACGTGTTATGCGTTCAGATATGGTATTCTGCATACCTTGGTTGGAACGAGTGGTTCTTTGTTGCCTTTCTATCATATCTAACCAGTCTGCCCATTCTTCTCTTACCTCTGACATCAACAAGCCATTTTTGTCCACACAACTGCCACCCACTGGATATTTTCTATTTCTCGGACCATTCTCTGTAAACCCTAGAGATGGTTGTGCGTGAAAATCCCAGTAGATCAGCAGTTTTTGAAATACTCAGACCAGCCCATCTGGCACCAACAACCATTCCATGTTCAAAGTCACTTAAATCCCATTTTTCCCCATTCTGATGATCGGTTTGAACTTCAGCAAGTCGTCTTCACCACATCTTGATGCCTAAATGCATTGAGTTGCTGCCATGTGATTGGCTGATTAGCAATTTTTGTTACCAATCAATTGAACAGGTCTACCTAAGAAAGTGGCCGGTGAGTGTGTATGTATATATATATATATATATATATATATATATATATATATATATATATATATATATATATATATATATATATATATATATATATATATATACACTGAAGACTAGAGTAACAATGTTGACAAATCAGTTTTGATCACAGGAATAAATTACATTTGAATTATATTAAAATAAAAAAGAGATATTTTAAATTGCCATAATATATCACAATATGTTTATTGTATTTTTAATCAAACAAATACACCCTTGGTTTGAGCCTAGAAGACTTCAGAAAGAAAGAAATTGAATCAAAACGTTTGAACACTGATTAATATAATATAATATATGATATAATATAATAATGATTGAATTATACTTAATTATACATTATTAATATATCAAATAAATATTTTATATTAGTTATTACTTTCCCAGTTCAAACTTTTACTTAAAATCTACCTTCATTATCTAGATGACGCTTGTCAAAATGTATGTCATATTATCACAAAAGTATGTGATAATATCTGGTATTTTATGTTGGAAAAAAACTAAATGTAAATTCTCAGTTAAAACCATTTGGTCTATACCATGTGCCAAGCAGCCCCACATACAGCTCATTACATAAAATAAGCACTACATAAATAATAGGCAGTCTTTAACAATAAGCTGCATTAATTTGTGTGTCCTCACCACTAGCCATTACTCTTATTCGGTCTACTGTTTTCTTTTTCCTTTCCAGGTATTGGCATCTCAGCGATCTCTAGTGCGGTGAACAGCAGTCAGCTCTGATTGAAGCGGTTGATACGGATTGCAGTCAACAAAGTAAAAGTCAAATCCCAGGTAAAGCAGCTGAAGATCCATCAGTGTTGTGCTTCTGAGAAACAGGGAATGCTTTCTGCCATCAGTGCAGTCATTTGAGCTCAATTTTTGAATAGTAGCGTATGCTAAATGACTGGTAACTGCATAACTAGTAACCACAGTGTGGTTTAGCAATCACTGGGGATGTACGTTTGGGAAATCTGTTTGGGCCATGAAGACTTTTGAACTGATTTACAGCAGCAGTAGATTCATCACATTCATTCGACATTGTCGGAATGTTGGCTGGTGCGATAAACTACTGAAAGCCAAGAAGAAAAAAATCACAGAAGTTGCAGGATGCAATTTAACTCATGGACTTTCTGAATCCTCCTGTTGAATTATAGCAAAATGTATTAATGAAATATATTGTCTTGACAGAAACACTTTATGGTAATATCCATCTCCTGAAGGCTGCTTATTTTGTAAACACGGTCCATGAGCCGTTATTCTGATTGATGAAGTGCTGAAAAACACTAAGCAGGAGCTTAGATGAATGTAGGCCTCTGAACGTAGCTTATGTGTTATGGAGATGGTGAATCATTTGTCTGCTCTGGTTCTGGGCCATCTTCCTAAAAGAGCACTGATTGTGTTTTTAATATCATCATATGTGTAGTTTATGACTCAGGGATTGAACTGTGCAGCAGTACCAGGATATGCTCAGATCCACCAATTTGTAAACTCCTCTAGTGACTGCAATTTGAAATACAGCCTTTCTCATCAACAAGCTGCATTTCCTTTAAACAATTGTAAAAAAAAAATGATTTGAAAAATATTTAATAAATGTCAATAAAAATAAATTATATTGTGAAATGATGGGGTTTCCATTAACTGATGTTATGCGACTAATATGTTTTCCTCTTCTGATAAATCATGGCATGTAGTGTTGGTAGGTTTACATATATAGCAGCACCACACTAATCATTGTTTTTAATGAAGGAGACATAGGTGTTAAAGAGGAGGCTCCTGTACCGCCTCCCTCGCACCACCAGAGGGAGCCGTCCCCTGAATACTAACCATCCCCATTCGGACTCCAGTTCCCATCATTCCTCGTACCTGGGACTGACTGATCATCCACACCTACAGCTCATTTACACACACACATATAAGCCCCACACACACACGGAATCCTTGCGAAGTCTTGATTTGCCCCGGCTGTCTTTTCTGAGCGTTATACCCGAGTTTGATTTCTGTGTACTTGACCCTGGACTGTTTCCTGTTATTCTGATTGTCTTCTGCCTGCCCCGACCTCAGATCGTTTCACCTGAACTGTGTTTGCTAGCCGCCTGCCCTGATCCTCTGCCTGGTATTCGACCCTGTCTCTGTCTAAACCCCTGCTGTTCTGTACTGTACTGTACTCCCTGTACTGTCTGACTACTCTTATTAATAAGGTCACCCAGGAAACACGAGTGTGAAGGCCTCTCATAGGACCAGTCATCCATCATGAGCTTCAGGGAGAACAGCAAGACTTCCTCGCCAACCTCCGTTGAAGCATAAGGGACCCAAGTTGGCCTCAAGGCATTACTGCTCACATTATGAACCCTTTGATAGTGGCATTGAATGCCAACAACTGCACCATCATCATGAGTAATCAGTGTACCAGCGAGCGCCTCAGGTGTGTAGGTAAGAGCAAAGGTGTAGACAAGCTCATCCTCGGTCATCATCAACACACTCTTACAGTCCTGCAGTTCATACCCAAAGAGGAGCACCCTGGTGTTCGAGTCCTGTCCAATAACAGGACAGCCTCCCAAAGACAGACCAGATGGCTGGATCAGCTGACCATTGCCAAACAAGTCCTGCTGTACCTCCACATGAACCCGATACCGCATTGAACAGCTACACTCCTGGGAGTCACAGGTTGCCTCAACTGGAAGTCCACCGCCACCTCGCTCTGCACCTCTGGAACGATGGGAAACCTCCAGTCCAAACAATAGTTCTCTTTAGTGAAGCAGTGCGGACAATCGCTTCAGGGACACTTCTGAAAAAAAAAACTTTTCAAAAACACTTCTAATTGTGAACAAAAACCTGTTTACATTGCAAGTTTGCAAAATATTCCTTTCAAATTGCACGAGAAACCAACTCATGGGACTCAGGCCCTAAATTCTCAGGCCCTCAACCTGGCTTTCTTAACCTGGTTTCTCAACCTTCTACATTCTACACCCCTCTTATGATCAGTGGGACCCCTGTGGAGAGGGTGAGTAACTTCAAGTACCTCGGTGTAAACATCTCCGAGGACCTGACATGGACTATGTAATAAAACCAGTTTAATATAGAGCTATTATTTCAGCTCCGGGAATTAGTTATTAAATATTAAATATTGCTTGGTTAAAAGTAATATTAATATTTAACTTAGTTATACTGTATTAAGTGATCGTCCACCGAACACTAACCTCAGCATATCAAATTCGAGCTTAGGTAGCTTTCTCTTTATGGCAAATAAGGATAAAACTTCAAATCACATCCCAGAGACAATTCTTTATGAAATGAAAAATGGTTTATTCGTAAAGCTGCTATTCTAACATAAATGGATTAACTGATGAGACACAAACATACATACACACAAAGACATGCATAAGGGATTTTGGTAAGTAAACTCCTAAAGCTAAAATTAGCCCTTTTGGCTATTTTAACGCTTGATTCGACCGGAAAAGATCACGACAGATGCCTTGTGCTCTGTTACTGCATTCAGATCAGATTCTACCAGTTCAATCAGCAATATAGATTTAGTTAGAGGTACTTGCTTGTTGACAAGAAGCAGGTTGGAAGTTGTTTTTGTTTCCTTCAAATGCGTTGCTCTGGTCTTTGTCCTCGGAAACCACGTGGGTGGTTCGTGCGTCTCCGGGTGCTCTCGGGTGGAAACACGTGATATGTGGATGCTGCCGCGTGACGTCACAGAAGGCTTTCCTTTCGTCTGTAGGCGTTCAATTCGTTGTTCTTTGATGTTGTGCCTTCTATCCTTCGCCTTCGAATAGATGGTTGGTTTAGTCGGTGTCGAGGCAAAGTTACGAGCGCAGCTCCAGAGATGTTCAAGAGAGAGAGCCACGAGAGTCAAGCGCCAAGAGTCAAGCCAAGTTCAAGAGAGCGTCAAGAGAGCGTCACGCCATGTTCCAGAGAGTCGAGAGAGAGTTCAAGAGCGAGTCCAAGAGAGCGAGATTTGCAACTGGCGCGTTGTTTTTCAACAGTCCAACTTGCTCCTCCCCACGGGCGGCTTGTCGAATCCGATGGTTCGTATGGGGCGGAGCCCCGCCCATGTCCAGGCTTGCTGGGTGGACCAACAGTTCTGTGATGTCTCATCACTTTTGGGAAGGATAAACTTTATCGATCTTTATACATGTATAATTATGCAGGGTATTAAAATTTAACGGTCATCAACACAGTCTATCACATCTGAGTCTAGCTTTCTTTAGAGATCAAACACCGCATACTAATACACACATTACAGTTTATACCGTTTAAAGCATGATTAAAAATTCCCACATTGTCCTAAATAATTGGCACTCGAAATCATCACATCATGCCTATGAGGGAAAGAGTACACATTAAATATCCATATATTTATTTGTGTAGTTGCAATAGTTATACGTGTCAAAAAGGCAAGGAGTTTGGTTTTCCTTGGTCTGTCCGATGGAGAAAAATCCTGCTTTGTTTTAAATGGGGGGGTTTTGAACTATGCTCTGGAATGTAGGCTTGACGGTGTCCAGAACCATTCCCGGAGCCGTCCGTACCTTTGCACGAAAGTTACTGATGAGGTCAGTTGACCTTCTCCCTTGCGCATGAAAGGGAGGATTTTTTTTGGTAATAATTCATTTCTGTTGCTGGGTTTGAATTCTCCTGTGTGTGTCTCCAGGTTGAAATTGTGTTACACATCCCCC
Organism: Schizopygopsis pylzovi; assembly: GCA_027422435.1. Taxonomy (NCBI): domain Eukaryota; kingdom Metazoa; phylum Chordata; class Actinopteri; order Cypriniformes; family Cyprinidae; genus Schizopygopsis; species Schizopygopsis pylzovi. The sequence goes on along the minus strand of CM049818.1, from coordinate 35,509,176 downwards.
TTTTGCGTGGAGATGTACCCAATGGAACATCTTCAGGCACTGGAACAAGAGGCAGAGAGAATGGACACACACAAGACACCAACGAGATCTCTATCACTGACTGAAAACTGGTGAAGGGTAATTTGGAAAGGAACAGGTGAGAAACTTGAGAAGACATAGGGCTACCTTGTTTAGCATCATTGACAATTGGGTCATTTTGACTGGTTTAATTGTCGGGGTTTTCACGAGACGGTATAGGCATGATCTCAATCAGGTTGGTCACATTCTCGGGTTCGGATTCTAGGTCGAGATTACCACGTCGAAAAAGGCGAGGGATGCCTGACGTGCATTTGTTGAGAGACTCTTGAACGACGTTCACTCGCTTGTGTAGGAGGAAGGCCAGTGTCAAAGTCACAACATATCCTACTATAGTCGAGATACAAAGCGCCGTGTCAGCGGCAGACCAGGACCGAATAATTGGCGCGCCAGCGGGCGGAAGGCGAGCGATAGCTTCTAAAGCTGTGTCAACCGGTGTCAGATCAATAAGCTGCGTTCCTTCCTCCTTGATCCTTTCTTCCAATTCTGGATCGAGGACAAAGGAATGCTGCTTGAAAAAGGGTGAGATTTCGATTTCGGCCTGATACTCATCGTCGGTGAGGTGATACAATGCTAGTTCGTCAATATGGAGGATCGAGCCCTTAGGGACTGTGATCCATAACGTTTGGTTAGGCAGGCTAATGCGCGTAGCGGTGTCGTGTTGATCATATGTGAGGGTAGCCGTTCGGGCTGGGGTGTTCACCAACCATCGGTTTCCGACAATTTCGGCTTGTGTTACCTCAACCTGAGAACGTGGTGTTGCGTCGGCGGGGCAGCTAGCGTCGGGTCTCATGGCTTCTAAGCCACAGATGCCCTCTGTATTATCGCGTACGAAGGGTTTACTCGGGCAGAGGAAGTGAATGTCTTTAGTGAGCGTACACATCTTTAGGTTTGGAGCCAAGTACAACTGTTCGTTGCTATCGTGATACGCGACGACCTCGGGAGTGTGGATTTTGACATAGGTGTTCCCTTGCCAAAATCCAACATTCACAACATCTTTAAGCCGATAAATATTATTCGCATCGATAATAGGCAAACTGAGAAGAAACGCCAGATCGCCTGCTTCCGGGTCTACGTACAAGGGAATGGCGCTACCCAGGGAAAAGGCGAGATGGGTTTGAATGGGGCTAGGGGGGCCCATGGTGGCCGAAGTTAAGATGTTCTGGACAAGGCTAAGGGGTATCAGATAATGTGGAATCCTACCCATGGCTAGGCTATCGATTGAGGAACTCACTTCGCGTAGCATGTCGGCCATGAGCATAGTTAGGAGTTGCGTTTGGGCTAAATCGCCTTGCACTACTGAGTATAGTTTATTAATAGACTTGATAGTTTGGTTTAGGAGGCTACTATGTGTGTTTAGAACTGTGATCGTGCCATTCAGGGATTTTCCGAAAGTCTGTAGGGCGTGGCTCTGAACTAGGAGCTGTTGTCGTATCCCAGGCATTTCGGCCTGGATTTCACCCACATGTCGCCTGACAGTAGCTAGATTAACGGCGTTAGCCGTGTTCATGCCAATGTTGAACAGAGTTCCTACAGCCGCAGCAGCCCCCAACAGGGCCCCCAAAAACCGTTTGGGTCGCCGGTTGTACCCGCTGAGGTCAGCCTGGGTTACAGTTAATTTTTGTAATTGGAGCAGCATGTGGTTCACATCTGCTTGGGCATGGGCAAGGACTTCTCGAGTCCAACGGGCTCCAGCCCAAGAGGTGTGGGTGACTGGGAGGGTGTAGTGAACTCTGTAAACATCGCGGGGATCTAGTCTAACATACACCTTTTGGGTGTAGGTTTTACAGTTCGTTATTAATAACCCCGGCTGTTCGCGGAGTACGATCCCTGAGGCTGGTCCGGGCGCTGCCACTTCTGGCTGGGGCATGGCCCCAATCACGCAGAGACACAGGGCGGCGAATCGGAGCATCTTCCTGGTGATTGAACAGAAAGAGGCATAATTAGCGGTGACGATCATACTTTGGCGGATTGTTTCGATCGGTTAACACCAGTTCTTACGACGACCTTATTGACGGAGGTCGATCTCACTTTCAGGACCTGTATTCAAGGATTGGTTAAGGGGGTTCAAAGTGAGAGAGAGGAAAGGAAAAACACAAAGTGAGACACGAAGGAAAGAAACCAAAAAAAATAAAAATTAAGACAAAAATTCAAAATCAAAATCAAGCAAAAAAAAAATTAAAAACAAAATTGAGGGTAACTCCTCGCTACTAGATTGGTCCTAGCAGTGCTGTGGAGGAGAGAATATGGGTTGTGTCTAAGCATGGTTGCTATATGTTTTCCTAACATATCAATACTAATGCTTGTGTGGTGCATATGGTGCGTGTGGTGCATATCGGTCTGTGTCAGTGGGTCTGATCTTCCCCCTTTCCATGTCGGCTAGAGCCCAGGGGCCTCTTTATCTGGTTTCGATGGACCCATCGAAGGACTGGCTCGCTGCGCCCTTGTCTGATTTTGATTCGATAGGCAACAGGTGAGAGCTTGTCTACAATCTCATGGGGTCCCGTCCAGTGAGGTAGGAACTTCTTTGACAGGTGATGGGGAGCATTCGGCCTTGGTCGGGCGAAACTGTAGTACCACACTTGATCTCCGACATTGAGCTCATGGTGAGAGGCCTTTTGGTCGTAGTAGGCTTTTCGGCCTTCCGCACTTCGTTGTAGCTGCTGTTGCGCGAAGGCGAAAGTTGTTCTCAGGTGCTGATGTAACTCTTCCAGGTACTGGTGAGTGTTGTAGGCGGTGACGAGGTTCAGGTCACCAGGTTGGTACAGCAGGTGTAGTGGTAGCGTCATGTTTCTCCCTGTCATCATTGTGAACGGGGGTATTCCGGTAGATTGATGGGGTGTGGCTCGAGCGGCCATCAGTACCAGAGGGAGTTTAATGTCCCAATCCTTTTGATTGGTGGCTACGTATTTTTTTAACATGCTGACCACTGTTCTGTTAGCCCGTTCCACTTGACCGGAAGAAATTGGGTGATGGCTTATGTGGAGTTTGGCCTGTATGCCCAGGAGTTTCCATACGTCTTGCATAATTTCAGCGGTGAAGTGAGTTCCGCGGTCAGAGTTGACCCTTAAAGGCAGTCCGAATCTTGAGAAGATATGGTTCAATAACAGACAGGCTGTTGTTTCTGCTGTATCGTTGGGAGCTGGGAGGCACTCTATCCATTTTGTGAATTCGCAGATCACGGTGAGGAAGTATTTGTTGCCCCGCGTCGACCGTGGTAGGGGTCCTACCCAGTCTATTTGGAGGTCCGACCATGGGAAGGTCATTCCTTTCCTTTGCAGTGGTGCTCGGTGGTTTGGATTTGCCGGTTGGAACTGGCAACACACCAGGCATCCTTTAACGTATTCTGCTACGTCTTGCTGCATGCCAGGCCAGTATGCTACTTGCTTGAGTGTTTCATAGGTGGCCTTGACTCCGTGGTGTCCTGCGCATGGTGCATCGTGTGCGTGTGTCAACATCATCCCCCTTTGGCCATGAGGGACTACGAGCCTTGGAGCAGTGGATGGCTCAGGGACATACGTGAGGACACCGTCTCGTAGATGCAGCATGTGCTTGATCGAATGGAGCGTGCGGAGGTCGGATGATGTTCGTAGGTCCGAGGTGGAAATGGGATTTTCCAAGGGGTCGGACAGGTGTGCCACAATGGACTGTATGGTTGAGTCCGTATGTTGGAGGGTGAGGAGGTCTTCAGCAGCGAACTGAGGCGACAGGGAGATGTGGGAGGAGGCAGGTGTGTGCCCACTCGTGGCACTTTGGCGGCGGGTCACCGCTGCCACAGTTGGGTGGGGTGGGAGGGCATGAAATGTCCAGGACTCTCCCTGTAACGCCCCTGCTTTGGCGAGGGCATCGGTTTGGTCATTTAAGTCTTTGTCTTGTCCTGGTTGACGTGAATAACCTCTGACCTTTTTCCAATAAACGACCATGTCGTGTTCAGTGACGATGGCGTCGCTTGCTTGGAAGAGTTCCTGGTGCTTGACAGGCTTGTTGTTAGCTGTCTTGAATCCATTCCTCTTCCATCCAGTTAGATGGCATATGAAACTTAGACGGGCATAGTTCGAATCGGTACAGATGAGGAGTTCTCTGATTTTGTGGGTTGCAGCCACTTGTAGTGTGATGAGGATGGCTGCTATTTCTGCATATTGTGATGATTGTGGGCCAAGTTTGAGTTGCTGCGGTGGGCACGGGTCATTGTTGAGCCAGACCACACCCGCTCCCGCTTGTAACTTGCCCTCGCGATTGTATGAGCAGCCATCGACATATGCTGTGGGCATTCCTGTACACACATTCTCCTCGAAGTACCGATGATTTGTCGCTTGCGGTCGTGGCAGTTCTTTTGGCTCTGCTGAGGTGTCCAGCGTGTCCGTTGAACAGTTTTGGCATGCCGCAAGCCCGTTTCCCAGTGAGGATTTGTAGTTCTGGGCATATCTTGCCTCCACATCCCGTCCTTGGAGTGTCATTAGCCAGGTAGCTATGCGTGCGTTGGTTACCACGCCATCTCTGATTCGTTGACTGTTGAGGAAGGTAACTGGCTGGTGGCAAGTTTCGATGATGACTTTCTGTGCACCGATGTAATTAGAGAAACGCTGAATGCCCCACACAGTGCAAAGTAAAGCTTTTTCGCAGTGTGAATATTTGCATTCTGGGGGAAGCAGCGTTTTGCTGGCATAAGCGACCACTCGCTTGTCCTTATCATGGAGCTGGTATAGACCCGCACTGAGGCACTGGTCAGAGAATCCCGCGTCCAGATAGAATTCCTTCCCTGGGTCTGGGTAGGCGAGGCATGGAGCAGAGCGCAGGCACTGTTTGAGCTGGCTCATAGCTGTGTCCTGGGCCTTTGTCCAAACAAAAGGTTCGTCCTTTTTCAGGAGGGAAGTTAGTGGTCGTGCGATGTCAGCGTAGTTTTCGATGAACTGTCGTGAGTAATTGCACACTCCCAGAAAGCTTCGCAACTCAGAGACGTTAGTTGGTGTTTTTATGCTTTGGATTGCTTGGGCACGGTTAGATTGTGGCTCAATGCCGTTTCTTCCGACGAGCAGTCCAACATAATTCACCTTGGTTTTGCACCATTGTCCTTTGTGAAGGGCGATTTTAGCTCCCGCTGTTGTCAGCTGGTTTAGGACATGGTCGATTTCTTTGAGGTGGTCTTCCACACTTGAACTTTTCATTAAGACGTCGTCTACGTAGACGAGGTTGCCTCGGACTCTGGCGTCAGGGCATGCTTTGTTAAGGAAAATGTTAAATTCTGCCGGTGAATTGGCATAGCCAAAGGGACACCGTGTGAAGGTGTACTGTCGGTTGCCGAAAGTGAATGCCAGCTTATGTTGGTCGTCGGGGTGGACAGGGATCGTCCAAAACCCGGAGGCGACGTCCAATGTGGACAGGATCGTCGAGCCTTTGATTTTTGGTATTTCTTGGTCCAACTGGGTCATAGGCCATCGTGACAATGGTACTTGCTGATTCAACTTGCGGTAGTCGATAGTGGGCCGCCATTTGCCGTTGGGTTTTAGGACTGGCCATATCGGGGCAGAATATGTACTGTTACAGGGCCGGATGACCCCCTTTTCCAGCATGGAGTCAACAATTTCTTGCACTGGCTCATATGACGCTATCGGAATCTTGTACTGTCGCACAAAGGTGGGTGGTGCATTTGGATTTGTCGGTATGCGCACCGTGTGGATGTTTGTCAATCCACAATCTAGAGAGTCCTTTGCGAAAGAGTCCTTGTACTTCAGCAGAACTTCTTTGAGTCCTTGGCGCTCCACTTCGTTGTGGAGGGCATCCGCGTCACTCAAGATCTGTTGAATTTGAGTATTGAACCCGGCGTAGGGTTCTTCTGCCGTTAAGTCATTAAAAGGGCTTTGGGCCTCGCTGGTCACCCGTGTAGGTGGTTCTGTCGCAGGCTGGGTTGAGACAGCATAGACAGTGAGGTGAGTGTCATCCATTAGTTCTGACCGGCAGACGCTTTCTCTGGACACTGGCAGGATTGAGGTGATGGCAATGACTTCATGAGGTTTTGTGAATGTTATAGTGTCATTGTATCCATCTGACATTAGTTGGGCTGGTATGGGGCCTATGACAGGTACCATCAGTTCAAAGTCGTGGAATGCCTGGTTGATGAGCCATCCCAGGTGGCTGGCTTTTGGGACGTGGATGTCTTGGGCCATACAGTTATTGAACAACACATATATCGCACGAGATGACACTTCAATGAGAGGTGTAGCTTCCAGAGTCAGTCCGAGTTTTAGGCAGGTTCTGGAAGGTTGGAAGAAGCTCAGCTTACTGTTGAGAGTTTGGCCAGGTCGCATGTTGAGGCGGACACTGACACTTTTGCTGTAGGCAGGTATTGTGGCTCCTTGTTCCGTAATCATAGCGCATGCGTCCGGCATGGTTTGACCGGATTGGAGGTTCTTGAGATTGACTGAAGTTGTCAGTTGGTGTGACAGGGGAGCCCATATGATGTTGTTTACAGTGTCAATGTGAGCATTGAGTCGAACCATGATATCCGCTCCAATGTAGATGTCATGCGGCAGGTCTGGAATGACGAGGAAGTAGTGACTCAGCTGTCTGTTGTTCCATCGTATGTCCAGAGCGCAGATGATCTTGGAGGTGGCCATGGTTGTCGACCAGGGACTGAGAGGGTAACGGCTGTGCTTAGTGACATGTGGTAGACTTTGACAGCTCTGCTTCAATGTTTTGAATAGCTTCAGGCTGATGGCTGAGTTCTCTGCCCATAGGGCTAGTGCTGCCTCGGACACTGACGTGCCATGAACCTCTATCGCAGTCATGATTTGAAGGAGGCCTGTGTTTGGTTCAGGCTCGTGCAGCGAGCAGAGGAGAGGGTCGTTGGCATTTGTGCTCGGCCCAGACCTGGGCTCTGTTACTGCTTCATCGGTCATTGACTTAGGGGTAGTGTCTGTGACTTGACACTGTGACTCATTGGAGTCTAATGACTTGTAAGGCAGAGGCTCACGGACTTGTGTCCAAATCTTTAGGTGCTTGAAGTCTATTAGGGGTTCAAAACGATTAAGCAAATATTTTCCAATGAGGAGCGGGTACGTGTTGAGTGTTGACACGTATACGGGATGGACGAAGTCCATGGGTCCCACTGTTAGATGGATTGGGGCCACATGTTTTAGTTGTAAGCCCGTGTGAGAGTATGCTTGTACGTTTAGTTCGCACCTTTGGAGCTTGAGGGTGCCATTAGTCCTCTTCGTTAATTCTTGGACTTCTTTGAGAAGTTCTGTAGACATTAGAGTGATGTCGGCTCCTGTGTCCAGAAGGGCTTCGACTCTGATGTGTCGTTCGATGATGATGGAGAGGTAAAACTTTCTTGCTATACCCTTTTCAATGAGATCGCCTAAGAGTTGAGGAACTGGAGTTTGGGAGGAAATATTTAGGATGTCAGGGCTGACCTGGCGTTCTTCGGAGGAGTGGCAGATGACTAAGACAGCGCTTTCAGGAACTTGAGGATTCTCAACAGCAGGTGTCTGCTGAACGCTGCTAGAGTTTGGAGTATTGGGTGCTGAGTTAGTGTTTAACTTTGTTGCTGGATTTTCAGGTGGGGCTTCATGTCCATCTGAAGTTAACGTGTTTATTGTACTCTGAGACTGAGGTGAGGCGGTGCTGTTTTCTGTGGCTGGTTCGTTTGTCTTGTCGCTGCTTTCTCGTCCGTCAGCTAGTCAGGCTGAATCCGGGTTTCCTTTCTTTTCCCACTTCTTATCTTCCTCTTTTCGTTGAAAGAACTCCTTCATCATCATTTCCATCATCTTCTGTGAGTCGAAGTGCGGTGGTGTTTTTCGTTCTTGTATGGACTCAGTTGGAGCTTGTTCACTTTGGAACCTTGGTGAATTCCTTCGTCGATTCCTTGGGCTGGTCGCCTTAGGGTGAGTCTGTCGCTTTCCGTTGGAGTTTCCATTGGATTCCCATGAGCGTTGCTCTCTTGGGTTCCGCGATCTCTCCCATTGCCTTTCCTGAGGCCTTGCTTGGTCCCATGACTTATCCCAGTGTCGTCCAGGTGAGCGTTGACGTCCACGTGGTCCATCCCATCGGTCATACCTCTGTTTAGGTCGGGTTCCAGCGTGTGAGTCTCGTTCTCTGTTGGACGGGGGTGCATTCCACTCCCTGTGTGGTGGCTTAGCACTGTCTTGGCGTTGGGTGCCCTCCAGCGCCAGTTCTTGGTGTTGAGTGTTGAACTCAAGAACTGCTGGGGGTTTTGCGCTCTTTTCTGAGGCCATCTTTTGTTTGCCGTAGGCTTTTTGCACCAAGTCTCGCAACTGCTGAATGTTCATTGTTCGTGGGCATGCGAGAACGCCAAGATGGTGGCTTATGCCAGGATGAAGGTTCCTCAGGAAGAGAGTTTTAAAGTTCAGTTCCTCTTCCATGTCAGATTCGTTACGAGTTCCAAAATATGCTTGTCTGAGTCGACTGTAGTAAGCTTGAGGAGTGTCGTGACGTCCTTGTCTCGTCTCCAGGGCAGCCACTAAGCCTTGATCGGACTCAGGGTCAGCAAACTCTTTAATGAGGGCCTTTTGAAGCCGTTGATAGTCAGTCTTTGTGTTAACAGGCTGCCGGTCAAGGAAGCTGCGCACTTCAGGACTGGATGTCGTTCGGAGTAAGTATAGTTTATCTTTGTCCGTAACGTTAGGTCGCATTTCCAGATGGAAATCAATATCTTGCAGATAAGCGTGGACATTTTGGCTGTTTGGCAAGCTGGGGTTGAATTTTCCGATGTTTCGGGCGAGCTTGTCAAGATCTTTAAGGTCCAAGCCGTGCACTGACCTGCGGCTGGCTGCAGCAGATTCTTTTGGTTCCGTCGTGATATAGCGTTCTTCCGACGGCGCTGGTGAATGTTTTAACACCATCCCCTCTATCTTCGGTTCACGTGTCGGTCTATGAACAGGTGATCCAGTCCTGCTTGACGGGGGTGCCGTTGGTGCACGCTCTGTACTTGACGGCTCACGGCGTAGTTCATAAGCATGCCTGAGTTCCTCTTGGAGACTTTCAGACTCCTCTGTGACGTAGTCGAGCTGTCGTGTTAGGCGGCTGATCTCATTCCTTGACTCAGCCAAATGAACTTCGAGGGCCTTGATTCTGCTGTTTTTGTCCCTGAAGTCAGTCTTTGCCTTCTCCAGTAGCTTCTCTGCATACTGTAGCTTGTCTGCACGATCAGCGAAGTCCTCTTTGAGCTGCTGCATTTCGTGGCTGGTAGCTTCTAGAGTCTCTTTTAGCCTGTTGGTCTCCTCCTCGGTGTCCTGCTCCACCTCATCGGTCCCTTCCTGTCGTACCTGAGCTTCACGTTCCAGCTGCTCTATGCGTCGTTGGGCGCTTGTCAGCTCCTGCTGGCGTTGTGCGGCGTGCTTGTCGCTCAGTTTGAGGGTGGCGATGAGTATGTGGCTTAAAGAACCGGTGATCTTGGCTAATTCTCTGTGACTGTAGTTTTGACTTGGGTCTTGTCCCATAATGCTTGCGATGCTGTCATCTAGTTGATTCTGTGTCTGATGTTGGAGTGCTTCAGCAGCTTTAGGGAGTATGCTGCCCGTTGTAACACTTAGCCACATTTCCAGTCCTTCCCAGTGACCGACATGTTCTGTTTCGTGAGACATGTTCTGGCGGGTCAGGGAGATCTTGGACCGAACTGACACAGACCTTGAATAGGAAACAAAGCAAAGCAAAACACAAACAAAACAAACAGGGGTGTAAATGTGCAGAGTGTAGTGTATGCTAGTGTTGATTGTGTCTCTGTGTTTGTGGTCCTCTGGCAGGTGCTTCTAATTGTAGTCTCTGCAGATAAATTATTGGGCACACATAAGGGCAGCCCGGCTGTGAAGCAGAGAAAGAAAAACACACACACAGAATGGGTACCCAAGGACAATAGCACTAAACAGGTCTCTCTTTTAATAGCAGATTTTCTTCGTTTCGCTTTAAGTCTGATTTAGAAGGGCGCTTCTAATCAGAGGATTGTAGGCGAGATTTTCTCTTTTGTAATAAGACTGGTATTGCTATTCCAATTTTCTCCTTGGAGGAAAATAACAGCAATGACAGTACTTGTCCCTTAATGGCAGGATTTTATACCGCGACGCTGGTCAGCGTATGTCACGCGTGTTAAAACTTTTGCCGATGTCTATCTTCTCATTGCACCTGCTTTAACCTGGGGAATAGGATTTCACAATAGAGGGTAAATGGTAAACAGTTTTGAATGTAGTTCTCAAGTTTCACATACATCTGTTCAATTGTGACATTTCGCTCTATTCGTGATTTTCCCCGGCCAAGTCTTAAGCAAACAAGTCAAATTGGAAGTTAGTAACAGGGAAAAAGAAAAGAGATTAAGATTTATTCCCAAGATTTAAAACTAATACGTTGGCACAAGGTGGTGCTGTTGAGTGATACGCTTAGGTTGGTTTGGCTGTTTACAAGGTAAACAAACTGACCTAAGTTGAGGAAACCTTAATTGCCTTTTTGGAGTTTTCTAATTAGAAGGTTACGTTTTATGCTCCAGATTGGTGAAAAGTGACTTTGACTGTACGGTGTCACTGTCACTTCTCCAACACAACACTAGGGGGAGCACTATCTACTCTCAGGCCTAAGTAAAGAGGACTAATTTTAATTTAATAAGATTGTTTTAATTAAATTATTGTTAACTTTACTTGAGTTAATCAGCTCACCTAAGGAAATGAAGTATGGCCTACAGGGGGCGCCAGACTTGTGTTAAGTCTGAAATTACAATTAAAATTAGACTTTGTGGTTTCTAATTAAAATGTATGATGTTATAATTAAAATTAATAGGATTCACTTAGGATTAGGATTTACAAATGCAATCTGCAATTGAGTTGACAAGCCAATATTGTTGCAAAATGTAAACCGGAAGTGTAATTAATTATTAAATGTAATTAGAATTTTCGAATTCATAATTAATTATTAAATTAATTTACAGCTTCTAAATCACTAGTTTTGGGTTCCCATAATAGTAATTAAAATAATTTTCACTTACTCATTCCTCATTGTGTCATTACATCAAAATAAAGAATTTAATAATAACAATCTGTATCCTATTTGTAAATGAAATTAAAAATTTCTGGCCCTCTTGATAACTTAAGGTTTCATTGTAGTGGTCAAATTATAAGAGCGTTTATGGTTCATAAATGGATGCTATTGTTGCTGGAAGCAGGAATTGAAAATTCTATTAAATGAAATTAATTCAAAATTAATTTGTAATCAATTGTGACATTCAACTAACAATTAAAAATTCCTAACAATAGCGCTTATCCATTGATGTGTTTTAAAATCATAAAAGCCATTATAATTGAATGAGGTCAAACTCACCATATAATCAACAGTATATTAAACCAACCTGTGAAAATGTCAGACAGATAAATGGGTATAACCTTAACACAGCCAGCTTATTAACATGTTAGTCTGTTAACTGGGAAAATAGAGGGACAGAGCAAACGGAAAATGTGAGTGGCTTTTTTTTCACACCCACCCCCTTTCATTCACTCATATGCAAACTCTTTAAATGCTATGTGCTAATCACTAGCCGTAAGGCAAACCGCATTGCATTTGCTACGCTGCTAAACTTCTTTGTTTCAGTTTAGCTTATATGCGGCTAAATCTCCACATGGCTGAACTGGTCGCTATGACGACCCAGTGCCTGTAGGAGAGAGAGAGGAGAAAAAAAACAACTGTGCTCCAGACTAACCCTTCAGATTAGTCCAGCATTGGTCAGATTTGAATCTTTACAACACATAATCTCACTCGTTTAGGGCGAGATAAATTTATCTACGGGTTACTTATAACCCATCAAAGCCTCGGCGGGCTATTATGCGAATATTTGTCTGTTTAGACCGCACACATAAACACAAACAATCGATTGCGCAATCTCCCCCTTTCTCAAAAACGACTGGCCACTCCTTTGAGCGCCGTGCGTTTGAATTCACTCGTGAAATCAAATGGCTGAGAATGATTTAAATAGCTATTTTAAACATTCCACACCCGGGGGATTTGAAAATATAGCGGAGTTTGAAAGTGGGACACGCACTTACAAATCAAACTATACAGGCCTTCACTCAGAGCTCAAACGAGGGACACGCTCATTTGTCTCTTTTATGCGCTTTAGAGCGACTTTTAATTATTTACTGCAGTTTCTTCTCACAACTCGAGTTAAACAAATACCCTCTCTTTCATACAAACACACTGTGTTTCACAAACAAGAATGCAATACCACAAATAACCGCTTTTCCTGTATTTACTCAGTTTTTCCGGATAAAAACTGAGAAATACCCTTTTGCCTCTGGTTTGATTTTCAGATTAATCTTTAATTGCCCGCATCCTCCACCATTTGTAATAAAACCAGTTTAATATAGAGCTATTATTTCAGCTCCGGGAATTAGTTATTAAATATTAAATATTGCTTGGTTAAAAGTAATATTAATATTTAACTTAGTTATACTGTATTAAGTGATCGTCCACCGAACACTAACGTCAGCATATCAAATTCGAGCTTAGGTAGCTTTCTCTTTATGGCAAATAAGGATAAAACTTCAAATCACATCCCAGAGACAATTCTTTATGAAATGAAAAATGGTTTATTCGTAAAGCTGCTATTCTAACATAAATGGATTAACTGATGAGACACAAACATACATACACACAAAGACATGCATAAGGGATTTTGGTAAGTAAACTCCTAAAGCTAAAATTAGCCCTTTTGGCTATTTTAACGCTTGATTCGACCGGAAAAGATCACGACAGATGCCTTGTGCTCTGTTACTGCATTCAGATCAGATTCTACCAGTTCAATCAGCAATATAGATTTAGTTAGAGGTACTTGCTTGTTGACAAGAAGCAGGTTGGAAGTTGTTTTTGTTTCCTTCAAATGTGTTGCTCTGGTCTTTGTCCTCGGAAACCACGTGGGTGGTTCGTGCGTCTCCGGGTGCTCTCGGGTGGAAACACGTGATATGTGGATGCTGCCGCGTGACGTCACAGAAGGCTTTCCTTTCGTCTGTAGGCGTTCAATTCGTTGTTCTTTGATGTTGTGCCTTCTATCCTTCGCCTTCGAATAGATGGTTGGTTTAGTCGGTGTCGAGGCAAAGTTACGAGCGCAGCTCCAGAGATGTTCAAGAGAGAGAGCCACGAGAGTCAAGCGCCAAGAGTCAAGCCAAGTTCAAGAGAGCGTCAAGAGAGCGTCACGCCATGTTCCAGAGAGTCGAGAGAGAGTTCAAGAGCGAGTCCAAGAGAGCGAGATTTGCAACTGGCGCGTTGTTTTTCAACAGTCCAACTTGCTCCTCCCCACGGGCGGCTTGTCGAATCCGATGGTTCGTATGGGGCGGAGCCCCGCCCATGTCCAGGCTTGCTGGGTGGACCAACAGTTCTGTGATGTCTCATCACTTTTGGGAAGGATAAACTTTATCGATCTTTATACATGTATAATTATGCAGGGTATTAAAATTTAACGGTCATCAACACAGTCTATCACATCTGAGTCTAGCTTTCTTTAGAGATCAAACACAGCATACTAATACACACATTACAGTTTATACCGTTTAAAGCATGATTAAAAATTCCCACATTGTCCTAAATAATTGGCACTCGAAATCATCACATCATGCCTATGAGGGAAAGAGTACACATTAAATATCCATATATTTATTTGTGTAGTTGCAATAGTTATACGTGTCAAAAAGGCAAGGAGTTTGGTTTTCCTTGGTCTGTCCGATGGAGAAAAATCCTGCTTTGTTTTAAATGGGGGGGTTTTGAACTATGCTCTGGAATGTAGGCTTGACGGTGTCCAGAACCATTCCCGGAGCCGTCCGTACCTTTGCACGAAAGTTACTGATGAGGTCAATTGACCTTCTCCCTTGCGCATGAAAGGGAGGATTTTTTTTGGTAATAATTCATTTCTGTTGCTGGGTTTGAATTCTCCTGTGTGTGTCTCCAGGTTGAAATTGTGTTACAACTACACACATTCAGACTCAGGTTAAGAAAGCCAGGCAAAGACTGTACCATCTGCGACAGCTGAGGAAATTTAGGGTCTCACCAGCTATCCTGAAAACTTTCTATTCAGGGGCCATAGAAAGTGTATTGACTCAGTGCATCTCAGTGTGGTATGGTAATTCCTCAAACCAGGACTGCAAAGCTCTGCAGAGAGTCGTGCGTTTAGCTGAACGCATCTCAGGGTCTGCTCTTCCCTCTCTGCAGGTCACCTACCTCAAACGCTGCAAAAGCAGAGCTGCTAAAATCATCAAAGACTCAACTCACCCCGGTAACCATCTTTTCCGTTTACTGCCATCTGGCAAGTGCTTCAGGAGCATGATGGCAAAAACTGAAAGACTGAGGAGGAGCTTCTTCCCTCAGGCCATCAGGCTCCTAAACACAAACCCAGTCTCATAATCACCTACAAGATTTTTACTGAAAAACATCCATACTCTCATCACCCGTATTTTTGTGTACATACCCTGAATAACCCGTCTGCATATCCCTCCTATTCATATCACTATTTATTAAGTCCCAGTACACTGTTTTTTGCACATCCTATTGTTTTTTGCACATCCTATTGTTTTTTGCACATCCTATTGTTTTGCACTTTTTATATTGCACATTTTACTCTTATTTCTCTTTTTTTTACCATATATATGCTCTTGTGTTGTGTTACTTTTATAGAATTCTTATTTTTTATTCTTCTGCACTGTCCACTGAGCAGACCTGATTTGATTACATTTCACTTCTAGTTATACCCTGTATAATTTATTACGTGACAAATAAAGAAACCTTGAACCTTGGGAGCATAACAACTTTTCTTGTGAAATATGGGAGTTTTTTTCTAAATAGTTTCCATTCAATTTACAATTTTAATTTGCGCAATGTGAAGGGTAATGGAAACACAGCTACTGAAGTGATACTGATGTGAATATATGAAGAACAACTGATATATATATATATATATATATATATATATATATATATATATATGTTACATATATTACATAAAGAGTAGATATAAAACATAACATATATTTTTATATATTATTGTTTCTATATGCTGGTGCATGCTTACTTGTGTGTGAGTGTGTGTACAGTATATATATATATATATATATATATATATATATACATACAATCGTGTTCAGAATTATTGGCACCCTTGGCAAATCAAAGAAGGCTCTGAAAATAAAAAAATATTAATAATTTTGATATTTTCTTTAAAAAAAAAATCACAATAATCCAACATTTAATTACACAATTAACAATAATTAATAATTAACAATTGAAAATGGGGGAAAATCTCCTTATGAAATAGATATTTTTTTCTCAAATACACGTTGGACACAATTATTGGTACCCCTAGAAATTCTTATGAGTAAAATATCTCTGAAGTATATTCCCATTCATATTTACAATTTTGAGCACTCCAGAGTGATTATGAATATCAAATTATACAGCCATGACTTCCTGTTTCACAGAAATATAAATAGTAGGGAAAACAAAGTCCAAATTCCCTTAATTATCCATCATAACGAGAAAAAAAACAAAACATATATTTCTGATGTGCAGCAAAATATAATTGAGCTTCACAAATGAGTGAAGTGGCTTTAAGAAAAGAGCTAGAACAGTGACAATTCCAATTTCCAATCAGCAGAAAATGTTATGAATCTGCCTGAAAGAGGACATGTGTCTATATTGTCCTAATACAAGGTGAGGAGGAGAATTTGAGTGGCCAAAGACTCTTCAAGGACCGTTGCTGGAGAATTGTAGTGTGTGACGGCCCGAGCGTTGGCCGCACAAGAGTGGTAATGTGGGGGTAACCTCTCACACATGCATCTATTTGAAGTAGGTTTAGTCATTTAAGGTTAATCTTTATTTAAATTGCCTTTGTTTGCATTCATTTTGGTTTCAGTTTATAATAATCACATGTCACAAACAATATTCATTAGTTCTGTATTGTTAGGGTTACATTTACAATTCACCTTATATACTTCGTTGCTGATTTGGAGTGCACACAAATTAGTTC
The DNA here is from genome assembly GCA_027422435.1 of Schizopygopsis pylzovi. Taxonomy (NCBI): domain Eukaryota; kingdom Metazoa; phylum Chordata; class Actinopteri; order Cypriniformes; family Cyprinidae; genus Schizopygopsis; species Schizopygopsis pylzovi. Next base: position 35,493,098 of record CM049818.1, on the reverse strand, counting down.
CATTGTATAGGTTACTTACATTTGTCTCTATATTGAGTTTAAGTTTACTGGTGATGTATGGTGATCTTCAGACGTGGTTCGCTGCAGCTGCATCCTGGCGTGACGAAATGTAGAGTCCGGGCAGGAACAGAGAATTTAAGCATTAGTGGTTCTGCCCGGACATACCATTCACTCAGGTTGCCCGGGGAAGGAGGAAAAGTTGATTTCTTTATCTATTGATTTATTTAGTTGTACATTCATGATATATAATTATTACAATTATATTTTATTTATCTTGATTTAATGTTTCTCTGTTTGATTTGATGTTGATTCATTTAACGTTATATGTTGAATGTAAAGTTTGTTGCTTTCCCTCTTAATTTGTAATGGGCCCATCTTTCCCTTTATAAGCTGTTGCTTTGTTCGTTTGTGAGTCAGTTTTAGTTCTGTTTTCTGTCTGAATGACTTGATTTAATTTTCGTTTTGTTTGCTGTTCTATCTTTTTGTATGATTTATGAGTTTATTTGTTTTCTTGGGTTCAAATAAAGACCCGTTTTCTAGTGAAAAGCTTGTGTTCCTTGTTCCTGACTTCTCGGTTCCTCACATATGGTGGCAGCAGTGGGATCTTTTTAGTGAGTCAAGGACACTAAGCTGGTATGTTTTTCTTTTTGCCCCTCGTGGCAGTGTTTTTTTTCCTGTTGTTATGAGTCGTGTCTTAAGGAAAAATATGCCTAAAGCTGCACCTTTACAGCAAGAAGAAGAAAGGGGTGAGGAGGACCAGGTCGGGTCAGAAGGTGCTGAAGGGGGCAAGGCAACAGGAGATGGGGAAATTTCAGTGAATGAGTTGGCAAATCTGTTGCGAGCCCATATGGCCAGGATGGACGGCCGAGAGACTGCAAGAGAGCAAGAGCAGGCAGATCAGGAGCGGCGGTTTAAAGCTCTCATCACCAGTTCGGTCTTTTGCAATTGGAGGTACATGCACGCACCGTTCCTAATCCTTACGTATCTAATGTAGGCCAAGAGGCCCGGGGAAGACCCAATATGGATCCTTCAGATTCTGACGAACACTCGGAGGCTTCAGTCCAACAGCAAGGTGGTAATCAGGTTGAGGACAATATAGGCCGGCCATTATCTCAGATGCCTCGTTTGGAGAAACTAAGTGACACTGATGATGTAGAGCATTTCCTTGTTACTTGTAGGTGGACCAAAACTGATTGGGTTTGGCATTTAATTCCCTTGCTGACTGGTAAAGCAAGAGCAGCTTATGTCAATATGGATCTGAACGAGTCTACTGACTATGACAAAGTGAAGTACGCCATTTTAAAGAAATATGATGTTAACGTTGAAACGTATCGACAAAAGTTCCGTTCCTTGACTGTAGATCCAGCGGAGAGTCCGAAGGAGCTTTATAACCGGCTCAAATAACTCTTTGGAAAGTGGATCCAGCCTAAGAGCAAAACTGTGGAGGAGGTGAGTGAAATCCTCATTCTGGAGCAATATGTTAGAATGTTGTCCCCTGAACTCCAGGTGTGGGTTCGTGAAAGAGATCCCAGGACAGCAGCGGAAGCAGCATCTTTGGCAGATGTGTTTGTTGCCGCCAGAGGAAAGAATAAGCCGTGGGCTTGGAAACTTGGCCATGATCGTCGTTCCCCTGACATGCCTCACTTTCAGCAAAGGAAGGTGGAGGGAACTGGTAAGCCTTACATGGGGAAACCTGCAACAGCCAGATTAAATTTGGCTCCCAAACGACCTCCCATATGTTATCTTTGTGGGCAAGAAGGGCACATTAAGCCGAATTGTCCAAAGATATCCGCTCAGCTTACACAGCTATGTTTGGTGCCAAGGAGGGACGTAACCAAATCCCCAAGCTCTTTGAGAACTACTATTGTGGAGATAAATGGCGAGAAATTGACTGCTTTAATTGACACCGGCAGTGACCAGACTCTGGTAAGAAGAAAGTTCATATCACCCTCTTTGATCAGCACTGTGAACAAACTGCCTGTTTGCTGTGCGCACGGGGATGAAAGATTGTTACCTACCGCCAATGTTTATGTCAAGATTGAAGATCAGACTTATCTGGTGGAGGTTGGGGTGTCTGATAACTTGTCTTTCCCGGTGATTCTGGGTCGAGATATACCAGTGTTGCTGGAGTTGTTACACCCGACGCAGCAGTGCCGTATGGTGATTACCAGAGCAAAGGCGAACCAGTCAGAGGAGATTGAACACCCACTGAGTACTTTACCTTTCTTCAACATAGAGCTTGAGTCTGGAGCGCCTAAGAGGAGAAAGACTAGAAGAGAAAGGAGACAGGAAAAGGTAAAATATGCTGCTCATACAGTGTCTGAAAATATGACCTCTAACATACCTGTGAACTTCCAGATGCCCACCAACATCATTCAGATGCAGCAGGAAGATGATAGTCTCACAGAGTGCTTTGCTAGAGCTGCAGGGGTAAAGGAAGGGCCTCTAAATGACAGTACAGCCAGGTTTGTGATAATGAGGAACTACTCTATCGAGAGATCGGGGCAGAGAAACAACTGGTGGTTCCGCAGTGTGTTCGAGAGATGGTGTTACATCTGAGTCACTCGATTCCTTGGGCTGGCCACCTAGGGAAAAATAAGACTGCTGCAAGAATCAAAAAGTATTTTTTTTTGGCCTGGTTTGAACGTAGATGTGGCCCAATTTTGTAAGAGCTGTCCTGTTTGTCAAAAGGTTTCCCTCAGACGTCCGTTAAGAGCACCACTGCAACCACTTCCTATTATTGGTAATCCATTTGAGAGACTTGGAATGGATGTCGTCGGTCCGGTGGAGAGGAGTTGCTCAGGGAATCGTTTCATGTTGGTGATAACCAGTGGTGGTCAGTTCGTTACTGTACTTAAGTACATTTTTCAAGTATCTGTACTTTACTGGAGTAGTTTTATTTTGAGTAACTTTTACTTTTACTTCACTACATTCCAAAGCATAAGATCGTACTTTTTACTTCACTACATTTCATAAAACATATCGTTACTCCTTATAATACATCACGTGCTCCGAGATGCAGAAGCGGTGTATGATTCATGAACAAACTGATTCTTTTCAATGAACCTGTTCAATCGGTTCGCAAATCGCAACAAACGATTCATTCACAAATTGCAATGATCCGATTGCAGCTGTTCTCGAGTCGAAAACTCACTGATTCAAATGATCCGTTTAGAGCGAGTCTTCTTCAGTGAACTGAACTCACAAGTAAAGAACCGGGAGATCTCGTGAGCGCGCGCTACTGATGCTGTGAAAAGTAAGTTACTAATGTCGAATTTTAGGATTAATTATTGTAACTGAAAATAATATTTAGGTCAAAACTGTCAGTTGTTTGTGAACTAAATCTGCTGTAAAGGGTGATCTATTTAAGCCCACTGAAATGCAGACAGATCAACATCAGTGTCTCTAACGTTATGTTTTAGGTCAAAAAACTAAACATTAAAATAACACCCATTAAATAAAATAACTCATGCACGTTCATATTCCCCGCTGCTGTAACGTTAGCAGTTTTATTAAAAAGCTACGCATTTAGACCTATGTGACGTCTGTTTTTATATTGTTTATCAACAGTATACATTTTTATATTGTTTAGATCAACTAGCCGAGTAGACAGATATGAATGTTTATTCATAACCATACTGAAAATGAGTAAATATCGTTAGCTGATGCTAACTGTCTAGCTAAAAAGCTTGCTGGTGCTAAGTTGAGGAAATGTTTAGATATAAAGTCCAAATATCTTTATTCAGCCACCTAGATAGATTCCATCTGAGGGAAAAAGAAAGGATGTGATTTTCAGAACATAGTAACTACAGTAATTATCAGAGTGGGAAGTGATGCCCTCTGGGGGCATTTGGCCAGGGGTGTTTTTACACCACAGACAAGGTTTGAGAAAAAAAAAAATCATTATGAAAATATAATTAGATTTTCCTTAAAACGTTCTTCCTAATTTCAGGCCTAATTCTCATGTCATATATAACTGACGTTCTGCAAAACAACAAGTTCTAAAACACTTTTTTCTTACTGGTGAAAATTAGATGGTGAAATCTGTTTTCTCTCAGGTACATGGCAGTGTAAGCTTCACAGTGAACATTACTACATCACTCTCATCAACGTTGTCCATATCAACAAAATATATATCTTGACTCTATAGTGGTTATTTTGGGAAAAACCCAGGTATTTTGGGCAGTATGATTATACAAATATGTGCTAATATAAAATTAAATAAAGTAGTCTATATAAAATTGCAAAATAAATCTGTCTATCAGTACTTTTTTACTTAAGTACATAAAAAATTGAGTACTTTTGTACTTTCACTCGAGTAAAATTGAAAAAGCAGTACTTTTACTTTTACTGGAGTAATATTTTATTATACGTATCTGTACTTTTACTCAAGTACTTGATCTGTGTACTTTGTCCACCACTGGTGATAACAGACTATGCCACCAGGTACCCAGAGGTATTTCCACTAAGATCGGTGAAATCAAAACCTGTAGCTACTTGCTTGGTCCAGTTATTTTCCAGGGTTGGATTTCCAGCAGAAATTCTAACCGACCAGGGCACAAATTTCATGTCTACTTTGTTGAAACAGGTCTACCAGCTCTTGGGAATTAAGAGTTTGCGTACTACCCCCTATCATCCCCAAACAGATGGGTTGACTGAGCGATTTAACCAGACTTTAAAACAGATGCTACGAAAGTTTGTCAGTGAGACTGGTCGAGATTGGGATCAGTGGTTGCCCTATCTTCTATTCGCATATCGGGAAGTCCCTCAGGCTTCCACAGGCTTTTTTCCTTTCGAGTTGTTGTATGGCCGTGATGTCAGGGGCCCATTGGCTTTGCTCCAGGAGATGTGGGAAGGAAATCCTGAAAGAGAAGAGTCCACCAGTATTGTCTCCTATGTTTTGCAAATGAGGGAACGACTGCAGAGCATGACTACTTTGGCTCAGAATCATTTGGCGGAAGCCAGGGAACAGCAGAAGACCTGGTATGACTCTTTGGCTCGATAAAGAAATCTGGAGGTCGGGAAAAAAGTATTTGTCATGTTACCCAGTCAAGAGAGTAAACTGCTAGCTAAATTGCAGGGCCCTTATGAAATAAAAAAGCGTCTGGGTCCTACAACCTATGAAATCAGTATGCCTGGTCAAGATCGTTCAAGTCGAACTTTGCACGTCAACCTGTTGAAGGAGTGGGTTTCCCCTCCTGAGAAGTCTCAGTCACTGATGATTCGCTGTGTTCAGGAAGAAGAATCGGATGAGCAGTATCTGCCACAGCCAGTTCCTGGGGACCTCATGTTAGATCATCTGACGGATTCCCAGCGGTCCCGGGTACAAGCTCTCTTTACTTCAAAGGTATTTTCTGAATATCCTGGGTTTACCAACTTGATTGAGCATGATATAGTGCTGAAACCTGATGTTGTCGTGAAACGTCAGAGCTATAGAATACCGGAGCGATTGCAGGTGACTCTGCAGGAAGAGCTAGACCTTATGCTTCGCTTGGGTATTATTGAGCCTTCGAAAAGTGAGTGGTGTCATCCCATAGTCCTTGTGCCAAAGAAGGATGGGAGTATTAGGTTCTGTATTGATTTCAGATATCTGAACTCCGTATCTCAGTTTGATTCCTACCCTACCCCTCGCATAACTGACTTAATTGATCGTTTGGGCCAATCCAAATATCTGACAACGATGGACCTTTCTAAAGGGTATTGGCAAATTCCACTGACTCAATCCGCTCGACCCTTGACTGCATTCAGAACGCCAGGGGGCCTTTTCCACTTTAAGGTGTTGCCTGTGCGACCACAGGTGAAGAAAGTTCAAGCCCTGGAGAAGTGTGTGGTGCCACAGACCCGCAAGGACCTGCAATCTTTTTTGGGTATGGCTGGATTTTACCATCGTTTTGTGCCTAACTTTTCCAGCAGGGCTGCTCCACTAACGGACATGGTTGGGGCACGTTGCTCAAATAAACTGCAATGGACTGCGGAGAGATTGAAAGCCTTCCAGGACATCCAAGGAGCTTTGACAACGGACACAGTGTTACATAATCCTGACTTTCATCAACACTTCGTTGTACAGACTGATGCCTCCGATAGGGGAGTAGGAGCCGTTCTACTGCAGGGACCACCAGAGAGCCGATGGCCCGTGGATTACATCAGTCGTAAATTGTTTCCAAGAGAGGTACGCTATTCGACGATAGAAAAGGAGTGTTTAGCGATAAAGTGGGCTTTGGATTCCTTGCGGTATTATCTACTAGGCCGGGAATTTACCCTGGAGACTGATCACAAAGCATTGCAGTGGCTGGAGAAAATTAAGGATTCTAATGGAAGGATTACGAGATGGTGTCTCGCCCTACAGCCCTTTAGATTCAAGATTCAACACGTGTCTGGTAAAGTCAATGTTACCGCTGATTATCTCTCCCGCTCTATTGGCAAAATTTCTGAAGAGGGGGGAAATGTGACGGCCCGAGCGTTGGCCGCACAAGAGTGGTAATGTGGAGGTAACCTCTCACACATGCATCTATTTGAAGTAGGTTTAGTCATTTAAGGTTAATCTTTATTTAAAGTGCCTTTGTTTGCATTCATTTTGGTTTCAGTTTTTAATAATTACATGCCACAAACAATATTCATTAGTTCTTTATTGTTAGGGTTACATTTACAATTCATCTTATATAATTCGTTGCTGATTTGGAGTGCACACAAATTAGTTTCGTTGTATAGGTTACTTACATTTGTCTCTATTTTGAGTTTAAGTTTACCGGTGATGTATGGTGATCTTCAGACGTGGTTCGCTGCAGCTGCATCCTGGCGTGACGAAATGTAGAATCCGGGCAGGAACAGAGAATTTAAGCATTAGTGGTTCTGCCCGGACATACCATTCACTCAGGTTGCCCGGGGAAGGAGGAAAAGTTGATTTCTATCAATCTATTGATCTGTCTGAAATCTATTGATTTATTTAGTTGTACATTCATGATATATAATTACAATTAGATTTTATTTATCTTGATTTAATGTGCTTCTCTGTTTGATTTGATGTTGATTCATTTAACGTTATATGTTGAATGTAAAGTTTGTTGCTTTCCCTCTTAATTTGTAATGGGCCCATCTCTCCCTTTATAAGCTGTTGCTTTGTTCGTTTGTGAGTCTGTTTTCTGTCTGAATGACTTGATTTAATTTTCGTTTTGTTTGCTGTTCTATCTTTTTGTATGATTTATGAGTTTATTTGTTTTCTTGGGTTCAAATAAAGACCCGTTTTCTAGTGAAAAGCTTGTGTTCCTTGTTCCTGACTTCTCGGTTCCTCACATAGTGAAAGGCTGAGTTTCGGGGTCAGAAAACCTTAAACCAAATTGTCAAACAGCCCCTATATCACCACATGTTGTGGAGGGTTTTAAGAAAAAATTTCCTCACTCATAGAAAAACAATCTCCAGCATATTCAGTTGTCAGACACGATTGGAACTTCAAATTGGACTGGCTTCTGTGGTCATATAAAACATTTTTTTTTACCAGCAAAAATGGGTTTGTTCACACAGGGATAAAAAGTACCCCATGTGTACAATTAAATATACTGCTGTATTTTTTATGTTGTGGGCCTATATTTCTGCTGGAAGTCCTGGACATCTTGTTTAAATACATGGCATCGTGGATTCTATCAAATACCAACAGACATAAAAATCAACAAGTGACTGACTCTGACTGTTATAAATCTTATATTGGGCCATATTTGGATCTTCCAACCTGAAAAAAATCCAAACACAAACCTCAAAAAACTACACAAAAATGGGTCACTGGGCACAACACCAAGCTTCTGCTATGGCCATTCCATTCCTCTGACCTGGACCATGTAGAAAATGACTAGGGTGAACTGAAGAGAAGAAGCACCATCATGGAGCTGTGAATCTGAATTATCTGGAGAGATTCTGGATGATGGAATTGTCTCTGATCTCTTGTCAGGTGTTCTTTAACCTCGTCAGGCATTATAGGATAAAATTTAGAGCTGTTAAATCAAATCAAATCACTTTTATTGTCACATCACCACAGCACAAGTGCCTTGGTGAGTGAAATTCTTATGAGCGTGCTCCAGACAGTGCAAAAAGAACAACAAACAATTTACATATGGACAGACAGTGCAAAAAAAACTGCACTGGAGCATTTACAGTGCTCCAGACAGTGCAAAAAAAACAACAACAACAATTTACATATGGACAGACAGTGCAAAAAAAACAACAAACAATTTACATATGGACAGACAGTGCAAAAAAAAACTGCACTGGAGCATTACAGTGCTCCAGACAGTGCAAAAAAAACAACAACAACAATTTACATATGGACAGTACATATTTACAGACTGTACAGAAGACAATGTGCAAAATACATATACTCAGTACACATAGTGTACTATAAAGACACACTCAATTATCAGCGACACATTATACACCGTATGGGCACATCTACATTATGTACAGTATCTATACATAATGTAGTCTATACATAGTAATAATGTGAGGTGCAACAGATTATAAATTAACAGCAGATTGGTTGAGCAGCAGATAGACGTGCAAAGGTGCAACAGATTATTCATATGCAGTGTCGTGGATGTGCGTTGTATGGTGTCCAGTGATAGCAGATAGGTTGTGTTAGTGCAGTGTGTGCGTGTAGTCCAGTTGAACTGTGTTAAAGTGCAGTGCATGGCATGTTGTGTGAGTGGGAGTGTGATGTAGGTGAGTTATTTCTGACTGTTCATTAGCCTGATAGCCTGAGGGAAAAAGCTGTCCCTCAGTCGGCTAGTGCGCGATCGGATGCTGCGGAAACGTCGCCCTGAGGGCAACAGAGAGAGCAGTCTGTGGGACGGGTGGCTGGAGTCTTTGATAATCCTCCGGGCTTTCCTTGTACACCGCCTGGTGTAGATATCCTGGAGGGAGGCAAGCTCACCTCCAACAATGTGGCGGGCAGTTCGCACGACCCTTTGCAGAGCCCTGCGGTTGCCAGCGATGCTGTTTCCAAACCAGGCGGTGATACAGCCGGTCAGGATGCTCTCCACAGTGCAGGTGTAGAAGGACCTGAGGATTCTGGGGCTCGTTCCAAACTTCCTCAGCCGTCTCAGGAAGAAGAGACGCTGATGTGCCTTCTTCAGCACTGCATCTGTGTGAGCAGACCATGTGAGATCCTCGGTGATGTGAACGCCGAGGAACTTAAAGCTGGTCACCCGCTCCACAGGTGTCTTGTCGATGGTGATGGGTGTGTGTTCTCTGCTCTGTCTCCTGTAATCCACCACCAGCTCCTTGGTCTTGTCGATGTTGAGTGAGAGGTGGTTCTCCTGACACCATTTAGTCAGGGTACTCACCTCCTCTCTGTAGGCCGTCTCATAGTTGTCGGTGATCAGGCCTATCACCGTTGTGTCATCAGCAAATTTGACGATGACATTCGAGCTGTGTGTAGCTGTACAGTCGTGTGTGTACAGGGAGTACAGGAGTGGGCTGAGGACGCAACCCTGCGGTGCACCAGTGTTGAGGATCAGGGGAGATGATGTGTTGTTGCCCATTCTGACCACCTGACTTCTGCCTGTCAGGAAGTCCAGGATCCAGCTGCACAGAGATCTGTTCAGTCCTAGAGTCTGGAGCTTCGCAACCAGTGTGGCAGGCACTATGGTGTTAAATGCCGAACTATAATCCACGAACAGCATCCTCACATAGGTGTTCTTATTTTCCAGGTGGGAGAGAGCAGTGTGCAGGGTGAAGGCAATAGCATCGTCTGTGGAACGGTTACTGCGGTATGCAAATTGTAGTGGGTCCAGTGAAGCAGGCAGCACAGAGCAGATGTAGTCTCTGACAAGCTTCTCAAAACACTTGCTGAAGATGGGGGTCAGAGCAACGGGCCTCCAGTCATTCAAGCATGTGATTTTGTTTTTCTTTGGTATGGGCACAATGATGGATTTTTTGAAGCACGAGGGAACCACAGACAGAGAGAGGGACAGACTAAAAATGTCTGTAAAAACCCCAGCTAGCTGGAAAGCGCATGCTTTGAGCACACGGCCTGGTATACCATCTGGGCCTACGGCTTTACGGATGTTCACCCGTTTAAAGGATCGGGTTACGTCCGCGACAGAAAGCGTGAGTGGACTGACCTCTTCTGCGGCAGCCGCGGCAGCGCTCTCTGTGTGTGCGGTGTTATCAGCCTCGAACCGAGCATAAAAGGTGTTGAGCTCGTCCGGTAGAGAGGCGGCAATGTTTACAGTAGCTGGTTTAAATGTTTAAACTGGCAAATGGAGGTTTAAAAAAGTATTAAATAAAAGGGGTGCCGTTATTTGTATCCAATCTGCATTAGTGAAAAACATTTATTTCATAATTATATTTCCTCTGTTACGACCACTAGGGATCGATCGCAGCAGAAAGGGAAAGGAGAGTCTCGATACCAGAAAGAATTAGGATTAACAAGCTTTTATTCCAGATAAGGTAAGGGTTTAACATCAGGGGAAGACAAGGACAAAACAAAAATTACTCTTTAATATGCCTCTATATTTCCTAAATCGAAATTAAAGAAAATAAAATACAATCACAACTTACCTAACTCCCTTTTCCAAAACAATATAAAAAGATTATTCCAAAAATAAAATGGCGTCTATCCCCCTACGTCCCTTATCATAATAAATTACAATCTATTTGCATAAGCTATATACAATTTTTCAGTTAACATTTCACAATCAGAATTGATAGTCGTAGTTAATTTGGCGCGGACCAAAAACAAGCAGATCTGTCAAAAGGAAAGATGATACCGACGGAGCAGAATAATAGTCAGAAGAACATACGAATGAACGGCATGAAATGAGCGACGAGAAGTACAATGGCACATAAGGCCTCGATCAACGTTAAGGGCAGTCCTTTATCCAAGTCAGGCAAGAATGAGAACCAATCACCACCTCCATCAGGTTAACTCCAAGAACCGCCTTCCTGGAAAAAAAACTAAGCATACACAGTGAGAGAACACGAGAAGGCAGCATAGAAACAACAGACAAATGACTGAAGGTCATAATACCTCCCATTTTAAATTTTTATTCTCCAATGCAAGGCTAGATTTTTTTTGACATTTTTTTAAATAAAAGATAAGGATTAACAATGCAGATTAATTTTCACAGCCTTCTTTGATAATATTTACCAAGGGTGCCAATTCTAATTCTGACCAGGACTACATATATATATATATATATATATATATGCAATATTACATTTATAGACATAAGGTAAGGCTGTGATTCGGCTGTAGATCAGTAACCACAGCGTGTGGATATACAACAGTTTATACAACAGTTTTGACGGCAATAGTATGTTAATACATAAACAAAATAAAAACGGGGTGTCTTTAAAAGCCCTCTTTTGTGCAGAACTACTTCCTTCCACTACGGATTCAAATCGAAGTTTGACAGTTTAACAGCAAACGTCACTTTAGAACTAGTAACGAAGGAATGTTGAGTTGCTTCATTGAAAGCTTATTGTATTACTGTAGTAAAAGCAGTGTATTATGTATAGTAGATATTGTGAGACAGATGGACTCTGATTATGTGATTACCTGCATCTGATATAGCATTCCTTCTTCAGATCAATCTCATTTCCCAATACACACTAGTTTGAATATCTGCTGAGGTAAGTGTTGTCTTTTCCGTAACGTTAATATCCTTTCATCTGTTAAGGGTGCTTTTGCTGCTCAGTGCATTTGTTCACTGCATCAAGCTGTTGCTGAAACTTAAAACAATTTCCGTTTATAGTGTTTATAACTTTTCAATGTAAAAGTTTTTACTGCTGACTCTCTTGTTGCAATCTAATGGTTGAACAATGTTACTAAAATTACCATCACGAACACGCACCGTTTCTCAATACTAAACACTATTATTAAATACTATTATTTAAATAAATATTATATATTGAATAATATTTAATGAACAACAACAGAAGCCATCATAAATGTTGCCAGGCAATTCAGTCAAAAGTACATAGACAGCGATCTGATATACAGCATTTAATTTACATAAACATGCTGACCATCTGGACCTCACATGTCCGAAAAAGTTGAAGCTAATTTTCAAATAGATGTTATTTTATTAACAAACTGCACATTAAACTGCAAAGCGACTAGTCGACTTTAATACTCTGCCATGACGCTTTAAGTTTGACATCGACTAGTCAAGGGTCCTATCTAGGTGACGGGGTCCTCACTGGGGATCTGCCTCTGGAGCTCATCTAGGTGTCCTAGACTCTGCTGACGTTCAGGGCTGTAGGGGCTGTAGAGGTTGTCTCTAGGTGCTGATCCACTATCTGATCTGGATACTGACTGGATCTGGTGACTGCAGTGACATCTGGGCTGGATAAGGACCAGATCGGGTGGTTATGGTGACCTTGGAATAAGAAAGAAACAGACTAATATTAGCATATATGTCAATATTCTTATGATGTAATAAGTTCATCGTGTTTTATGGGAATTGTTCCTGGTTCCGTTTGACCTAATTAAAGCAGCCTAACTATCCTTTAATGGATTTGAATATTAGAAGTGTACTATTGTGTTATGTGTACGCCAGGTTAAAGAGATGGGTATTTAATCCAGATTTAAACTGACAGTGTGTCTGCCTCCCAAAAATTGTTAGATATATTGTTCCAGAGTTTGGGAGCTAAATAGAAAAATTATCTGCTACCCGGAGCTGATTTTGATATTCTAGGTATTATCAAATGGCCAGAGTTTTGATAATCCAGTGGACGTGGAGGACTATAATGCGATAAGAGCTCGCTCAAGTACTGAGAAGCTAAACCATTCAGGGCTTTATAAGTAATTAACAAGATATTTAAATCTATACGATATTTAATAGGGAGCCAGTGCTGTGTTGACATAACCGGACTAATATGGTCTTACTTCCTAGTTCTAGTAAGGACTCTAATTGCTGCATTTTGAATCATTGGTAGATTGTTTATTAAGCATGCAGAACATCCACCCAATGAAGCATTACAATAATCTGACCTTGAGGTCATAAATGCATGAATTAAATTTTTTTGCATTTGACATTGAGAGCATAGGTCTCAGTTTAGACATATTTTTAGGAGGAAAAAAAGCAGTTTTACAAATGCTAGAGAAGGAGAGCTGTCAAAGGAGAGATTGCTATCAAATAGCAAACCTAGGTTACGACATAGGGGATTTACTTGGAAGCCCCAATAATCTCTGATTTTAAGAGAAAATGCCAATGAATATTGGCTAGTGGATTTTGCATACCTGAGCCACTCCCCATGCATAAGGGTATAAAAGGGTGACAGATGCATCCACTCATCATATTTTTGCTTCGGAGCCGTGTGGATGAGAAGTGTGCTGATCGCCATAAAAGCATTCATCTTTTATTTTGCTCCGGGTTGGTGTCACGGTGCAGTCAGTGGAGTCCCTCTCAGCAGCTGATGCACTCCTGGTACCTCTCTATTGTCCTGGCTGGACTTCAGAGGGGTCCCTTTGAACCGCTGGAGTCGAGCTGAATTTCCTGTCGGCTAAGACAGCGCTCCTGACTGCGCTCACTTTCATCAAGAGGGTCAGAGACCTCCAAGCATTTTCGGTGAGCAAAGAGTGCCTTGTGTTCGGGCCGGCCTACTCTCACGTTGTCCTGAGACCCCGGCCTGGATACGTGCCTAAGGTTCCCACCACACTCTTCCGTGATCAGGTTGTGAACCTGCAAGCACGGCCCTCGGAGGAGGCAGATCTAGCCTTGGTGTTGCTGTGTCCCGTAAGAGCATTGCGCACATATGTGGACTGCACCCGGAGCTTCAGAAGCTCTGAGAAGCTCTTTGTCTGCCACGGAGGTCAGCAGAAAGGGAAGGCTGTCTCCAAGCAGAGGTTGGCCCACTGGATAATGGCCTTGGCGTACCAAGGCGAGCCATGCCCCCTGGGGGTGCGGGCTCACTCCACTCGGAGTGTTTCCTCCTCCCATGCGTTAGTGCAAGGCACCTCTCTGGCAGACACCTGCAGAGCTTGCGGGCTGGGCAAAACCGAACACCTTCGTGAGAGTCTACATTCTCCACGTTGAGCCAGTCTCTTCCCGTGTGGTGCGTAACAGGTAATGAGCGGGAAGAGCTGGCCGGTGTCACGCTTGCTGAGCCATTCCCCCTCATCCGTGGATGCGAGTGCTTTTTTCCTCCTCCATTTCAGTACCCCGGACTGCGAACCCTGGTGGAGTTTCTCCAGCACCCCCCGGCAATCAAACTGGGTGGAGCTGTCTGACTCCAGGCCTAGTACTGGTGCTAGCTCGCCCGGGTCTCCGGTCAGCCCCTGTACTGGGCTAGGTGTCCGTATGGCCTGATTCCCCTCAGGTAATCCCATATGTGTATTCTTCCACGGTAAGAGTTCCGTTACGGTACGTCCGTGTCTTCCCTTTGACAGAGTATTCTGTCAGGCTCTGCTGGCAGCTCTCCTCCCTACGTCTAGGAAACTCCCTCCACCCCAGAGGCCAGTTGTATGTAATACTGCCCCAGGCCTGGGTCAGTCCATATCAGTGTCTCCACATTTTACCTCCCTTCGGGCAGGATGTTGCCTCTGTAGCGACCTTCTCCGGAAGGCCTGCTTCCCCGTCGTTACTGCAAAGCTGTAACAACAAATAGGAACGACTTGAAGCTATCTTTCACTCAAGGTCAAAATCCCTTCCAACTTCTGTGGGAAAAGGAAGCGATCTCCAGCAGCAATGTACTCAGTGTTCCCTGCGGGCTCCAAGGTTAGCGAATTTGCGCTTGGTCTAGGTGTCCGTATGGCCTGATTCCCCTCAGGTAATCCCATATGTGTATTCTTCCACGGTAAGAGTTCCGTTACGGTACGTCCGTGTCTTCCCTTTGACAGAGTATTCTGTCAGGCTCTGCTGGCAGCTCTCCTCCCTACATCTAGGAAACTCCCTCCACCCCAGAGGCCAGTTGTATGTAATACTGCCCCAGGCCTGGGTCAGTCCATATCAGTGTCTCCACATTTTACCTCCCTTCGGGCAGGATGTTGCCTCCGTAGCGACCTTCTCCGGAAGGCCTGCTTCCCCGTCGTTACTGCAAAGCTGTAACAACAAATAGGAACGACTTGAAGCTATCTTTCACTCAAGGTCAAAATCCCTTCCAACTTCTGTGGGAAAAGGAAGCGATCTCCAGCAGCAATGTACTCAGTGTTCCCTGCGGGCTCCAAGGTTAGCGAATTTGCGCTTGGGCAATGGGGAGGTTGCAACCTTTCGAATGGCATTTGTCTGTCATGCCTGGGACTCGTTCTTGGCTCCTCAGCGGAAAACCTGATGAGTGGATGCACCTGTCACCCTTTTATACCTGTATGAACGGGGAGTGGCTCAGGTATGCAAAATATACTAGCCAATATTCATTGGCGTTTTCTCTTAATGTCAGAGATGATTGGGGATTCCAGGTAAAGCCCCTATGTCGTCATGACATAACAGATAGGGAACTTAAAACACTGTCCATCAGGGAACGATGGTTACGTACGTAACCGAGACGTTATTACTTGTTGAGGTCAGACAATTAACACCTCTGTTTTTTTTCAGATTTTAGCAGTAAGAAATGACTCATCATCGACTATGCATTCCATAAGTTTCTTAATTTGGTGTGTTTCACTGAGCCGCGAAGAAATATATAGCTCATATATAGTATCATCAGCATAACAGTGAAAGCTAACCCGTGTTTCCTGATGATATTTCCCAAGTGTAGCATGTAAACTGTGAAAATGAATGGCCCTGGTACTGAGCCATGAGGTCAGATAAGTACGATTTGAACCATGCTAGAGCACTTCCACTAATGCCAAAAAAGTTTTCTACCACCAGCATGAGAGTCTTCCGAAAAGCGTGCTCAACTCATTGAATTCACTCGTCAGCAGAAGTCAGGAGCAGAACGATGTAACCGCTCGGCTCCGAAGTGAAAAGCTGAATATGCGCTGCACCTGCTGCCTACTTATGCTCACGCTGTGATCAGCGGCAGCTGGATGCAATAATCGCATGCCAATGTGCATTGGCTCGTTTAGTTTACACTCGAAGTGGATTGGTCTCTCTAAGCGAGATCCCAAATCGTCGGTCCTCCGGTGTCACGTCGAGAGTGATAGGGAACTTAATATATTTATTTAAAACAAATAAAATGTATTATTAATAAAAACATAAATCAAGCTGTATTTATTCATTCATCAGGATTATTATTATTATTATTATTATTATTATATCCATAAACCACCTTTTCATTACGGTTACCATGATACCGTCAATATAACAAATGAAAGCTATAATTAATAATTAAGAAAATAAATATAATATATTATATTCTATATTATAATTAGACTATTTAGAATATATCCATAAACAACTTGACATTACAGTTTGGCATTGCAGTGCAATATATTTATTTTAAAAAATACAATTTATTATAAGAAGAAAAACATTTATTTATTTGTGTCAATATAATAATAATAATAATTATTATTAATATTATTATTATTATCGTTGTTGTTGTTATTATTATTAGTATTCAATTGTGTACAATAGTATAGTAAAACACCTGTCATTATGTTTACTATGATACAGTTACTTTAACAAATGAAAGGTATACTTAATAATTTAAAACTAAATATATTACATTACATTAAATTAAATTACATTATATAATATTATATTATGTATAAAAATCGTAATATCTCTTAAAATCTCAGTTAAACACCTCGAAATCAGGCAGCATGTTGTTTTCAGCTCAGCGCGCTCAGAGGGCCTTTAAATCGCTATTTGATTAAGCAGTAGTCACGCAGGTATTAACTCAGAGCTCTGACATTAACAAAATGAAAATACATTTCCATGAAAATAGATTACCTAGCGGTTGGATGACACCGTTTGATGCAGAGACCTCTTTCCACCCAGTTACTATCTTGAACCTTAAGAAAAAGTCTTTTTTAAAGCTCTGAGAAAAGCCTGCGTTTTAATACACTATTTTATCAGTAAAGAGGGCCGCCTTTCAAAGGTATAAATTAGCACTGATTCCTCCTTCCATCAATAATCTTTACCTGAAAATGAAATCAGGCCTGGAAGCTCTAAAATGTGCTTTAATGTTTCATCCAATTATTCGCTCCAGAGCCTCATAGTTAGATTTTTCATTAACGATGAATTCTGAAGTGTCTGAGATCTAATCTGAAACTTGGGCCTGATGTGCTGTGGCTGGATGGGAAGCGTTTTTGTGTGTTTGGCATGTGGTGTGGGCTAGCAGAGGACAGAAATATACTCCAGACTTAACCCTGATTTTTGCAGTCTTGCAAAATGTTGCATGTTATTAGCATTGAGAGTGCACATGGACATTCACACACTCCCATACACCTACTGCCTGTTATTGAGTCAGGAAATCGAGAAGACTAGGCTAAACATGTTTGAATATGTGACACGTATGTGATAATTAATTTTCATCGTTTTGTAACTATTTTGATTCTGTAGCTCGTTTAAAGGAATAGTTCACCCAAAAAATGACAATTTGCTGAAGGTTTACTTACTCTCAGGTCATCCAAGATGGAGATGAGTTTGTTTCTCCATCAGATTTGGAGAAATGTAGCATCACATCACTTGCTCACCAATGATGTGAATGGGTGCCGTCAGAATGAGAGTCCAAACAGCTGATAAAAATATCACAATAATCCACACCACTCCAGTCCATCAGTTAACATATTATGAAGCCAGAAGCTGTGTATTTATGTGAAATAAATTAAGGAAATGATGAAGAAACAAACTCATCTACATCTTGGATGAAGCCTGACCTGAATGTGAGTAACCTTAATTACGTTAAACGCTATCAAAGTCAGGGTATTAAATTTTTCAAAGTCAGGGCCGAGTACCAAAATAATCTTTTAGCCAATCAGCAGTAAGGGCCGTGTCTACTCAAGATATGGAGCAATGTTAGGTGAACAGCCCAGCAGAGTGACAGAAAGATAGAGATGGTGGATAAAAAACAAAAGAGGAAAATGTCTGCGGAACGATAAAGCAACGATCAGATCAGGATCCGCTTTCCAGCGCTGGAGAGAACTCAAGGAGCGGAAGGCCTGCGATCGGACGTCGAGATTGCTTTGTTTCTTCTCGATAGGTGAGTAAAACCGTGTCTACACCAGACGTGCCGCGCCACAACAGCTAAAGCCCGCCTACACTGGACGTGTGTATTTCAGGCAAGAATGTAGTTGTTTAAAACTCAAATACGTGGTTTATTTATAAAAACAGCGCCTATTTGAAAATTAGCTTTAGCTTTGCCGGGTGATCACGTGAGCTCCACGTGATCACCGGGCGCTCAAAACTCATGTAACCCGAAGAGAGGAGCATAACCTCGGCTAGTCCTTCTGACATTTGCCGATGGCTCTGATGTCCATGTAGTGGTTAAACATAATATATAATTAGTTTTGGGTAAATCTAACAGGTAATATTTTGTCTTTATTCTACTGTTCTATTGATATGTTAAAATGAAAAGGAAAACAGGCAATGTTTGATATAATATTTCGTTTCATTGTAATGTATGTATGTTCCCTGAACTACATTTATGCGGCTATTAAATATGTTTAAATGAAAACGAAAGAGGCAATGATGTTTGATATATTTTGTCTGTAAATACTGTGAGGAAGATTGCAGCAGCCGAGGTGAGCTGACTGATGTTATCAAGTACGCTGCTGTTTGCAGAATTACCGGACTTGCGTCTTTCCGTCCATGGGAGCTCACACTTCCGAGTCTAACTCGTGAAGTCCGAACTATCGGGGATGCAAGTCTGAATTTTGCATACTTGGTATTGAGAAACACGCGCAGACCTAACGTTAAGTCACCAGACTATTTGCCTAATCTTCTCGGTACTTAGACCACGATGGAAACGCAGACAGCAACAGGTCTGGGGGCAAAAAAAATCCTGGGACATATTTTTCCAGGTAATTTCTGTGGAAAAAGCGCCTTTTGTTTCACAGAACAAATCGTTGCCTGGGTTGCGTAGGCCACTTATATGTGGGGCGGATCTATCAAAATAGGAGCGAGACTCTTTTGGGGTAGGGGCGTGTTTGTTTTGGTGATTTCAAAATCAACATTGGTTTTCAAAAATTGCTTGCCCTGCCTTTAAACTGTGTTAACTATTGGCAAGATTTTTGAAATGTGGCATTTTACAAAAATTAGCCTAGAACAGTGACTAAATAAATAGGCAATAAATAATAAACATTTGGCTATTGGTGACCTAGGTGACAATAAAAGATTATCAAAATTGTGTAAATAACGTCAATTTCGATGTTATACAGCACATCGAGTAAGTGTTAATAGGCATTTCTTGTAAGTAAATATTGACAGAAGCTCTTTAAAAGCAGCTTCATTAGAAGCAGAAATTAAACAGAGCAGATTGATATCACCGGGAGCCAAAAAGACGTAAATGGACCCTAAACATGTTAGATATAATATAATCTGTATTTATCGCTACGTAGCCAGAACACAAGGAATTTGTTTCCGCAATTTCCACACAATGTCAGCAAAAAACATTTCTGGGATGATACTGCTGGAATAACATGGGGTTTAAAGGGACAGCTCAATCAAAAATGAAAATCCTGTTATCATTTACTCACTGTGAAGTTGCTCCAAACCTGTATGAGTTTCTTTCTTCTATTGAAATCGAAAGAAGATATTTTGAAGAATGTTGGTAATCAAACAGCTGATAGTTACCATTAACTTCATGGGGCCATATTGCGTCTGAAAATATCAAACGTTAAATAATAAATACCACCTCATGTTGTGTCAATCACGTTTACACACTGCCTCTAAAAGTTTTGTCCGTCATAATAAAAACCGGATCAGGTTCGATTTTCTGTGTTTTTGCATCCATAGCAAGCATTTTGATAGGAAAATAAAGCCAGGCAAAGACTGTACCATCTGTGACAGCTGGGGAAATTCAGGGTCTCACCAGCAATCCTGAAAACTTTCTATTCAGGGGCCATAGAAAGTGTACTGCCTCAGTGCATCTCAGTTTGGTATGGAAACGACTCCAATCAGGACTGCAAAGCTCTGCAGAGAGTTGTGCACTTAGCTGAGCGCATCTCAGGGTCTGCTCTCCCCTGTCTGCAGGACATCTACCTCAAACGCTGCACAAGCAGAGCTGTCAAAATTATCAAAGATTCAAATTACCCCGGTAACCACCTTTTAATTTTCCTGCCATCTGGCAAGCAATTCCGGAGCATGATGGCAAAAAACTAAGATAATTAGTAGGAGCTTCTTCCCCCAGGCCATCAGGCTCCTAAACTCAAACTCATAATATCAACACGACCCCATTTAATAATCAGTCAAATATACATTATTCTCCACCATCTGTATTGCTGCTATGTGCATACCCTGTACAACCTGTTTGCACATTCTTCTTGCACATCCCTGCTTATATTATTATTTATTAAGTGTACAGTATACTGTCCTGCACATTTTGTTTTATTGCACATTTTATCTAATATTTTATTATTTTTCTATTCTTATGTTTTCCTTCATTTTTATTTCAAACCTATATTTATGTATATTCTCTTGTGTTACATATAACTGCACTGTCCATGGAGCGGACCTGACTTTCACTTCTGGTTATATCCTGTATAATTGTGTATCTGACAAATAAATCTTGAATGTTTAATCTTGAAAGAATGATAAATATGAACAAAAAAAGATAAAAAGCTACGGAAATTTCGTATTGAGACATTTTTACCATTTCAAAACCTTATGGGTCCCAATTGTTGATAATCCTGTTGCGCTTAAAATTATTTTGCATTATGGACCCAAACATGGATTGCGTACACTCTTTCTCCCTACTTAATCACACATTATTTATTTCATATTTCTTCTAGGGAATAGATAGACAGACAGACAGACATACATATTATTATCATTATTATTGTTATTATTAATATTATAGTATTAATATTGTAACCAAAAAAACATACAAAACAAGTGTTGTATTTACTTTGAAACTATTTTCAGAAATACATTTTCTCAAATATGATCACAAACAAACAAGCAATCAATCAACCAATCAATCAAATAAATACATCAAATACATAAATAAATACATTTCAACTTCAACAAATATTTTTCAACAAATACCTTGACAGCAGTTTGTCGTTGTAACAGACTTGAGTAGGCAAATGCTCACATTCGATGGCGTCTGGCACTTTGGAGAGGTGTTCTCTTCACGGATGAATCCCGGTTTTCACTGTACAGGGCAGATGGCAGACAGCGTGTAGGGCGTCGTATGGGTGAGCAGTTTGCTGATGTCAACATTGTGGATCGAGTGGCCCATGGTGGTGGTGGGGTGATGGTATGGGCAGGCGTATGATATGGACAACGAACACAGGTGTATTTTATTGATGGCATTTTGAATGCACAGATATACCGTGACGAGATCCTGAGGCCAATTGTTGTGCCAATCATCCATGACCATCACCTCATGTTGCAGCATGATAATGCCCTGCTCCATGTTGCAAGGATCTGTACACAATTCCTGGAAGCTGAAAACATCCCAGTTCTTGCATGGCCAGCATACTCACGGGACGTGTCACCCATTGAGCATGTTTGGGATGCTCTGGATTGGTGTATACTACAGTATGTTCCAGTTCCTGCCATTATCCAGGAACTTTGTACAGCCATTGAAGAGGAGTGGACCAACATTCAACAGGCCACAATCAACAACCTGATCAACTCTATGCGAAGGAGATGTGTTGCACTGCGTGAGGCAAATGGTGGTCACACCAGATACTGACTGGTTTTCAGACCCCCCAACATTTTTGAGTGGCCTTTTATTGTCAAGTCAAGTCACCTTTATTTATATAGCACTTTTAACAATACAAATTGTGTCAAAGTAACTGCACAATATCAAAACAGGAAATTGTTTGAGTTAAATGCATTTCGTTATTGAATTCAGTGATGCCATTGTCCAGCTCAGTTTAGTTTAAATAGTATCTGTGCAATCAAGTCTGTGATATCGCTGGAAATGAAGTGTCCCTGACTAAGCAAGCATATTAGTATATTAGTGTGTTAAGTGTACGCCAGGTTAAAGAGATGGGTCTTTAATCTACAGTGGGGCAAAAAAGTATTTAGTCAGCCACCAATTGTGCAAGTTCTCCCACTTAAAAAGATGAGAGAGGCCTGTAATTTTCATCATAGGTATACCTCAACTATGAGACAAAATCAGAAAAAAAGAAAATCAGAAAATCACATTGTAGGATTTTTAAAGAATTTATTTGCAAATTATGGTGGAAAATAAGTATTTGGTCAATAACAAAATTTCATCTCAATACTTTGTTATATACCCTTTGTTGGCAATGACAGAGGTCAAACGTTTTCTGTAAGTCTTCACAAGGTTTTCACACACTGTTGCTGGCATTTTGGCCCATTCCTCCATGCAGATCTCCTCTAGAGCAGTGATGTTTTGGGGCTGTCGCTGGGCAACACAGACTTTCAACTCCCTCCAAAGATTTTCTATGGGGTTGAGATCTGGAGACTGGCTAGGCCACTCCAGGACCTTGAAATGCTTCTTACGAAGCCACTCCTTCGTTGCCCGGGCGGTGTGTTTGGGATCATTGTCATGCTGAAAGACCCAGTCACGTTTTATCTTCAATGCCCTTGCTGATGGAAGGAGGTTTTCACTCAAAATCTCACGATACATGGCCCCATTCATTCTTTCCTTTACACAGATCAGTCGTCCTGGTCCCTTTGCAGAAAAAACAGCCCCAAAGCATGATGTTTCCACCCCCATGCTTCACAGTAGGTATGGTGTTCTTTGGATGCAACTCAGCATTCTTTCTCCTCCAAACACGACAAGTTGAGTTTTTAACAAAAAGTTATATTTTGGTTTCATCTGACCAAATGACATTCTCCCAATCCTCTTCTGGATCATCCAAATGCTCTCTAGCAAACTTCAGACGGGCCTGGACATGTACTGGCTTAAGCAGGGGGACACGTCTGGCACTGCAGGATTTGAGTCCCTGGCGGCGCAGTGTGTTACTGATGGTAGCCTTTGTTACTTTGGTCCCAGCTCTCTGCAGGTCATTCACTAACAGGTAACGAGTGGAGGACAGAGGAGCCTCTTAAAAAAGAAGTTACAGGTCTGTGAGAGCCAGCAATCTTGCTTGTTTGTAGGTGACCAAATACTTATTTTCCACCATCATTTGCAAATAAATTCGTAAAAAATCTACAATGTGATTTTCTGGATTTTTTTTTCTTATTTTGTCTCTCATAGTTGAGGTATACCTATGATGGAAATTACAGGCCTCTCTCATCTTTTTAAGTGGGAGAACTTGCACAATTGGTGGCTGACTAAAAACTTTTTTTGCCCCACTGTATATTTAAACTTACAGAGTGTGTCTGCCTCCCGAACAGTGTTAGGTAGATTGTTCCAGAGCTTGGGCACTAAATAGAAAAAAAATCTGCCGCCGGCAGTTGATTTTGATATTCTAGGTATTATCAAATGGCCAGAGTTGTGAGATCATAGTGGATGTGGAGGACTATAATGTAATAAGAGTTTGCTCAAATACTGAGGAGCTAAGCCATTCAGGGTTTTAAATGTAATTAACAATTTAACAATAGATTTTAAAATCTATACGATGTTTAAAAGGGAGCCAGTGCAGTGTTGACATAAACGGACTAATGTGGTCATACTTCCTGGTTCTAGTAAGAACTCTAGCTGCTGCATTTTGGACCATCTGTAGTTTGTTTATTAAGCATGCAGAATAACCACCTAATAAAGCATTACAATAATCTAACCATGAGGTCATAAAACGCATTAATTAACATTTCTGCATTTGACATTTGACATAGGTCTCAGTTTAGATATATTTTTAAGATGAAAAAATGCAGTTTTACAAATGCTAGAAACGTGGCTGTCAAAGGAGAGATTGCTATCAAATAGCACACCTAGGTTCCTGGCTGATGATGAAGAATCGAGAGAGCAGCCATCAAGTGTTAGACATTTTTCTAGGTTATTAATTGTGTGGTTTTTAGGTCCGATAATTAACACCTCTGTTTTTTTCAGAATTTAGTAGTAAGAAATTATTCGTCATCCAGTTTTTATATCGACTATGCATTCCATAAGTTTCTCAATTTGGTGTGTTTCACCGGGCCGTGAAGAAATATAGAACTGAGTATCATCAGCATAACAGTGAAAGCTAACCCTATGTTTCCTGATGATATTTCCAAAGGGTAACATGTAAAGCGTGAAAAGTAACGGCCCTAGTACTGAGCCTTGAGATACTCCATACTGCACTTGTGATCGATATGATACCTCTTCATTCACTCCTACGAATTGATGGCGGTCAGATAAGTATGATTTGAACCATGCTAATGCACTTCCACTAATGCCAACAGAGTTCTCAAGTCTATTCAAAAGAATGTTGTGATCGATAGTGTCGAACACAGCTTGGTCGATAGTATTGTGGCCAGCCTAAGGCACACCTGTGCACTAATCATGCTGTCTAATCAGCATCTTGATATGCCACACTGTGAGGTGGATGGATTATCTCGGCAAAGGAGAATGTTCATTAAAAGATTTAGACAGATTTGTGAACAACATTTGAGAGAAATAGGCCTTTTGTGTACATAGAAAAAGTCTTAGATCTTTGAGTTCAGCTCATGAAAATTGGGGGCAAAAACAAAAAGTGTTGCGTTTATAATGTTTTTCAGTGTAGTTACATGTTAAATATGGTGTTACGTAATTGAATTACACAAATACATTTAACTGTAATCCATACTACAGTTACTGAGAAAAAAAGTGTTATTAAATTAGTTACTTATGGAAATGTTTATAATTACAAATGGTGTTAGATCTAAATATATCAAATAGCCAGGAAATGTTGAATAATATAAATGTTTACCTTTACCTGTTTTTGATGTGCCTCCTGCCATTAATCAGTGTTGAGTACTACTGTAACTTTAAATGTCTGAAAATGATATGAGGGCTCAAATTGGATAAAAGTTCTCAAAAAGAAATCAGTTACATTACTTTAATAAATTAATTGAAATAGATAGCCTACTTGTGACATTTTAAATAGTGTAACTTTTAGGCATACAGAATGATTAGTTTAATTAAAAGTAAAAAGTAAACAAAATAATAGTATGTTTACATACTATATGTGTGTGTAATGTGTATATTTATTATGTATAAGCTACATAAATACATGCAAATACATGTATATATTAAGGAAATATATGTTAAATTTATGTCAAATATTTATTTATAATATAACTTATTTACAAGTGTTTACATACAAATACATATTTTTTTAAACTATATACATAAATGTGTGTGTGTATTTATATATACATCAATACACAGTACACACACAGTACGTAAACATGAACTTTTATTTTGAATTGATTAATCATGACTAATCCTTATGCAGCCCTAGTAACTTGTAATCTGTAGCCTCTTACATTTCCAAAGTAACCTTCACAATAATGCATTGAATTGTATGTTATTTGCAATTAAATTCAAATGTATTATAGTTAAAATGTACATTATATTCAATTATTTGAACTTAAGTGTGTTTTTGACCAATACGTAGGCATTATTTATTAGTTATTTATGTTATATAAATTCTATAAAAATAATAGATTTTATTGTGATTTAAATAAGCTTAACTGGTTACTTACTGAAATAAGGTTACTGCTGAAAGTACTGACAAGCATTTATTGTAAACTAAAATATACTTTAATGTAATTTCTTTTGAAATTTGCATGGCAAAGTGAAATAAGTTTGTAATTACACATTTGTCATAATGTAATAATGTTTCAAATTATTATTACATTGAAAATATATTACCTTCAAATGTAAATCAAGTAAAAAATTACAGTTCATTTTTATTTACTATAACATGCACTTTTTAAAACTCTACTTAAGTAGAGTTGATTATAATTTTGATTATAATTACAAAATGTGATATCTGTATATTTAGAAAGTATTAAAATATTGCTTTTTTAGTAACTTTTATGAAGAGTAGCTACTTATTGTCACTATTTTTCATTGTAGCTAACAACTTTTCAAAAAACCTATAGTAGTTTCAAGTTTAGAAAGCTATTTAAACCTTTCTGCCACTGTCACCATTATTTCAATGATTCAGATCACTTTGAACGATTCATTGAAAATAACCGATTAAAAAGGGATATTCATTCTAGTTCAAACAGAAGACAGATTGTACAGTACACTAGCACCTCGCTATTGAGAGATTGGTTAAACTATTAGCTTTTCTACTTTTAGCGATGCTACCTTGCATGACTTGAATCCTTGTAATCATTTAGTGCTTCATGGAATGCAACGGAACCTAATTTGGAAAAATCTGCCAAATGTTGCTATTTAAACGTAAACATAATGTCTTAAATAGAGCTGAAATAACTAGACTATTTTTGGTAGCTGACAGCATCACCAAATTAGCCCAACTATTCAGCAAACATGCAACTTGAGAGGATATACAGAACTTAATGACAGGATAAGATTTATAACTTACCACATAAACATGATTCTGATCTGGATACTTTCTAAATTACAGGTGCATCTCAATAAATTAGAATGTCGTGGAAATGTTCATTTATTTCAGTAATTCAACTCAAATTGCAAAACTCGTGTATTAAATAAATGTAATGCACACAGACTGAAGTAGTTTAAGTCTTTGGTTCTTTGTGATGTAATTGTGATGATTTTTGCTCACATTTAACAAAAACCCACCAATTCACTATCTCAACAAATTAGAATACTTCATAAGACCAATAAAAAAAAAGTGAATTGTTGGGCTTCTGAAAAGTATGTTCATTTACTGTATATGTAGGCCTACTCAATACTCGGCAGGGGCTCCTTTTGCTTTAATTACTATCTCAATTCGGCATGGCATGGAGGTGATCAGTTTGTGGCACTGCTGAGGTGGTATGGAAGCCCAGGTTTCTTTGAAAGTGGCCTTCAGCTCATCTGCATTTTTTGGTCTCTTGTTTCTCATTTTCCTCTTGACAATACCCCATAGAGCATGAATTGCTCCGAAATTCCTTGGTAAACTGATTCAGTGACGTTGGTTTTCAAAAAACATAATGGACCAACACCAGCAGATGACATTGCACACCAAATCATCACAGACTGTGGAAACTTAACACTGGACTTCAAGCAACTTGGGCTATGAGCTACTCCACCCTTCCTCCAGACTCCAGGACCTTTGTTTCCAAATGAAATACAAGACTTGATCTCATCTGAAAAGAGGACTTTGGACCACTGGGCAACAGTTCAGTTCGTCTTCTCCTTAGCCCAGGTAAGACGCCTCTGATGACAACTGTGGCCAAATTCCTTGACACGTCTGTGTGTGGTGGCTCTTGATGGCTTGACCCCAGCCTCAGTCCATTCCTTGTGAAGTTCACCAAATTTCTTGAATCAATTTTGCTTGACAATCTTTATAAGGCTGTGGTTCTCTCGGTTGGTTGTGCATCTTTTTCTTCCACACGTGTTTCTTATACTCAACTTTCTGTTAACATGCTTGGATACAGCACTGGGAACAGTCAGCTTCTTTGGCAATGAATGTTTCTGGCTTACCCTCCTTGTGAAGGGTGTCAATTATTGTCTTCTGGACAACTGTCAGGTCAGCAGTCTTCCCCATGATTGTGTAGCCTAGTGAACCAAATTGAGAGGCCATTTTGAAGGCTCAGGAAACATTTGCAGGTGTTTTGAGTTGATTAGCTGATTGGCATGTCACCATATTCTAATTTGTTTGGTGGGTTTTTGTTAAATGTGAGCCAAAATCATCACAATTAAAATAACCAAAGACTTAAACTACTTCAGTCTGTGTGCATTGAATTTATTTAATACACAAGTTTAAACATTTGAGTAGAATTACTGAAATAAAGGAACTTTTCCACGACATTCTAATTTATTGAGATGAACCTGTACACATTTTTTTGAACTGATTCTTTCAACATAATCATGTGACTGGCTGTTGTACCAATATATTTATGTTCACACATGACATGTTAACAGTGAGAAAGCGATTGCTAGGACCACAAACCGACAGAATCTCATCAGAATATTTGTTGCTATTTCAGGTCAATGTGTGATGCCACTGTAAATCAGTGAAATTTCTGAAATGAATGGGATTTCCCTGTAATTGCCCAATAATCTTGTTAAAGGTAAATTTCCTTCTCTCATCTTGGT
This sequence comes from Schizopygopsis pylzovi, assembly GCA_027422435.1. Taxonomy (NCBI): domain Eukaryota; kingdom Metazoa; phylum Chordata; class Actinopteri; order Cypriniformes; family Cyprinidae; genus Schizopygopsis; species Schizopygopsis pylzovi. Next base: position 35,464,943 of record CM049818.1, on the reverse strand, counting down.
CAGCTAATGACATCAAATAAAATCCGTTCTGCTTTTGCCCACTGATGTATTGCTTTGTGTTTGGATTGAAGCTGTTACGTTGTTAGCCAGTGACCTTCACATGAGCCAGCAGAAACCGGGAGGACAGAACTTCCTCTTTGAACAAAATTATATATGAAGCATCAAACGCAAGCCTTTGTCTTAGATCGGTTTTGAAACATTGACAATTTCCGACAGATTTCAAAATTTCATGAAGAAAATACAAGTGCTGTTACCAGGGCAAAACTCATCATCATGAAGTTACAGTAGGGTGTTGTGGATGGTTGCTAGGGTGTTGATATGCAGTATATAATGGTTCGGAGCAGATTTTAGAATACTGCAATATTTTTTTCTTGGTTTCTTCTAGTCAGAAGTTGTTTCCATTTAAAATTAAGTTTATTTAATATTTTCTTGTAGTACTTGTACTTGTAGATAATGTGATTTACTTGTAGATAATTGTATAAACTACAGATAATATTATATTTAAGTTAAATAAAAGGCCACTTAACTGAACTTAAAAAGAGACACTTTCATGTTACTAAGCACTCTTAAGTATACGTTTAAAAAGTATTTTATTTAGATTTAAAGTATTGATTGATTTTTTTTAACTGAAGTGTTATCTGATTAAATGTAACGTTCTTTTAACAAAAATATTGCAATTGTTGATTTATGATTTTCTATGAATGTATGATTTTGTAAAACCCTGAATAATGTGATATAAACTCCAAATTATGAGGAAAAATTCAGAGTTTTGGAGAAGAAGTCATAATTACCTGTACTTTTTATTCAAATTTTTTTTTAACCCTCAACCATCCCTCGGGTCAAAACGACCCGAAACTGATTTTCAAAGATAAAAAAAAATGAGAATTAATCATTTTGATACGAGACTTCTTGACTTTTGTCACACTTTTTTTTGTCATACCCGGACCCGAAAAAGAATAGAATTCATGAAAATTTTTATTTTATTTTATTTATTTTTTTGTCACACTTGAGCATGGAGCACACACACACACACACACACACACACACACAAATGAGTCGATTCGATGTTTTTATGTGGGTGTAATAAAAAAAGTTAAACAAAAGTAACAAAAGTGTCCCTCGTGGGTTACTCTGCAATTGTTGGTCGTACAGATAAGAGCAATACACCATTCAAATATGTTAGGGGTCTAATTTTATTTGTATACACTCATAATAACAACTAAACTTTATAATTTTGAAAAATAAAGAAAACAAACAGTCTCAGTCGCTGCTCTGTTCTCAATCTCTCCGTGAACTGCTTTTTGAAACATGTCACTAAAATGAACCGAAACTCAGCGAATACTTTACACAGAGACATGAAAAATCTATCTATAGCAAACTAAAGTCGTAATTGCTTTTATGCCTCTCTTTTCTCATATAAATTACATGGCTGGAATGGGATTCCATAAGTTTCAATAAAAAATACATTAAATTGTATTTTATTTTCCCTGTTCCATAATCTTTAGCCAATGCTTGTCAGTAAAATTATCATTAATTATTAAGCAGGGTAATTATAAAATTCACATATAAAGAAGTACTTAAGTCCTACTTAAAATAACCACTAAACTAATCACATTTAATATAAATGTAAACTGTAAAAATAATAATAATAATCCTAATTATCATGCGATAAATTGCCCACACAACATGGCATTACATTTTCGCTTAAATATACTATTTTAAAGTGTATTTTTTTTGTAAAAAGGTGTTATAATTTTTCACAAGGCTTGATTTTTCACAAGGTCTTTCCTTCAATGCAAATGTGTGATTTCTTTTCACTCATTTTATCACCTGTTAAATAGTAAGTCTAATTGCGTAGAAAAGTAAGCCCGCCTCTCCTCAACAAGCCACAAGGATCCAAAATAATTCCTTCATGTAATCAATTACAACTAATTGCTGTCGTCAATGTTCCTGTGGCTCAGTGGATAGAGCACTGCGTTAGCAGCACAAAGGTTGTGGGTTCGATTCCCAGGGAACACACATACTGACAATACAAATGTATAGCCTGAATGCACTGTAAGTCGCTTTGGATAAAAACGTCTGCTAAATGTATAAATGTGATTACATGAGCAATGGAAGACATTTGAAAGGAAAGCCCTGTAGTGTTACCACAAACAGGCATTCCACTTACCCCGCTGTACAAACCAAAACATGTGAGTACACTGGTTATGGTCAGCGCTGGAGCATTTTCCATATTTTCCAAGTCATTTTTGGTTGAGTGTCTTCATGTGCAAGGCTGTCAGCTCGTGTGATTGTCTCCACAAAACTGGAATGAACTGACAATTTGCCTTGTGTGAGAAAAAAAACGAGTTGATTATTTGCTTTTAGAGTCGAAATCGCACTTGGTCTCGTACTGTATCGCGTCCCTTGTCAGTGTCGTGCGCTTGCTTGGCCATTTATTGTGATTAACCGGAAATTGTGTTTAAGCGCCAGCAGAAGATAGAAGTGTAAAGTAATACTCTTTGAGAGAAGCGGTCTATCAGAGGAAGTTAAAAACAACTAGTAAGTGTATTTACTTGTCTTGTTTTGTTTATTGTGTGGAGACGGACTGAAATCGCACTTGGTCTCGTACTGTATCGCGTCCCTTGTCAGTGTCGTGCACTTGCTTGGCCATTTATTGTGATTAACCGGAAATTGTGTTTAAGCGCCAGCAGAAGATAGAAGTGTACAGTAATACTCTTTGAGAGAAGCAGTCTATCAGAGGAAGTTAAAAACAACTAGTTAGTGTATTTACTTGTCTCATTAGTGTTTAGCGCAGTTGTTGTTGCTAGGAAACGCTTGTTTTGTTTATTGTGTGGAGACGTGCTGAAATCGCACTTGGTCTCGTACTGTATCGCGTCCCTTGTCAGTGTCGGGCGCTTGCTTGGGCATTTATTGTGATTAACAGGAAATTGTGTTCAGCTAAATTGGATAATTATTTTGTTAGATGGGTATAAAAAACATAGTTTACCGCGGCAGCCGTCGCGTGAAGACCGAAGAGTGTAAGGACCATCGACTCTACCGTGCGACTCCACCGGGCAGGGATGCTGTCAAAGGATATAAGTATCACTTTTTATTTATTCTCTTTCTTACTGCTTGTTTCACTTCTGTTTTAGTCTGTATAACCAATTCTTACTATGTGTAAGGACGTTGTTGTTTGTTAGCATGTGTATTTGGCAGTGTTCTTTTTTTAGGATTACTGATAAACTACTGCCGTTTGATTTGTTATTTATTTTAATTTTAGATAAATTATGTATGAATTTATTGTCTTTATAGGTATTTTCTTTAGTTTTAGTTTTAATAAATTATATTTATTTTAGTAACGTTATTTCAACATACTACATGGAAATGAAATAACATATATATATATATATATATATATATATATATGGGTGTTTGGCTTAGTGTCATGTTAGAATAATTTTTATACTCATACCTTTTGTTGTTTTATTATTTTGATATAATTTATTTTAATATTTTGTTTTGTTTTCATTTAAATGTTTAGTTTTGAAATGTTGTTGTATGCATTTGTCATTTTATTTAATTTCTCCATTGTCTTAAATGTGTATATATAGTATTTATACACTTTTAACTTATAGTTTTAGTTACTTTTTCTTATTTGTAAGTCGCTTTGGATAAAAGCGTCTGATAAATGACTAAAAAGTAAAAGTAAAGAGTCATTTCGTAAGATCTTTTGATTATAGAAATGTGTGGCAGGGGGAAATAAAGAGAGATCCTTGGAAGTGCTCCGCTTATGCTTACACTATGAATCAAACAATCTAAAATCTGAAACAAAGCAGAGACAGAAAGGGCAGGAGGTCTTAATGCTGAGCTTTTGGAATGAGACTTGTGGGCAGAGGTTTACAGAGAAAATATACCAGAGCTGATGTATGGGTATTACGTCAAAATCTACTCAATTAAGAGACAAGATATCAAGACAAAATGTGCTTGGTTGGAAGTATAAACTCACGGTGAGTGTATATATAGAGGGTTTCTGAGTCACACAAGAGCAAGTCAGTATCTCAGATTTTGAGTCAAAAGATCAAATTGACAAATGTATGTTCCCTTTCAGTCAGTCACGTTCGACGTAATGTCAAGTGACTGACGTAAATGGGATCTCGCCCGAGAGCCCAATCACCTTTGAGTGTTAACAAAACAAGCCAATGAAAATCGCACATCAGCTTTTAGTTTCGGAGCCGAGCCCTTTTGGCGAGTCTCCAAGAGTGCTTTCAAGACAGCAAGTCTCGCTGTTGGTGTTACGGCGTGTCAGCGAGGGTTGCTGTCCAGTGCTGCTGCTTCTCTCACGGTGTGCTGCAGCTTATCAAACTGCAGCCGCGCCGCAACCTCCCCTGGGCGCTTCAGCGCTTTCTCTAAAATAGTGTTTTTGTGTGAGTGTGTTGAGTGTTTCAACGGCCAATGTTTACAGATCTGCTGGACAGGCCACCTCTGCCCTGCACGCCACGGCCCTTCTGCAAGTCCACCAGGCCAAGACGTTGAAGCAGCTGCACGAGGACAGTTCCGACCCAGGTTTGATGCAGGAGTCACAGTGCAGTCCCTCGGTCAAACAATGTCCACCTTGGTAGTCCAGGAGGGCCACCTATGGCTGAACCAGGCAGAGATGAGGGAGTCTGACAAGCACCACTTCTTGGACTTCCCGATCCCCCAGGCTGGCCTCTTCGGTAACACAATGGAGAGTTTTACCCAACAGTTCTCCGCCACACAGAAGCAAACAGAGGTGGTCAGACAAATTCTGCCCCGGCGGGCCTCTGCTGTCATCACCCCGCCACCAGCTGCAACCCATCCGCCTGCTCGTCGCAGAGGGCGCCCTCCTGTTGCTTCCACCTCTGCTCCATCATGGCCCCAGCAGCAGCCCAACTCTTCAATGCAAGGCCCGTGAAGTGCAAACCCGAGACTCTGGATCCTGCTCTTCAGGAGATGGTGAGTCCAGTCCTTCCCCCGGAGGAGGGCTGGGTGGAAAATATTTTGTTCCCTATTTGGCCAGTGGTACCAAACTTTCAAAAGAGCAGTTTCCTATGCGATTCAGTTCACCCGGTATCATTCCAAGTTCAGGGGCATTCGGTTCAATACTGTGCTGAACCAACAAGCTCCCGTCTTTTGGGTGGAGATCACGGTCCTACTGGCGAAGGATGCGATAGAGCCAGCCTCCAGCAGATATGGAGTCAGGGTTTTAAAACCCCTACTTCATTTTACATAAGAAATGGCGGTGGCCTAGAGCAGTCTTGGACCTGCGTGTCCTGCGTAGGGCCCTTGACAAGCTCCCGTTCAAGATGTTGATGCAGAAATGCATTGTTCAATGCATCCGTCCTTACAATTGTTTTGCAGCGATTGACCTGACGGACACGTAATTTCATGTCTCGAGCCTCCCGCAACACGGGCAGTTTCTCAGCATCACATTCGAGGGCCGAGAATATCAGTACAAGATCCTCTCCTTTGAGCACCTCAGCCGGTTCTCCTCTTTTGGAGTCAGAAGAATCTGAGGTCGCTTTGCGCCGTTCATGTGCCTGGCGAATTCAGTCGTGCAGCCGACGAATTATCACATTAGCCCGCCCTTCAGGGAGAATGGCGACTGAATGATTTGGAGACGCTTCAGCGATGCTCAGGTAGACCTGTTTTCCTTCCGGGACACATCCCATTGCCAGTTGTTTTACTCTCTGTCTGAGGCGACGCCTCCTCGCGACAGCCCCTCCTTGGCAAATTCCTCTGAGCCTTTCTCAGAGAGGGGGCACCCTTTGGCACACGCGTCCAGACTTGTGAAATCTCCATGTATGGTCCCTGGCAGGACGCACAGATTCTAGGTGGGCCACCTCCAGCAATAGTGAACACCATCACTTCAGCTAGAGCCCCGTCTACACGACAGGCTGAAGGGGAACCTGTTCGTTGATTGTTGTTCTTCCCGACGAGAAGACCCCCGTAGATGCCCAATCAGGGTCATGCTCTCTTTTCTGCAAGATGGCTTGAAGCAAAGGCTGTCTCCCTCCACTCTCAAAGTGTATGTTGCCGCACATCACGATGCAGTAGACGGAAACAAGCATGTGGGGAAGCACGACTTGGTCAGCAGGTTCCTCAGAGGGTTGAGGAGTTAAAATCCTCCATTTCCTCATCTGGTACCCTCTTGGGATCTCCCCTAGGTCCTGACGGCCTTGAAGGAGGAGCCCTTTGAGCCTCTTCAGTCAGTAGAGCTTAAGTTTCTGTCGTTAAAGACAGTGCTCCTCACTGCATTGGCCTCTGTCAAGAGGCTAGGGGACCTGTAGGCATTTTTGGTCGATGATTTGTGCCTAAATTTCAGACTGGGTAACTCTCACGTTGTCCTGAGACCCCGGCCTGGATATGTGTCCAAAAATCCCACCACGCCCTTTAGGGATCAGGTGGTGAACTTGCAAGTGCTGCCCCAAGAGGAGGCAGACCCAGCCATTGGTCTACTCTATCCTCTATCCCTCTATTGGCTTGTTTTGTTTACACTCAAAGGTGATTGTGCTCTCGGGCAAGATCACATTTACGTCA
>CM049818.1:35365580-35458303 GCA_027422435.1 Schizopygopsis pylzovi | reverse complement strand
GTAACTAGCTCTCTTGAGAGGAACCATTTTGAATCATATTGGAATAATGTATCCAATAATACGGCATTCAAGTCAAACTTTTAAATTATTAAATGTTAACATTTCATTTTCAAAGAATCCTAAGACCCGTACATACGGTGATAGCAATACATCTCTATTTCAACCCGGGGTGTCCAATCCAGCCCCTTAAGGCTGACAGAGTTTAGCTCCAATCTTACTTAAACACACCTTAACCACTTAATTGAGGTCTTCAGGATTACTTCACAGACTTTCAGCGTAGGTGCTACATTCGATAAAGAACTTGTCTCAGTTGTCTTGTGTTTTTTTCTCTATAAAGTGTGGAATGAATGCAATCCAGACATACTTTATCCGGTATGTAGTCATGTTTTGCCTCCCAGCAAATATTGATTATTCTCCCTTGGCCTCATGATATAATAAAGAGTCCATTGGATGCACATGTACAAATCTCAGTGGAAGCCTACTGGTTTATGAATACTGTGCATTTGGACATGCTATTCATATCATGTACTGCTTTTGGTCAAACTATACAGTAGGGAAAGTAGGCATATTAAGACTCTGGCCTATAAACAGGCATCATGGAGCATGTTAGAGTCAACTGTGCAGGAAGGTGGCCCTCCAATATTAGATAACCCTGTCCCAACCCCAACCCCAAACCGAATCCTAACATTTACCCCTTTAATTTAGATACTATGATTTTACCAAGGAAGACATGTGCCTTAATCATCATCATGGTTGATTCTAGAATTCTAGTTGGGTTCCAAGGTTAGATTTAGGATAATGCAAAGGACTGGGACCTGAACAACATTTTTAGATGTCAATAGCTTTCCTTTCGTCTTGGGGCAGTTAATGGTTAGAGTTGCTCTGCAACTAAGGGGTCAAGGAGTTGCTGGTTAGTTTTGGGGAATTAGACTCTGCTGATATATTTTGTAACAAAACCACTATGCTGACAAAAGATAATCTTTTTGAAAGCTTATAAAAGCGTGATCTGGATTTATTTCCCGTCTGCTGCATTTGACATCAAGGCAAGATAGTTGCTTGTGGAAGGCCTTGGGACTGTGCATGTACTTGTGGTGCCACCAGCCAATCAGTGTTGTCAGGACCTCATGAGCATGCTTGACACCATTTTAGCAGCCAACTAAACTGCAATGACAGAGAGCATTACCGCAGGGGTATACACCACTTTCCCTCCAAAATCCCCAGCGTGTGACAGAGGCAATTAAATTACAGAATTAATTAAGATCCAGCAATTAAATAATGGGATTACAGAACATTTGATGAAGATAGGCAAAAGTGCTAAATGAGATATTGTTGATACTTCTGCTATCAAGCGGTACAAAGCAAAAACAGCCCTGTGGGTTACATTAAGATGCGTTGGCTCAATCTGTTCGATGGAGGAATGGGCTTGGCTGCACTCTCTGCTCTTTCCGTGTACGAGTCTTGGCCGGCGCCCACACACTGCAGTGAGGATTTTTTTTTTAAATCAGCCTTTTTGTCTCTTTATTGACTAGAAAGTATAGAGGAGAAAATGGAGCTGTGAAGAGGGGAGTAATGATATATGTTGCAAGCCAGATTTGAACTCACATCACCCATATGAGCACCGACCATCAACATTATGTTTTAATATTCGTTTTAATGCAAAACAAAATTCATATTTTCAGCTTAACTAATGCCAAATGTGACTCTTGTGCTGAAAGTGAAACAAATGAACAAAACAACCCCCTTTTACCTTCTACCATTAACAGGTAGAGAAATGTTTGTTCCAAATACTGCTTATTCCAAGCAAGAGGTGAAAGGTTTATAATCTCACACACTGTGTTTGTGAGCCTACAGTGTGCCAGCATCACTGAAATCAATAGGCATTATTTACAGTCAGGTCCATAAATATTCGGACATTGACACAATTCTAACATTTTTGGCTCTATACACCACCACAATGGATTTCAAATGAAACGAACAAGATGTGCTTTAACTGCAGACTGTCAGCTTTAATTTGAGGGTATTTACATCCAAATCAGGTGAACGTTGTAGAAATTACAACAGTTTGCATATGTGCCTCCCACTTGTTAAGGGACCAAAAGTAATGGGACAGAATAATAATCATAAATCAAACTTAATAAATGTATACTTTTTAATACTTGGTTGCAAATCCTTTGCAGTCAATTACAGTCTGAAGTCTGGAACGCATAGACATCACCAGATGCTGGGTTTCATCCCTGGTGATGCTCTGCCAGGCCTCTACTGCAACCGTCTTCAGTTCCTGCTTGTTCTTGGGGCATTTTCCCTTCAGTTTTGTCTTCAGCAAGTGAAATGCATGCTCAATCGGATTCAGGTCAGGTGATTGACTTGGCCATTGCATAACAGTCCACTTCTTTCCCTTCAAAAACTCTTTGGTTGCTCAGGGCTGTGTTCTCAGCCCTCTCCTGTACTCCCCGTACACATATGTCTGTATAGCCACGCACAGCTCCAAGATTATCGTCAAATTGCGGATGACACAACGGTGGTAGGTCTGATCAACGATGACGATGAATCAGCCTACAGAGAAGAGGTGCACACCATGACTAACTGGTGCCACAACAAAAACCTCTATCTGAACATCAGTAAGACCAAGGAGCTGGTGGTGGATTTCAGGAGGCGGACCAGTGAGCACCCCCCCATCACCATTGATCGGACTCCAGTGGAGCGGGTCAGCAGCTTCAAGTTCCTCTGTGTAAACATCACCGAGGACCTCACCTGGACTACTCACACTCAGTCAGTAGTTAGGAAGGCCCACCAGCATGCGTCTCTTTTTCCTCAGGCGACTGAAGAAATTTGGTCTGAGCTAAAAATTCCTCACACAGTTCTACAGTTGCACTGTGGAGAGCATCCTGACTGGCTGCATCACCGCCTCGTATGGGAACTGCACCGCTCTCAACTGGAAAGCCCTGAATAGAGTAGTTCAGATGGCACATAGTCCTAGCCTAGCACATCGTCGGAGGTGAGCTTCCCTCCCTTCAGGACATCTACACCCAGCAATGTGTGAGGAGCGCACGGAAGATCTTCATAGACTCCTGCCACCCAAGCCATTAACTCTTCTCGCTGCTACCATCAGTTAGACGGTACCGCAGCATCAGGACCCGAACCAGCAGAACGCAAGACAGTTTCTTCTCGCAGGCCATCAGACTGCTGAACTCCAGATAGCAAACGATACTCACCCAGATACCCCTCACACTGGATTCCATCGACACACTGTCGTGGCCCATTAGAGCAAGAGATGGATTCCTTCAATTTAGTCAATGAGGCTCGAGAAGCAGAGTTCCAGATGTCAAAATAAGACTTTATTAACCAAAGTAACAAAGCCAAGATGACGGTCACTGCAGCTACCGCATCTGACTCTCTGTCTGTCTGTACATCCATTTTATACCTTTTTCACTACCCGACCTTGGTAGTTCCGTTTTTTTATCGGTTATGTTTTGTCTGGTTTGCCACAATTAATTACTAGTGCACCTGGTCCATTTAATGGTGGAATTTGGCTGAATCAGCCCTTTGTTTAAAAATCCTTCATCCCGCTGCCCCTACCGGTTGGCAGTGGTCCCATGAGATAAAACTTAAACCTGTTTACATGTTTTTTTTCATATTCTGGGCATTTACCCAAAGTTCATAGGGTTATTTAAGTTCACTGACACACTCCATTCGAAAGCACCAGTACTGCCCAATAGATTGGAATAATTCAACATATTGATCAGTTTATGGATTACTTTCTTGAACATACATCATATTTTGAGTAAAATAATACTATATTGAGTAAATAACATACTATAAAGTAAAATAACACAATAACACCAGACACACTGACACACTGCATAGCATTGGACACATGCAGCTCCATCTTCTCTTCTGCACAAACAAACTACTGCACTGAACTTCACAGTAAAACACTAACAGTACACATCACTGTAAGTCATATATAAAATCTATACATACATCTATAAGTCTCTTGAGAATACAGTTTACTATGTGTATATTATGGAAATGTGTGTATTGTATATTGTGTACAATTGTTTATTGTGAAAATGTGTATATTGTGTAAAGTGTGTATATTGTTGTTTATGCACATTGTAAATGTTTCATATATTGTTGCTTGTACTGCCATGGCACATGTACCTAAGAATTTCCCCATCAGTACACTTGTGTACATGATGTGTGACAATAAAGATATTTGATTTGATTTGATTTTTATCAACTACACCGTATGTGTGTTTTCAAATCAATGACACCAAATATGATGAAGAGTAATAGTGATTCTTCCTTAAAGGAATACTCAACTTTTTTGAAAATAGACCCATTTTCCAACTACCCAAGAGTTAAATAGTTGAGTTTTACCGTTTTCGAATCCATTCAGCCGATCTCGGGTCTGGCGGTAACACTGTTAGCATAGCTTAGCATAGATCATTGAATCTGATTAGACCGTTAGCATCTCGATCAAAAATGACCAAAGAGTTTCAATATTTTTCGTATTTAAAACTACGAAAAACTACCATGGGTACAGCAGGCACAATGATATTACGCAGCACCTGGAAGTACTGTGGTCCCCAGCAAGGAAACTAGTTATGATATAACTGACTACTTTAAGCTGCTGCGCAATATCTCTGCACCTGCTGCACCCATGGTACGGCAGCAAAGTTCACTGATCCATATCATTCCATATCAGCCTAGAAAATTGCCATCTTATACCTAGCCAGTGAGATGCTAACGGTCTAATCAGATTCAACGATTTAAGCTAAGCTACGCTGAAAGTGCTACCACCAAACCCGGAGATTGACTGAATGGATTCGGAAAAGGTAAAACTCAATGATTTGAACTCTTGTGGAATTGGAAAATTAGCCTATTTTTTTAAAAAGTGGAGTGTTCCTTTAAATCAATTCCCAATAAAATGTATTTATTTGCTTTGTTAAGCTCTGTTATTCGGTTCTGAGTGTCAGCATAGTGCCTCAAACTTCCTGTTGTTTTTGAAAGAGCTTCCTGATAGGCCTTTGAATGTGGGTGGTTGTAAATCTTTTTGGCCTATAAGAGGAGCCCTAGCATTACATTCCCATATTCTCATTATTTTGGTGCTTTCGGTGCCCCATGGTACAAGCATTCAGAACGTTCCTCGTCTTTGACCAGAAAACCTCAAAGAAAGATTATCCACTTTATGGATTCTTTAATGGAATTTCAATGATAAAGTATTACTTTTGGACCATCAATTACATGCGACAATGACATGTCTGATATTTTGAGGCCAGAAGGTCAGGTAAGCCTTAAGAAAACATTAAAAGAGTTTTAGCTATGTGCCTTTTGTCTTATGGACTGAGCGTGGCCATCTGGAGAAAATAATCTTTCTAATATTCTATTGTACCCTTGACACCACACCACCTGAGGTTAGAGGCACAGTCTGGCCAACCACCGGTGTCAGCTAGAAATACTAGTACTGTTTCATTTGTCGCACAATGGGACGTTGGTCTTTCTCCACACTTGAGGTTGTCAATAAACTTGTTAGGCTGGAGTTAAGGGTCAGTTTTATTGATTGTTTTTGTGAATTTAATAAAAATACTGTACACGAGGGGCACATCAGGCACAGGCGCAATTTTTTTCAGGCCGAACATAAATTATATGCTATCCTGCATTAATGAAATAACCAAATTCTCAAATGTATACTATACATGCAATAGCTCTATGTTAACAATGGCACAATTAATTACAAATCTGATGAAAGCTAAGAGTCAACACAGCTGAATTTGCTGCAAATCATCCACACAGTGATTAATTACTTTGCCGCTATACAGCAGGAACTCTACAAGTGTTATATACATTTAAACAGTCAAAATACACAGTTTCACCCAACTGAAAAATCCACCTGTAACATGAATCAATGACTTTATTTGATTTCAGAATGTATACTAAATTCATTCATTATTTGAACACTGTAATGCTATGCAAACCGTGATATGTGGCAAAATGTGCAAGGCCAGGTGAACCTGAATATGTTAAAAGTTTGCAAATATGAATTGTTAATGTACAGTTGTGCAGTAATGTTTTAAATTGCACTTAAAATTACTTTTTCATTTACTTGTTTTTCTTTCAGCTTTTAAACTTCTAATTCTAATAAATAAATATAAATTATTATATAAAACAACTGTAGTTAAAATAACACACACACACACACACACACACACACATATATATATATATATATATATATATAGACTGTATAATATCTGGAAAAAAATATGAATACCAACCATATATAAGTATTAACCATTTTAGTTTTTTTTTAATTCAAGACACAATATTTCTACCTGATCTTAGTAAAGCCTCTCATTGATGTAGTCAAGTTGAACATATTTTACACTTAAAAGCCAGACTCAGATGCAGATAAATATGTAACCTAGCCAGAAACATTTTAGTCACCTGAAAAAACATGTATTACCTGATTATGTTAAAAAAGAGACATAATAATAATCCAGCCATGCAATGTGTAATTATCTCCACTGCACTCTGCTCACTGTACAGCAGAAAAAGCTGCTTTATCAACCATCTAGCCTGGTTAAATGAGAGCTATTTTAATCTAAAACACACTGTGATGATGGTGCAACTGTAATTTATCTCTGTTCCTCAGCTCCTTCAGTGCAGGGGAAGCTTTATGCCACATTCATACTTTGTGAAATGGCTTGATTTCTATCTGAAATCCTTTTCTTCAGTTTTAGCTGGCTGCACAAACCTTTGTTTGTTTTGCTGATTTATGCGTTGCCGAAACCAGTTTCAAAAGAACACATTTGGCAACTGCAGATTGTGTTCTGGGCTGGTGTTTGTAAATGTAAATTAAGTAGATGTGAATTACTGGGTTAAGATGGTGGCTGCCGCTGGTGAGGGTGTTGGTGTGGGTGGACCCATAAAGAGACTCTCAACGCCAAACAAAGCTTTCAATCACGAGCTCTTTAAAGCTTTATGTTTTTAAATGGCAGCAATCAATCCTAATTTTCATATCACAATTTAGGTGGCTGACAACAGTGTTGAGTAGAAACTAACTAAAAAATCTGTCATCATTTACTCACCCACATATCGTTCCAAACCTGTATGAATTTCATTCATGTGTAAAACTTAAAGAAGATATGTTGAAGATCATTGGGAATGCCATTAACTTTATGGTGTGTAAAACAAACTAACAAACTAAATCTTTCATATCCAACAGAAGAAAGTAATAGTTTTGGAATGACATGATAAAATTGATGACTAATGTGTAGCTAATTCCAAGGCATTTGTATGACTTTTTTCATACATTTTTATACATTCTGCTTGACCTTTAGGTTTTGGGTTGGACTTTCATGTTTATTTTTATACAACTGAATCTTACATTTTCTGAATCGTACATTCCCGTACAAATCACATTGTACAAATCCATACAATTACACCGTATTTTAAAATTTTTACGTTTTCTTATGCGTTTTTTTTTAATGTTCTTATATTTCTTTTGGATTCATCATAATTCACATGTAAAGACTAGTTCAGCTTTAAGGTGTTTACACAACAACAGTTGTACTAAAACAGAAAAGTTGATATTTGCAAAGTTTCGCACACAGATGAAAATGTTGTCAAAATGATCCCCCGCTCACACAGACCTGAAAAAACTACTAAAATAGCTGTATTATTCATGCCAGGCCAGTAGATGGCTGTGTTACTATGTAAATAAATGCTTTGTGCCTGCACACATACCTATAGACTGAACACGTCTATAAATGTACGCAACGTCACTGTTTTCACAAATTTGTATTTTTGTAGTTTGCATGGGAACGATAACCGATATTGTACAAAAAATTGACTTTGAAGCCTGTTTACTAGCATACAAATTTTCAAAGTCATAGGGAAAGAAAAATATTTTATATAACTTTAATGCTAGTAATGTCTTAATACAAGATGAAAAAATCAGAAAATATACCAATATTTACAACAAATATGAACATTATCAAATTTTGGTATGAGTGTTGCCATTATTTTTAAGTACAAGGATGTGAACTGCTCAGCAAAATCTTAACTATGTTTATTCTGAGTATTCTGAAAACGATCGAAATAGTCTTCGCTCTAGGTGAATTACCATGAATTGAACCCGATCTCACGAGGTCGTGATTTTATATGAATTTGTACAATTTGTGATGTGTATGGAAACGTACGATTTATAAATAACATATGGAAATTAATATGAAGGTCCAGCCCTAAACTGAGCAGTCGGTGGGACACAAGCAAATTGTATGAATAATAAATTAGATTATACAAATTTGTATAAATGAGCTACCAATTCGTCAAAATGTAGATCCGATGTATCTCACGAGATCCAACATTACAGCTGCACAATTAATCTTTCAAAATTGCGCTTGCGATCTTGATTCAAACAGCCACGCAATCTTAATCCTGAATGACAACGATTCAGGTATGTCTATTAAGACTGTTTCACATTGCGCGTGTCAGTGGAGGGTGAAAAGCACGTTTTGTAGCTGCCCATGTTGATGAATCAGTGGGTTAGCTATCATAACGCTTCCGATGTGAATGCTGTCATTCACTGATATGGCGGCGACAAAACATGTGCTTCTCAAGCTCCACTAACACTCGCGATGTGAAACAGGTGTTAAAGAAATTCAAATCTGCATTCATTCTGCTGCTGATCTAGAAAGAGTGACCGGTATGTACTAGAACCGAAACAGAACGCAGATTTCGGTGCCTCGTTTTGGTGCCATGCCTGAGCTTTCGGTTGAAATATTTGTCCTTTGTTTCTCCGAAATGGACGTAAGAAGCATCATCACCAGCACTGTATGTGAAAAATAATTTCACAACTGAGAAAATGCACATGAACTCAATTCGGAAAGCTCTAATAATACAAGCCTAACAAATCTTTCTAGTAGCTCCAGTGTGCTGTATTCACATTCCAACTTAAAAGCACAACTCGGGAAATGAGAGCATCTGAGGAGTGTGTGAATGCAGTAATTACACGTGCTCTGACGGCAACAGGTAGCCTTATATTAACTAGCTAAGCTACTACTACTCCATAGGTATGGCCTAATCCTGGCTTAATTTAAGCCCTGTCTGTGAAGCCGGGCCCATGTGTTTAGTGCTAATGGCCAATCAAATTATTATTATTATTATTATTTTATAAGTATCGGTTCATGCACAGTTTAGGCACCGGTACCGTTTTAAAAGTATCGATTTGGCACTAGTATCAAAAAAAAAAAAAACAATACCCAAACCTTCATTTAAATAACAGAAGTACTGGGATAACATTTTATAATTTGGGTGTAAACACTTATTGTCTACAGTAGCGATCAAAACGAAAGTATCTTAAGACTTGCATTGTAATGCTTATCTTCCACCAGGAGGTGGCAAAAACCTGTTTAAAATATGTATTTGACAATGAATCATTCATTCAGGAGATTCCAGTAGTGAAACAAGTCTTTATGAAGTGAGACACGGACTCCTTCATTGAATTAAAAAAATAATTCAAACGTAATACGTATATTCAAATATGTTTTTAAAAGACTTAAGCAATGAACATTTTGTCAGAACCACTAGTAAATTACATTATTTTGTGAGAGAATCATGATCTCCAATTTATAAAAAAAAAACTGTGATTCTCAATTTATCCAGAATCGTGCAGCTGTAGTTTCATGTTATTTATTAACCTACTGCATATAACTCATTAAAAAATACGTTTAATTTCATAAAGTATAAGTTGATTTCAAAATGCACCTACATTGTTTTGCATTTTGTGGTTTTCAGTTGAATAAGACTCTTTTTCCCTATATATTTCATCAATGAGGATTACATTTTTTTTTTTTAAATCTCATCTCGTGTCTCGTCTCATCTTGTGGGATAAGTGTCTCGTCACACCCCTAATAGCTGCCAATCGTAAGTCATGCGACGCAAAACCATATATATATATTTTCTCAATGTTGTCAATATCCTAAAATTAAGTATGCAAATTTGAAATAATTATTTTACTCATATAATTCCGAACCCATATATTTGTTTTCTCTTGTTCTGAAATATACATTTAGCAGAATGTTTAAACTTCTCTATCCCAATGAAAGTTAATGAAGATGGATGCTATTAAACTAAAAAAGTATTTATATTACTTTTGTGAGTAACAGGCTGAATTTGTATTCATCATTCACTGAAAATCTTTCTCTCTGCCACAGCCTTCAAAATCAAAAAAATGCTGTGAAGCACAAAATACATTTTATAAAATGCATATATATATTAATGTATTTTAAATTAAATAATGCCATATTTGCACCGTTATAGTATAAAAACTATATTTGAAACTGAGCATCAATGAGATGGATGCATGCAGTTTGTATCATGCGTCAACCTATCAACTGCCATTGATATGAATGGGGGTGTTTTTTAGGTGTTTTTAACTCCATTGGTCTAAATAATAAAAATGGAAAGTTTGAATATGCAAAATACATTCATATGGGTTTAAAATAACATGAAGGTGAACTCAAGGATGTCAGAATTTAGTTTTGAGTCAGTATTTTGTAAAAAATCATTCAATCTACTTTGAAAGTACTCTATTCTTGGTTGTTTTGGCATTGCAGTGCTCTCTATGCTTATGGCGCTTTTCCACTGCATGGTACAGCACGGTACAGTTCAGTACGGTTCACTTTTGTGGGGTTTTACACTGGGTACAATACCTGGTATTTTTTTGTACCACCTCGGACCGAGGTTCCAAGCGATCCATACCGTTACCAATATGTGACGTGTAAACTCGACTGATCACTGATTGCCCTTAGAAAATCGGCATTACTGCGTCACTGAACTTGCGACACGAGACCCAACATATACCCACTAGATTTAAATCAGCACAGCCAGTGAAGTATCGGATGCAACTTTTGTTTGAACAAACGCACCTTTTTGCATCAACCAAAAATAGCTGTTTTGCGAGAGCTTGATGGGGCGACGCGGAATGAAAAAGCCTTGTGTATATACTTTTTGTACTTTGTATATTTTTTGAGTATGTTTTCTGTTTATATTTTTACCTTTGTATCTGTGTTTTGCTTCAATTAAAAACAATCTGATCGAATAAGTGTACCTCCAGACTAGATTAAATATGCATTATTGTATGAGCAAGTAATGAACCTTTTGAAAAAGACGAATGATTAACGCCATGATGATACAAACCAGCACATAAATAAAAAAACAAGGGATACATTGTAATTTTTGAAATTTTTTATTGACAATTCACTTTACAGAACAATCTACATGAATAGGTAACTATTCAAGTAACGCAGCACACCTGCACAAACATCCCTGCCCTCCTCCTCTACAGCCTGTGGCACTACCACCACAGTCTCTGCTGCTGGGGGTAAATCCCAAGCATTATCATAGGCCTCTCCATTGCTGTTAAAAACATCCACATGCCAAGACTGAAGAACACAATTGCGTTGATATGCTCCTTTGTTGTGTGTTTGTTTGTGGCGCGTTTACCATGATGTCTCGGCAGTAGAGGCGGCGCAACTATAATGACACGTGAATAATCCCTCCCACTCTAAAGCGGCACTAAACTGCAGTGGAAATGCAAACTGACCCGTGCCGTGCCGTGCTGTAACGAGCCGTGCCGAGCCGAGTCGTACCACGCAGGGGAAAAGCGCCATATGTTGCAATAATTTCAAACCAGACTTTCCAAACTTAACATACATTTCAATGACCCGCACTACTTACTTATACTGTAAATATCCACTCTCTATTATAAATCACTTTGTATGTTGAACTGCATCTGAAACACATCTGTGATCTTCTGGCCCCTCATATTAAAAAAGGGACCCATTCATAAGACTCCAGCTCGCTTTCATGAGCCTATATGTCAGATCAGATTTAGCCGGCGGGATGGGGGCTTTACTTATCTGATAATAAGTTGCATGCAGAGGTGGAGAGATTACGAAAATATTCTACTCAAGTAAAAGTAACATTTCATTAATGAAATTGTACTTAAGTACAAGTAAAAGTACCAGTCTAAAATCTACTCAAGTAAAAGTAAAAAGTAGCTCATTTAAAATGTACTCTGAGTAAAAATTACTTAGTTACATTAAGTGGGAGGGACGAAAAATGGGATAGACCAAGGGTGTCAAATTCAGTTCCTAGAGGGCCACAGCCCTGCAGAGTTTAGTTCCAACCCAGCTCCAACACACTTACCATGTAGTACCAACAAACTAGGTGTTTTTAATTAATTTCAGTTATTTAGAATAATAACACATTTGGGCTGTTACCAGGCAAATTAAATCAGCATCAACAAAATTCCTCTTTGCAATGCAGAGGAAACACAGAAGCTTCATTTGAAGTGGCATATATGTATTTACACTGACATTGAATGCATTTAGCCTGCAGTTACAAATGCAGAAATAATGTTTTGATAAAGAAGACATAAAATATGACCCTGGACCACAAAACCAGTCATAAGGGTATATTTTCCTAAATTGAGATGTATACATTATCTGAAAGCTGAATAAATAATATTTCCATTGATATATAGTTTTTTATGATAGGACAATATTTGGCCAAGATACAACTATTTGCAAATCTGGAATCCGAGGGTGCAAAAATATACAAATATTGAGAAAATCTCCTTTAAAGTTATCCGAATGAAGTTCTTAGCAATGCATAGAACTTATCAAAAATTTTGTTTTTATATATTTACAGTAGAAAATTTACAATATATCTTCATGGAACATGATCTTTACTTAATATCCTAATGATTTTTGGCATACAATTTTTTTTTATAATTTTGACCCATACAATGTATTGTTGGCTATTGCTACAAATATACCCCAGTGACTTAAGACTGCTTTTGTGCTCCAGGGTCACAAATATTGAATACTCGTTTGAAATTATATTTTGAAAAAAAAGTTACTTTAAATGTTAAATTAAAACCACCAGTAGGGGTCAGCTAGTCACTGATAAGTGAATAATTGCGATTGAACAGAATCATTTAAACGGTTAATTCAAGAAATGAAACACCGTCATTGCTCAGAGTCAGAGACGCAAAACTGTGTATGGTGGCTATGTTAGGAATTATTTTTGTTGTCGAAATAGAGCAAAAACAGGCAATATGGTGTCTAAAACGCAAATCTCTTAATTAACTTCTTGTTTAAAAAAAAACAAACATCTACAGGCCTGTGTAATCGTGCTGATTTGTGGAGAAAAAACGGCACTCTTCGTGTGATGTTGATTTACTATATGAAATGATATAAATATATACATTTTGGCCCCTATATATTCTATTTTGTGATCATTCTAAACGGATTTTAACAGACTGAATCCCGCAGTGAAAGAAAGCACTCCAAATGCACGCGGACTAGTCTAATTACTAGATTTCACGACACACTGTTTAGAGTGTTTTGTTTGTTTTTTGGCAAAATACTGATAATCGCACATCGTTAAAATAAAAATGAAAAAAATTTTGCAGACGATATCGCACACCCTGCACCACTGTCTTTTTGGCTAATTTGTGCAGACCCTTTTGCTAAACCGTTAAAGCTTCATTTTAACCACCAATGCAATGATGCAAGTATTTACGTTATCTCTACATGCTTGCGAAGGGCGATGTCAAGATTTTATAAGCTGCTAGTTTGGTCTCCCGAGGCAAACACAGCTTACACTGCATAATAGATAATTAATTTGGCCAGGGATTGATTCACATTATTTCCTTCGAGTTCAACGTCAGCAGAATATGACGGGGTTTGGTTTTCAGCTGGGTCTGCACCATAGCGCCTGTCTTCTCCGTCTGCATCTTTCTTGTGATTTTAGCGCCAGTTTGTTCTCCTGCTGATTATTTACTGCATTAGTTCCAGGGAGCAATTTATTTATTTTTACTCAGTAATTAATGTGTTTTAAAATGTAGCGAAGTACAATATTTCAAATAAAATATACTTAAGTAAAAGTAAAATTACAGATTAAAAAAAATACTTTAAAAAGTAAAAGTACACAAAAAAGCTACTCAATTACAGTAACGCGAGTAAATGTAATTCGTTACTTTCCACCTCTGGTTGCGTGTCATCAGGCTGTCAGCGAAATCTTTCTTGTCAACTCGCACATCATGTTCCACTTCAATACCGCATGAAATCGAGCACGTGCATGCCTCAGCGTTGTTTACACTGGAATCAAAGAGTGACACCGTCTCTGCATCAATCATGCTTAGCAAAACTCACTTAACCGGAGACTTATCGTTTAACTTCCACGTTTTCAATTTAGGCTTAATTGGCCGGTGTATATTTTGGTTGGAAGCCAACGAGAGCATTTGGGAGGGCAGTGTTTTTTCACGAAAAGTACTTGTCTCAACAATGGCTCGGTAACAGCCCTGCCAAAGTCACCTTGACAGCTTGTTCAACAATGTGGCTGTTGATTTCATACTAAATTTAATTTGGATGGCGCGTTGCGATTGGCCTGCCTCAACTTTAGCTGCCCGCCACTGGTTTGGTCCCATCCCAGCAGTATGGAAAAAAAACATTCGCCCTCTCTCTGTATGTACATCACTTTTGTAACTTTAGTGAGAATAAATAAAAAATAACAATAATAATGATATATTTATAAAATTTGTATAATCTGTACATAATACAGGTGTTAATTATTTCTATCATAGATATAATTAACACAGTGAAGACTAATTAATTTACACAATGTATGACGCGTTTCTTATTTATTGTAGTTTTTGTCCTATTGCTTGCAATTAGTTTCTTATCCTTATTTCATCACTGACTGTTTATTTATCTTCAGTGAGGTTGAGATTTTCCTCTCTCTCTCTTTTTTATATCAGGGTTTTTTTGCAGACAGAACCCATACGCAGAACAGACAGGGATATTTCATAAAGATAAGCAGAAAATTGGCAAAAACAAGCCGAAACAACAGCCAACAGGGCTGGAAAACAAGAGACCTGTGATAGAAACAGAAGAGGAAGAAGGCTTCTTCCACCCTTCAAGGCCTGGAGGCCGTTCCAGAGCCCTCTGTTGGCCAGGAGGACATCCCTGAGCCGCCCAAGCGCCTCGCCCTGCCAGCGCCACTGGGGGTGCTGCAGCTCAGTCGACCACAACTGAAGGTGCTGCAGCTCCGACAGCTGCCACTGGATTTTGTTTTTGATTTTCCTTGTCTTGTCTGTTGTTGTGTGTCAGTCTGTGTGTAGTCATGTTCTTGTGCTGTCATGTTTCTGTCTTGTTCTTGGTGTCCCTCGTTGGCGTTCCTTTTGGGGAGGGGTAGTGTCAGGGTTCTGTCACTTCGGTCTAGTGTTATTCATGGTTTTGTGACAGAGCCCTGATACTCCCGTCATGTCCGGGTTTCATGTGAGCGCGCGGCTTTGAGTGTGCTCGAGCCGTGCGCTCTCTCGTCTGCGTGTCTTGTTTCATGTTGGAGCGTGGTGTTCGGATCCCGGCACTCCTGTCTTGAGTTTTGGTTTCGTGTTGGGGTTCGGACACTCGTGCTCCACGTTCTGTCTCTTTGTGTGAGTGTGCGGTCTCGAGTTCGCTCTGCCACACGCTGTTCTGTCCACGTGTGTTCTGTTGTGTTGCACGCAGTTCGTGTTTGTATCGGCTGCGTGCATTCATGTTATATCTTGTGCTGTGTGGCACGCAGCTTGTGTATTTCATTGGCTGCGTGCTTTCATGTTGTCATGTCTTGTGTGAACACATGGCTTATGAGTTTTCTCATTAGCTGTGTGTTTGTGTCTTGTTTTGCACATTATATGTATTATGTAGTATTATTATTAATAAAAAGCCTGTTTCCTCCTGCAATTGGGTCCTCGCTCTCTTCCCATTACCCGTACCTGACATTTTAGGGTTGTATTAGTTTGACATTGACATTGGTGACAAGGATTATGAAAATTCTATGGTATCAAATATTTTAATATATTAAAAACCTTTTTAAAATAAAAAAACACTATATCATGATATATATATATATATATATATATATTGTTATCGTGATATAAAATTTGTCATATCCTGATATAAGATTTTGGTCATATCGCCCACCCCTACGTCCCAGGCATGGTTGCAATATGTTTATTGAAAAAAAAAGACATGGGCTCGGGTCGGATTCGTTCCCTTGTTTCAATTCAAAGTTCCCCCTCGGCTCGGCAGGCCCCCATTCTTCCCGGACCCATATGCACCTGCATACCCTGCATAAACAGACGCTACGCCACTGGTTACGCCTCTGTCCACACGCAGTACTCAAATCAAGCAACAGAAAGAGTTCGACCAATCAGAGTGTTTTTTTTTTTGGTTTGCACTTAAATCATTAATTTCCATGCATTTTATTTCTCTCCAAACTGGCTGTGTGTCTGTGAGTCTATGCGCTCCTACCGCTTATAACGTGCATTTGAAAAAGCAGCACACGCGAAACATCTTCCCTTGATGACTTGTAATGGGAAGCGTTTCTAAACCTGCTTTCCAACAAAAGAGAACATTATAACATTCTAAACAGCATCAGTCGAATGTTAAAAACATACTTTTGTTATCTTTTGACAGAATGAGGCAGAAATATATATATATCTCCTCTACTGTAACAAATGTAATGTCGACTAGCAATGCATTATGGATATACTTAAATATTATGAAAATACCCGAGGTGGTTTTAAGAACACAGAAAAACTTTACATTGTCACAGTTGAGTCTTTATTGGCTTAATATTTCATCATTCAAAGGAAAATCGATTCTATCCTCTCTTATTCAGTTACAACGATAGCTGGATGCTTTTGTCCATAATATTAGGATTTCTGGAGCAGCTTCAGTTCTTTTGCTTGTGAATTAATATTACACAAATAGTCAAGATGGCGCCACTAATGGCAGCCTTCGTGGCGTCATCCGCAGTTGTTTTTATGTTTTTGTTAGTTTGTCCTGTCTTCAGTTATATCCCTGCAATCAGTTTCACCAGAGATGAATTGCTGGACATTCAGAAGTACACACCACCCAATATTTAACCGGATTTCGTCTATTCTGATGTTTTGCTGGACATTGTAGTCGGCAGAGCAGCAGTGCTGTTTAGACGATTCAGGATGCGCAGACAGGGGAACCGAGCCGGTGCCCTCGTAAAGGGCGGGGTTTAAGAACGCCGTTGCCTAGCATCCAACTAGCGAATCTTAGCTCTCTGTCCAACAAAACGGACAAACTCCTTCTGCTTTCCCAGTTAAACAAGGATTTTTCAAACTCTGCTGCTTTGTGTTTCACGGTAACCTGGCTAAAGGACGCCATTCTGGACAGCGTGCTTCATCTTCCGAACTTTTAGCTGATCAGAATTGATTGTGACGCAGAATCAACAGGGAAATTGCTCGGCGGCGGGACATGCTTTTATATCTATTAGAGGTGGTGTACAGATGTAACAGTGTTAAAGAAGATGTGCTGTTCTGATCTAGAAACGCATTTCAACAACTGCATGCCGTTCTACTCGATAATGGAGATCTGTTCGTTCATTCTTGCGAGTGTCTACATTCCTCCACAAGTGCACGTGCACGTGAGCTCAGCTTTACAGAAACTCGCTGATCTGATCACAGACACAGAACAACAACAGTTTCCTGACAGACAGGCAGCAGCTAGTGAGGCTGGGAAAATACACATGCAGCACCCGTACGATCAGCACAGGAGTTCCTCAGGGCTGTGTTCTCTCCCCACTGCTCTTCTCCCTGTACACGAATAACTGCACATCAAAAGACCCCTCTGTCAAGCTCCTGAAGTTTGCAGATGACACCACACTGATCGGCCTCACCAGGACAGTGACGAGTCTGCTTACAGACAGGAGGTTAAGGAGCTGGCTGTCTGGTACAGTCTTAACAACCTGGAGCCGAACATGCTCAAAACAGTGGAGATGATCGTGGACTTCAGGGGAACCCCTCCTGCTCTCCCCCACTTACCATCATGAACAGCACTGTGACTGCAGTGAAGTCATTCAGGTTCCTGGGCACCAACATCGCCCAGGACCTGAAATGGGACAATCACATGGACTCCATTGTGAAAAAGGCCCAGCACAGGCTGCACTACCTTTGCCACCTGAGGAAGTTCAACCTGACACAGGAGCTGCTGATAGAGTTCTACTCTGCCATCATTGAATACGTCCTCTGAACATCAATAACTGTCTGGTTCAGCTCAGCTACCAAATCTGAACTCAGAAGACTGTGGAGGGTAGTCTGGACTGCTGAGCGAATCATTGGTACAACCCTACCAACTCTCCAAGAACTGTACTTTGGACCCCAAAATCACTTTGGACCCCTCATATCCAGCACACTCACTCTTTGAACTGTTACCCTCTGGTCGACGCTACAGAGCTCTGAGTATCAGAACGACCAGACACAGGAACAGTTTCTTCCCTCACACAATCCATCTCATGAACACTTGACAATAATTATGGTACACACACTATTTATATACCTATACACGTATTTATCTAACACACATACTTAGTCTACACTTCAATTGTACATTATATACATGTACATACAAAACTGTCCATTGTTATATACCTGTACATACAAGTGTCAATTTGTATATTGTTATTCCTTGTTTACTTGTTCTTTTTAATTCTTCTTTTCATTATCTGTTTTTGTTCTGTTTCTGTCATTCTGTTGCACTGCAGTAGCTTCTGTCACGAAAACAAATTCCTCGTATGTGTAAACATAATGTCCTCATTTGTAAGTCGCTTTGTATAAAAGCGTCTGCTAAATGACTAAATAAATAAATAAAATACATAAATACAATAAAGCTCATTCTGATTCTGATTCTGATTATGTGGATTTTCTGGAGGAGGGCACCCTCCGACTTCCAGTATGAAGGAAACATACATTACATTTGTTTATAACACTAAATAAGGGCCAATACATAACAGTAATACTTCTCTCCCATGTTTATTCTGCAGCATTTAGTTTTTTATTATTTTTTAAATAAAATTGTATATGTATATATATATATATACTATTATTATTATTATTATTTATATTATTTTACATATTTGTTTTATTTTACCCCCGGGTGGTACTCAAAACATATTTCCAAGGTTGGCAGGTCTGCATCTGTGTCCACACTGGGTTATTGGTCATGCTTACTGCAACTTTAGTTGGGTTTCCATCATCCTGTTTTAATTCGCATTTTGAAGTATTGCATGGGAAACGAGTGATGGAAACACCAAATTAAAAATCCCTAAAAAAAAAAAAAAAAGAATTCCTCTTGTTTAAGGTGGTTTTTGATTTGTCCGAAAAAGGGTTAATGCAAAAAACGGGAGAGGGAAATGCATTTCGTGAAAAAATTCCTCCAAGCACATTAAAACAGTAATGTGACTTTGCGCAATGAGACGGAATAACTTGACTAGCAGTGGACTGATCTCATTCCACAGCATCTGAAATGTTGTTTTGGTCATTCTGAAATGACTGAGAAAAGTCTGTCATCAAAGTGTTTCTGTATAATTGTCTTACATGACTGTGTTCCCAAATAGCAGCATTTACCTCTGAAAGCAATGATAACATTTATTGTTCTTTGTCTGCTCGCTCTGAGGTGCAAGTAATTTGTCATATATGAAAATTATTATATTCAGTATATAACATTTATTTAAAACTAATATTTCAGCTTTGGGGAATCATTTATTAAAGATTCAATATTGATCTGATTTAAGTTATATTAATCTTTAACTTATGATTTATACATTATTAACGACTTTTCCAGCAAACATTTAACATCAGTATATCTTTAACAATTTAGTTTATCTTCGTGGCCAACGATAAAACAATCAAAATAGTACTTTATTAAATTTTAAGCTAGGTAACGCGAACTTTGTCAAATAGTTCAAAACTTGAAAATCACACATCACCTGTAACACAGAGTCAGTGGCGTTAGGTCCACATATGCAGCTTTATTAAAACAGAATGCAAGTCAAACAGGCAAAATTCTAATCACGAGCTTCAAACACAACATAGACAGGGCAGAATCCAAATCAGAGTTCGGGCTGAGGATCAGGGCTAGCGGCAAACACTCAAATAACAAGGCAGGTTGAATCAGAGTAGGCAGGCGGCAGAGAATCAGAGCCCAATAAACAGTCCAGGTCATACACGGGGAGTCATGGGAGTGACTGGGAGAACATCTTAAATGGACCAGAGTCAATATGAAACACCTGTGCAGGTAATCAGCCACAGGGTATTATGGGAATTGGAGTTTGTGACTGTTAATACTCAGGTGACGGTTGCCTCTGGTGACGATTGGAGGGAGCCACAGAGGCTGAATTCGTGATAGAGCCCCTTCCCTGTGAGCGGCTCCTGACGCGAGGAGGCAAACGACGCCAGGGTCTTCCTTGAGGTCTTGGGGCAGGTCTGTCCGGGTGGTCTCTATGGAAGTCAGTGGTAAGTGAAGGGTCTAGGATATCATCAGCATTGACCCATGACCTTTCCTCAGGGCCGTACCCCTCCCAGTCTACGAGATACTGGAGGAATCTGCCCCGACGGTGAGAGTCCAGGATTTCTCGGACCTGGTATGCCTCCTGACCGTCAACGACGATGGGAGGGACCCCCTGGTCACCAGCCTCGTCTAGGACCTCCACTCCTTTCGGACCACCAGCGGGCTTGAGCAAAGAGACATGAAAGGGTGGGTGAGATACGGTAATGAGCAGGTAAGGCTAATCTGAATGTAACTGGAGTGATTTGTCTGATGATTTTGAAGGGACCCACGTACCTGGGATTAAGCTTTTTGCAAGGCAACTTGCCTTAGATCCCGGGTGGACAACCAGACCCATTGTCCCGGCTGGAAGTCTGAGGCTTCTCCAGACCATGAAAACAATGGGGGTTGGAAGCCTAGGCCACATTGGAAGGGAGTGATACCTGTAGATGCTTGCGGATTTCATTTTGGGCATACTCGGCCCATAGCAGATAGTGACTCCAGTCAAACTGGTTCTTATGGCAGTATGAACGCAGGAAGCGGGTGAGTTCTTGGTTCAGCCATTCCACTTGTCCGTTGGCTTTAGGATGGTACCCGGAAGTGAGGCTGACATTTATGTTTTGTTGACGACAGAAGGCTGACCAGATGCGGGAGGTGAACTGCGGACCCCGATCAGAAACCACATCCTCTGGTAGACCGTATAACCTGAATACATAGTTGCAGAGAACTTCAGCGGTTTCTAGGGCAGTGGGAAGTTTGGGAAGTGGTATCAGCCTGCAGGCCCTGGAGAAGCGATCAATTACAGTGAGGATAGTAGTGTGTCCCTGAGAGGATGGTAAGTCAGTCACAAAGTCAATGGCTATGTGTGACCATGGGCATTGTGGAATGGGTAACGGATGAAGGAGCCCAGCAGGTAGTTGATGCGGTGACTTAGATGTATTGCAGTTGGTGCAGTTCTGGATGAAAGTGATGGTGTCAGTTCGTAGTGTGGACCACCAGAACTTGTTGTTGAGGAGTTGTAATGTGGCTGCAATACCCGGATGACCGGAGCTGGGATTCGAGTGGGCCAGTTGCATCACTCTCTGTCTGAAGACCTGCAGAACGTATGTGAGGTTGCATGGAGTTTAAGCCGGTGGTGGATCAGTGACCTGAGCTTCAGTGATTTCGGTCATTATGTCCCACTGCACGGGTGCTAGAATGATGGTGGATGGAATAATGGGTTCTTGATCTGGGGATTGGGAGTCAGACTCAAGGAGCTGAGAGAGAGCATCAGCCTTGGTATTTTGAGAGCCGGGACGGTACGTAATTCAAGATTAATCGCTTTATGTACTCCCCAATTGTAAGTCACTTTGGATAAAAGCGTCTGCTAAATGACTAAATGTAAATGTAATTTTGAAGTCGAATCTGGTAAAGAAGAGTGACCATCTTGCTTGTAGGTGGTTGATTCTATTGGCTGATTTTAGATACTCTAGGTCACAGTGGTCAGTGAGAACGGTGAATTTATGTTTTGCCCCTTCCAGCCAGTGACGCCACTCCTCGAATCCTGCCTTCATTGCGAGGAGTTCGCGGTTGCCAACGTCATAATTCTGCTCTGTCGGGTTCAGTTTGCGGGAGAAGAACGCACAGGGGTATAGTTTGGGATGATTACCCTGGCGTTGTGAGAGCACTGCCCCAATGCCTGTACCCCAGTGTCGTCTACTTCCACAATGAATTCGAGATCTGGGTCGGGATGATGCAAGATAGGAGCGATTGTGAATCTCTCCTTCAGTGAACGGAATGCTGCTATTGCCGGCGAAGACCAGGTGAGACGTTGGGTTCCCGCTTTGATCATGGACTTCATGGGGGCAGCGATCGTACTGAAGTTACAGATGAACCGTCGATAGAAGTTAGCGAATCCTAAGAAATGTTGTAGTTCTTTTAGAGTGGAAGGCTGGGGCCAGTTGACTACTGCTTGCACCTTTTGCTCGTCCATGGTGACCCCTCCTGAGCTGACAGGAATGAATACATCCATCTTTCTTCTTGACAAAGAAGAACCCTGCCGATGCAGGTGACGTGGAGGGACGGATGAAGCCCTTGGCGAGCTCCTCCTCAATGTATGATTTCATAGCCTCTGCCTCGGGTTGTGACAGTGGAAAGACTCTGCCCTTGGGAGGTTGTGATCCTGGGAGGAGATATATGCCACAGTCGCTGGCTCGGTGAGGAGGTAAGTGCGATGCTTTAACACCATTCTTTATAAATGAAACAGAGGTTTATTTGCTAACTGTTATTATACAATACATGATGGACTAAACATACTAAAACACATTATACACACACACACATACGCACACACATTCGTATACACACACACAGGAGATTTGCGGTTAGAAGAAAGTTAAATCTAGCACTCTTTTGCTGTCTCGTAACTTTACCAGAGTTAGATCACAACAGAGACTTCGCTATCTTTACTGCATACAGATCAATTCACCAGTTTCCAGCAACAATATATATTTGTTTGGTTTACTTGCTTTCAAGTTAAGTTGGACAGCTGATCTGCTGTTTCTGCGTGTTTACGCATGGTCGATGGGGGCTGCTGGTTACATCAATGCGTGATGTCAGTGGGGAACCCTTCTCGCGATTGGCAGTTTCTTTGTGACATGATGACGCTCTTAGGGATTTCGTTTTAGATTTCTTACGGCTTCAGGTGTTAAAGTCCTTTAGTGAGAAATTTGACAAATCTTAGGTTCTTTAGACGGTCAGTCTGATGGTAAAGGCGGGGACCGCTTCCCAGGGCACTTTGGTGTCAAAGTTTCAGAGCGGACCAGCGCGTGAGCAATGAACAAAGCTTTTGTGTCCATTTTAAACGGACTGATTTCAGTACACTCACTAGATGCTTCTCCCAATCAGATTTTCCTTGTAGGGTGGAGCCCCGCCCCACACGGCTTCTTCCATGCATATATTATCTACATTATCTATTATTACACAGCAAGCTTATAAATGACATACCATTCGACCTTAATATTTATTGTCCATATATTGTATGTATTGATTTTAATAGCAGCAGCAATTACTAATTGTCCTTTTGGAACACTTTATACAAATTTGAGTCTCTTTTCTGCTTACAGGAGATACAAAAAAAAAACAGTTCCTATAGAATTCCAGAGGACGAAAGGGGCTTTCCGGGGGTCAGGAAGTCACCTTTTAAAGTGTATCTGTGGAGGTTCAACCTCAAAGTCTCACCATAAAAACAGTCCTCTATTATTGAATTATGTGTTAAATGGTCATCCTGGACCATGTCCAGATAAAGAGGTCTTTGTCCTATTTATGGTTGAATTATGTTTAAGTGATAAGAAGCCACAATCAAGTCCTGTTCTGGAATACATCCAGAGGTTTCCCTCAAATCTCTCCTGGTTTTTAGAGGTCTACTAAGATAAGGAGACTAAGGGCAGGAAATCGGCCAGCCAGTTAAATGCAGATCGCTCAAGGATGTGGCTCTATTAATCTTTTACGACTTGCAGATGCCCAAGAAAATAATCTTATCATGTTCCTTTGATGTGTGAGTCTATGGTAATGCGGGCCTGTAAACTCAAGTTCTAAAAGTAGCTTATACTCATTTTCTTAGCAATAGGCTATTTATTGACAGTATACCAGGAAGTGACAATTTTGTTCTCTTTGACTCGTTGGATGGAAACGGTGCTTATTTTAAAATGTTTTATGCAATATTCAAATTCCAATTTTGAGCATAAGTTAAATTCGCAACATTGGATGGATCCCGGCTAGTGAAGTAAAAGCTTGAAGCCACAACAAAGTGAAATTCCAAATCCGTTTGTCCTGTTGTCAGAAGTAATGCAAGAGCATGGAGTAGATTACATGATTAGCTTTTCCAACACTGGCAATGCTTCTTACACCATGTCTACACTGGGTGTGATGGTTATATCATAGCATGGCACTGACTGCAACAGCAAAGTAATAGTTTGAGTCTGACACACCAAAGTGAAAGTTCCAAATCAATTTGTAGAAATAGCGCAAATGTGTGGAGTACTTTTGAAACAGAATAAGGCATTCATTTACTGTCATGTTGTGACAGTAATATGGATTATAATAGTTTTTTTGTTTTGTTGTGTCATATTATGCAACTCTCGTCCAATGTAGACACATTGTTACCTAGTATATCACTAAATGACTACATTTACATGGACATCAGAAATCTAATTATTTACTTTATTCTAAATAAGACAATATTATGATTAAGGTGTCATCAGATAGACAGAGACACAAAGGTAAGTGAAATCAACAGCCGGTTTATTTAACTATGGCAGGGAAATGGAGGAATGAGAGTTGAAGCAAAAAAACACTACATTCTACTGCCTCACCCGAGTATGTAGCTGGAAGAGCCATGGGACTGGCTGAGGCAGATGATGGATTTGGGACCAGAGATAGAGCAGCTCGAAGAGCGCTGACAAGCTCCTCGAGAGGATCTGTCGCCGTGGGCTTTCGGGACTCCATTTCCGGTCTACGGTTTAGGTCTGGTCTTCTGTCAGCAGATAGACAAGGGACAAAGAGTAAAGTGAAATCAAAAGCCAGTTTATTGAACTATGACAGGGAAAGGGAGCAATGCAGCGAGTCCAGGTGAGTGAATCGGGAATTGAGAAGTTTCTAGAGAGCCTTATATGTGAGTAATCAATCCTTTACTTTATCCAGGGGGACCAGCTGGAGCAATGGAGCTTGGAGACGATGGAGGACAGGAGCGGTGGAGATCTGGGAGTGGAACACAGGAACGACGAGACTGTAGACACAAGGTAAGAGGGTCTGGTGATTCAACATGGAATGTTTGAGACTAGACAGTGACTGTTCAGGAGGAGTGCATTGATATAGTGCTCTTGATGACTGGTGACAGGTGGCGGTGAACAGTAATCAGGTGAGTCGGATCTGGTGTGTGTAGTTGGTGGTGACTGAGGTGACTGTGATGACTGTGATTCCCTGACATAAGGTGTTTACATGAGTTGCTTTTATAATATTTGTTTCATGTTCCTGTTTACATATTATAGTACATAGATTGATTAATGGCACAAATCATTGCGTCCCAACGTGACGCCATGCGACGTCCCCTTAAGAGCAGTGGCGTTTTTACATTGAATTGCTCTCCGGGCTAGACCCCCTCTGAGCACCAATGCCCTCCACCCCACCCCACCCCACCCATCCGAGAAAAAAACAACACAACATTTTGCACAAACAGCCATGTTTTACTATAAAAATATAAGTGTAAGACAAGCTTATATTTCTCAATTGCACAAATCCTTCAACAGAACATTTGAAAAACACAATTCTGCACAAAACAGTATAAGTCATCAGAACTTAAATACATATACTCTATATACATAAAAGTGGCAAAAATATGTACAATCAGAATGTAACAAGAGCAGAGAACAACAATAATATAAACTATTAAGAATAATATACAAATAAAATCTGGAATAAATATTCTAAATAGCACAAATCATTCATCACACAAATCACACTAAAGAAAATCTAATTATTACACTATTGCACTAAGAACAGAAAACACAAACTAAAAATAAAACCTGACCTTTCTGGCCTTCCTTGATGCAAAATCATCAATAATGTCATCATACGAAATCTGCTCCCCTATTGAGTGATTGATACTGATGATAGCAAGGCCAAATACACACCAAACACACACACACACACACACACACACACACACACACACACACACACACACACACACACACACACACAGACAGAGAGAGACAGAGAGACACACACACACACACAGACAGAGAGAGACAGAGAGACATGCAAAAACCCACCCGAAGGCTCATGCTGGGTAGAAGTAGGGGCAAAGAGGTCTTCATCCTCAATATCAGATATTTGTGGAGACTATATGAGTAGCTGAGGACATAGATGGTAGCTCATTCTGAAGGGTAGAGACCATTCCAGCAGAGTCCTGTGTAGTGGGGAGGTGGGAGGCTCATCCTGACCAGTGGCAGAGGATGCTTCAAAATATTTTAGAAGTGCCCCTGAAATTGCAATTGAAATTGACATCAAAATACCGTAGGCTACATTATAACTCTTATGAATTGCAAATTTAAATAAACATACCCTTACAGGCTAAATGTCTGTCATAACTCATTAGATGCTATATTAATCTAATCTAAGGGAAGAACTATTAGCTCATTGGTTACTGCCTCAAATTATATGCTTCGTCACATAACAGAGTTATAGCAAATGGCAAATGTTCGTCTTTGAAACTACCTACACATATGTAAATTCTGTTGGCCAATTAGAGGGCTCAACATTAACCCAAATTTTGTAAACAAATAATAACTGTGTCAGTGAAACTTAAAAACTTGTATCAGTTTTGTTGCAAAGCACAATCTTATGGTGAAATTAGATCTCGTGTTTGTTGAGTTAAGACCGAATTATTGTTGTATAAGCATAGCAAGCATCATAGCAAGAAGGCTAACAAACGTAAGAGTTAACTTTATACCACCAATTAACATTAGACCTTCATTGATGACATGGATACCGTAATCATACAGAGAGAACGTAGTTGCATACCTTTATCTTTTGCTCTTTTCTCCTCTTCTTCTTTTCTTTTTTTCCTAAATTGGGCACCTGACGGCTTTGACCTTTTTCTCTCCATCACTGTGTTTATTTGGCACTCGACAATCAACAGATTTCCCATCCCCCAACACTGTCACTCACGACCAGAAGTCAAGACTATACCAATTCACCTCCACATAATCGGTTTGCATTAACTATTTTATTATCCATTTCACACAATTCATAATTAACACAAACACGCTAATTATAGGCCTGTGCTTTAATATTATGAATGAAATGTGCGTTATTTGGAAGAAAGTCAAGGTGTGACTTTATCCCACTAAGTGGACCCCCCCCTGTCCGCTCCATTTAGGAGAGGTGAACTATCCCCCGTGGATTAGGATTTCCCAAAATGCATTTAAATTACATAAAACTAAATGATAGCTGTGGAGAAACTGCGCTAACAATTCCTTTTAGCAGGTATAAGTGATGTTTGCTTTGTAAGATGGTTGTTTCTATGTGTTTTTATTTATTTAAAATTATTTAATTATGTTACAATTAGCCCCAACAGTTTTTGGTCTGAAATAAGGAAAGAAAGTATAATGTGCACAATTTATTCATACAATTTGCTGCAGTTTCTAGCTGAAATTAACACCGGTGGTGGTACTACTAATAATTGCATTCATTTTCACACAATTATTAAATTACAGGGGTAGATTATCCATTAATAAAGACATTTTTTTTAATTACCACGTAATAAGCTCTGCATATGTTTTTTTTTTTTTTATGTGGTAAACTTACTCCGTTGTGCATCCAGTACATAATTGCATACAACTAGGTCCATATATAGTTGGACACTGACACAGTTTTCATAATTTTGGCTCTGTATGCCACCAGAATAGAATAAAAAATAAACAATCAAGATAAAATTGAATTGCAGACTTTTACCTTTAATTTAAGGGGTTGAAATCAGCAATCCAGTGCCGAGAATAAACATGTAAAAGCCATGCATCTCTTTCAGGTACATTTTTGGTTGTTGATGTTAATAACGTGTTCAAGGTTCAAGGTTCAAGGTTTTCTTTATTTGTCACATAATAAATTATACAGGGTATAACTAGAAGTGAAATGTAATCAAATCAGGTCCCGCTCAGTGGACAGTGCAGAAGAATAAAAAATAAGAATTATATAAATGTAACACAACACAAGAGCATATATATGGTAAAAAAAAAAAAAAAGAGAGAAATAAGAGTAAACCGTGCAATACAAAAAGTGCTAAACAATAAGATGTGCAAAACAATAGTTTTAATGTCGGCAATAATTTCACCACCATCAATGCATCTAATATTCTCTCCATGTTCCCTTATGAAAATTAGCCATGGCTTTACAACAAATAAATCCAACAATCCTTGTTCTTGTAGCCATGGTAACCACAAATTAACCATGTTTTTTTTTTACTTAAAATAATAGTTTACAAATTAGTATTAACTATTTTTTATATATATTTGTTATATTTGTGGTTATAGAAACAGACCTAAGCCAACAACAACCTTTAAAGTGACTTAAATGTATTATATAAAAACAATGAGGCAATAATGATATGTTAATTAAGAATGATATGGTTTCATAGAATAAAACTGTTACAATACATAACGTAATACAAAATAAACAATTTATGTACATTAAATACAATTACAAATACATACAAAGGGAGCCAAAGGCCTGATAATTTCTGCTGTTAAAGTTGAAGGATGATCAAGTCCTTGTTAAATACTGAACAAACATTTAATTCAAATATCCACTTAATCTTTAATTTTTGGCCACCTTTTTGTGATAGATGAAACAGCCTCTATAATTTATTCAACAAAAAATGTGGACATACACAAATTAAGCATGGTTTTATCGTAGTAAAATTGCATAATTTTCTTTTTCGTAATTTCTAAATGCATGAGACTATAAGATCAATCAGACAACTGTATTAATAAAATCACAGCCATAGGTAACTCTCTAGACCTACAATTGTAATTTGTAAATAATACAATTTAATTACAATGTATTCATTTTATTTACTTTTATATTTTATTAAAGTTCTATTTTGATCCCTGCAGAGTTTATTTATTTATTATATTTTTACCTCCATAATAGTGGAACAACGAAACAATTCGGCTTGGGGTACCCATTTGGCCTGCAGCGGGTATATCTCTATACACTTTATAATTAATCCGGCTTATTCTGTCTTCTGTCTCATCACTAAACACCAGTAACACAGTGCCACTGGAAGCCATGCTCACGCCATCACACTGCTCCATGTTTCACAGATTACATTAACATTTATGTATTTAGCAGACGCTTTTATCCAAAGCCACTTACAGTGCATTCAGGCTATACATTTTTTGTCAATATGTGTGTTCCCTGGGAATTGAACCCACAACCTTTTGTACTGCTAAGGCAATGCTCTACCACTAAGCCACAGGAACATGATGATGTTGTATGCTTTGGATCATGAGCTATTCCAAGCCTTCTGCATGCTCTTTTTCGTCCTGTCATTCTGGTACAGGTTGTTCTTAATTTCAGCTGTCCAAAGAATGCTTTTCTAGAAGTTCTCTGATTTTGTAGAAGGTGTTTTTTTTTGACAAAGTCTAATCTGGCCTTGTTTGCACCTTGAGGTGAACCCTGTGTATTTTCTCTGGTGAAATCTTCTTTTGATTGTAGACTTTGACAGTGACGCGTCTGTCTCCTGGAGAGTGTTCTTCTCTTGGCTGGATGTTGTGAAAGGGTTTTTCTTTACCATGGCGAGAGGATCCTCTTTTGACGTCCAGGTCTTTTTATGTTTCTTAGCTCACCAGTGTGTTATTTTTTCTCAAAATGTACCAAACTGTATATTTGGCCACTCTTAATGTTCCTGCTATCTCTCAATCATCTTTTCCAATTGTACGGAGAGCTCGTTTGACCTCTTGATGTGGGTTCAGTGAAACAGCTTCTAAATGCAAATGGAACACTTAGAATCAACACCAGACCTTTTATATTACCTGATTAATTGATGTAGAAAAAATAATAGCGCACATCTGTCCATTAAACAGCTTTCGAGTCAATTGTCCAATTACTTATGATCCCTTGAAAAGGTGGGAGGTACATATTAAAGAGCTGTAATTCCTTAACCTTTCCTCCAGTTGTGATGAGAATACCATCAAATTAAAGCTCAGAGTGTGCACTTTAAGCCAATATTTATTATATAACTGTTACTTAAATATGTTTTTATCAACAGCTAAAATAATACAAATTGAGCCTGTGTCCAAATATATAGGGACCCAACTGTATAATGTGTGAAGCACTCAAGTATGCAAGTCATGATAAAAGCACGCGAAGACTTAAGCTATAATTACATGGTTGCTTCAGAAAATGTTTTTTTACCTCATTAATCTGCTTTGGATAAAACCGAACGTGTTTCACTTTGAAGGCATTGCCAAACGTGGAAGAAACAACTTAATGCTATTTCTCTGAAATGTTGCCATAGGTACATTTCAAAAACAAAAATGCCCCCATAGAGTCTGAGTTAAGATGAAGAAAAAAAAGTTAGCATCGCCTCTGGTGTTCCCTACAACTCAAAGCCTGTGTGTAGAGTCTGCTGGTTCTTAGAAGTTGAACTATCAGAAAAAGAGGCTCTGAAAGCACTCTGGGTGCTGTACGAGTGCTGATGTCTTGTGAAGTGAACACTGCTAATAGACAGAGAGCCAGAGGAAAGCTCTATTTTTGGCCTCAGAAATAGATAAGTTTGGCAGCTCTCCTCACTACCTCTCAAAGAGCTACAGGTCAGCCAGCAACAGACCTCAAACGAGTAAAAGAGTGAGTTCTAATCTGTAGCCGGTGAACCCTGACATCGCTGAGACAGCTCAACACAGATGCCTCCTCTGCCAACTGGTGCGAGAACTGAAAAAATGGAAATATGGATTGTGCAGTACAGACCAGAATAACAAAAAAAGGATTTGGAAGAAATGCTGTGATGCAAAACGTTTATTCTGTGAAATGACAGATAGGATTAGCGAAGAAGCATTATGGCTGGATTTGTTCAAATATGTGCTAACGTTTCTTAACACTCCGTGTGGATACATCACAGTTACATTTATCTTATGCTGTATTATGCCTAAAATATTATGTATTGATCTGCAAATGTAATTGTCTACTGATAGCCACTGTACTGAAGGAATCAATAGGAGGTGGACCCTTTCTGTGTGCCGAGTCTATTAATACTGTAACTGCTTCTAAATGAGGCAAATATTAGATTTGAAATAAAATGTTTTCTCTGAGTAGGAAAGGGAATGAATGCTTAAGTAAATGCATACGTACATACAAATATCATGAAGTAATAATAAGCAATACGTGATTTAAATTTTGACCTGCTTAACAAAAAAAAGTGAGATAAAGGTAAATGAATGGATTCAATCCATAAACTTGTAAATACTGTTTCTTGGCACTATTAAGTGACCATAAAAAATATGTTTAAATAAATGTATAGCTCAGATAATACACAAGTTTCAACATTATATTCAATTGAAGTGGTTTTATAAAATTATAATGTTCACATTTCTCCTTTTAAATCCTCAGAAATGTGTCCCATTTACATCAGTTGGTACAACCTCATGGTAATATTAATTAATTAATTAATTACTTAATTTGAATGGATTAAATTAAGTACACCAAATACGATACAAATTAAATTTAACAATTGTACAAATAAGCAAATGATTGGAGTGTTCCTGCCGCAAGTGGATGAGTTGAAGTATCTTGGGGTCTTGTTCACGAGTAAGGGAAGGATGGAACGGGAGATTGACAGACGGATAGGTGCAGCTTTTGCAGTAATGCAAGGCAAGGCAAGGCAAGGCAAGGCAAGTTTATTTATATAGCACCTTTCATACACAGTGGTAATTCAAAGTGCTTTACATAAAAAGTGAAATAATCATTCACAGCAATAAAAACAAGGAGTTAAAAATATTAAAACAAGGAATTTTAAAATGATATAGAAATTGATTTAAAATGAAATTTAAAACAGTTAAATAGAATAGGATTATACATAAAATAATGCAGTCAGTTCGGACGTAGCACAGCGCTCATTCAACAAATGCACAGCTAAATAGATGAGTTTTGAGACTGGATTTAAATGTGGCTAATGTTTTAGCACATCTGATCTCTTCTGGAAGCTGGTTCCAGCTGCGGGCGGCATAATAGCTAAAAGCGGACTCCCCTTGTTTTGTGTGAACCCTTGGTATTTCTAACTGACTCGATCCTAATGATCTGAGTGGTCTGTTAGGTTTATATTCAGTGAGCATATCTGCCATATATTTAGGTCCTAGACCATTGAGTGACTTATAAACGAGTAAAAGTACTTTAAAATCAATCCTAAATGTAACTGGAAGCCAGTGTAAGGACCTGAGGACTGGTGTGATGTGCTCAGATTTTCTGGTTCTAGTCAGAATCCTGGCAGCAGCGTTCTGGATGAGCTGCAGCTGT
Source organism: Schizopygopsis pylzovi (assembly GCA_027422435.1). NCBI lineage: Eukaryota > Metazoa > Chordata > Actinopteri > Cypriniformes > Cyprinidae > Schizopygopsis > Schizopygopsis pylzovi. The sequence continues at coordinate 35,425,841 of CM049818.1, read as the reverse complement.
CTAATGGTCTTCTTTGGAAGGCCGGTGAGGAGACCATTACAATAATCCACCCTGCTGGTGATAAAGGCATGAACAAGTTTCTCCAAGTCTTGACTGGAAACAAAACATCTAATTCTTGCAATGTTTTTGAGATGATAGTATGCTGATTTAGTTACTGCTTTGACATGACTACTAAAGCTAAGGTCTGTCTCTAGAATCACCCCAAGATTTCTGACTTGATTTTTAGTTGTTTGACCCCTAGAGTCAAGGTATGCATTCACCTTGAGAACTTCATCGTTGTTTCCAAATGCAATGACTTCAGTTTTCTCCTTGTTTAACTGAAGAAAGTTTTGGCACATCCAACTGTTAATTTCATCAATGCATTGGCAGAGGGAGTCAATGGGGCTATAATCATTTGGCGATAAGGCTAGGTAGATCTGGGTATCATCAGCATAGCTGTGGTAGGCAATTTGGTTCTTCCTCATTATCTGACTTAGTGGGAGCATATACAGGCTAAACAAGAGCGGTGCAAGTATTGAGCCTTGTGGGACTCCACATGTCATGGACGTCCACTGAGACTTGTGCTCTCCTATACTCACATAATAACTTCTCCCTTCTAAGTATGACCTGAACCATTTGAGTGCCATCCCAGAAAGCCCGACCCAGTTTTCCAGTCTCTCTAGAAGTATGTTATGATCGACAGTGTCAAACGCAGCACGAAGATCTAGTAGTACCAGCACTGATATTTTGCCAGAATCAGAATTAAAGCGAATATCATTTATTATCTTAATGAGTGCTGTCTCTGTGCTGTGATGCATGCGGAAACCAGATTGAAAATTATCCAGGAATCCATTTGAGTTTAAGTAGTTGTCCAGCTGATTAAAAACTACCTTTTCAATAATCTTACCTATGAAAGGAAGATTTGATATTGGTCTATAGTTGCTCAACATGGTGTTATCAAGATTGCGCTTTTTCAGAAGGGGCTTAACAACTGCAGTTTTCAGGGAGTTTGGAAAAGTCCCAGAAAGAAGTGAGGTGTTCAACACTTCTAAGAGATCTGCTTCTAAACAGTTAAGCACACTTTTGAAAAAAGATGTGGGAAGTGTATCAAGATAGCAGGTTGACGATTTAAGATGCTGTACTATTTCTTCCAAAATTTGCTATCAATTGTTTTAAAAACAGACATAGTCACTTCTTTTTGAGATTGCTGTCGAATCTGTGTGACCTCTGTATTACAGGAAGATGTGCCAATCTCCTTCCTGATATTACTGATCTTCTCTGAAAAGAAGGAAGCAAACTCATTGCATTTGCTGTCAGAGAGCATTTCACTGGGAATCTGACTTGGGGGGTTTGTCAGTCTCTCAACAGTAGCAAAAAGAGTGCGAGTGTTGTTTAAGTTACTGTTTATAAGGTTTGAGAAGAAGGTCTGTCTAGCTGTGGCTAGTTCCAAATTGAAAGCATGAAGGCTGTCTTTATAGATGCTATAGTGTATTTCTAGTTTCGTCTTCCTCCACATCCGCTCAGCTTTTCTGCATTGTCTTTTCATATTCTGAACTGCTGTTGATTTTCTCCAAAATGATTTGTGTCTGCCATTCTTCTTGCTGACCTTTATCGGTGCAATATAATCAATAACATTCTTAACTTTTGAGTTAAATTAATCCAGGAGAAGATCAACAGAGTCTGCAGAAATGCTTGGTGTTAAAGATATTGCCTTCATAAATAGCACACTAGTGTTCTCATTAATGCATCTCTTTCTGACAGAGACAGATCTAGATTCAGTGGTGACAGAGATCAATATATCAAAGAAAATACAGAAGTGATCAGACAGAGCTACATCCTTAATGACAATGGATGAAATGTTTAGACCTCTACTGATGAGTAAATCTAGAGTGTGTCCACGATTGTGTGTGGGTCCGTGCACATGCTGAATCAGGTCAAAAGTGTTTAAAACTGTTACAATTTCTTTTGTAGTTTTGATTTCAGCATTGTCTATGTGAATATTAAAATCCCCTGCAATAGCAAAACAGTCAAACTCTGAGGAAATCATTGATAACAGTTCTGTGAACTCTTCAACAAAGGCTGGAGAGTATTTTGGGGGCCTGTAAATGATAATAAACAGAATGCGTGGGGCACCTTTCAGCACAATACCTAGATATTCAAAAGACAAGTACTGACCAAATGACACTTGCTTGCATTGATGAACATCTTTAAACAGAGCAGCTACACCTCCACCTCTCCTAACAGTCCTGCAGACACTTATAAAATTAAAGTTAGGAGGGGCTGTTTCAGTGAGGACTGTTGCACTGCAGTTGTCTTCTAGCCATGTTTCAATTAGAAACATAAAATCCAGGTTGTTTGTGGTTATTAAATCATTGATCACAAATGATTTATTTTTTAGTGAGCGAGTGTTTAAAAATGCTAACTTGATGGAATTACATTTTGTCTACAGCAATCTTAGACTGATGCATTACAGGCCGCATATTAGATGGGTCTGCCGTGCGGCTTGAGAAGGCCTTAGACCGTCTATCACGTGATAAAACAGAGATAGAGAAGGCTACAGGCACACTGGGTTCCCACTTGTTTTGTAAACGTTTGTGAATGTTGCTGCTAATATAGCGGGGACCCGACACATATCACTGAGAATATCACTAATGTGGTCGTTGTACCGGTCTGTCGTGGTGAAGAAGGAGCTGAGCTGCAAGGCAAAGCTCTCGATTTACCGGTCAATCTACATTCTTACTCTGACCTATGGTCATGAGCTGTGGATCGTGACCGAAAAGTCAAGATCGGGCGGCCGAAATGAGCTTTCTCCGCAGGGTGGCTGGGCGCTCCCTTAGAGATAGGGTGAGGAGCTCGACCACTCGGGAGGAACTCAGAGTAGAGCCGCTGCACCTCGACATCGAGAGGAGCCAGCTGAGGTGGCTCGGGCATCTGTTCTGGATGCCCCCTGGACGCCTTCCTGGGGAGGTGTTTTGGGTGCGTCCCACCGGGAGGAGACCCCGGGGAAGACCCAGGACACGCTTGAGGGATTATGTCTCCCGACTGGCCTGGGAACGCCTCGGTATCTCCCTGGAGGAGCAGGAGAAAGTGTCTAGGGAGAGGGAAGTCTGGGCATCTGTACTTTGAAAGAAAAATATTGTTTTAATTTGTATACATTTTGGCATTTGAGTAATAATAATTTTGGGGGAAAATGTGTATAATTGTCAAGAATGTTTGATTCTTTGATTCTTTTTTCTACAATGCAATAATAACAATAATAATATTGTATTATTTGTTTATTACTTATTTATTGTAATTTTCTGAAAAGTTCACAAATTTTGGGTAGGGGTCAACCGATTATCAGACTGGCCGATTATCTGCGACAATATTAAGTATTTTTATGATTATCGGTATCGGTCGTTTTCAAATCCGATAAAATAATTTAATTTTGAAACGCTCTATTTAGCTCTGATGCAACCTGTCAGAGCTCACCACTCTGTGGCCTAGAGCAGTCTCCGCCCACCGAGTCATGAGTCTGACCAATCAACGCGGAAGGCTGAAGGCACTCTCACACCGAAAGCACTTGCTAACTGTAGCTGCTTGCATACGTGATCATGCATCAGTTGTCTCTCAAAGGCAGCAGCAGACGTTGCGGAAGTTCTAATAAATCACAATCCACTACTTTCCACGATGGGGAAAACGCGGACGGAATCGCATAATGCAGTCATAAATGGAATTTACTGAATAACGCGGAATGTCACAGGATTTGTCAAAGATTGACTGAATTAATCAAAAGTAGGTCAGTACACTAAAACCGAGGACATAAATACATGAACAACATCCCCAGAACTGCTCTCGGAGATACTCAATGCTTTGGTTGTCGGTGTATACCACAAAGTATAGGATAGTTACTTCATGAGCATTTGACTGTTTCATTTAAGTAAAATTATCGCCATAACATATACATAGGCTACCTACAAAAACTTAAAAGGTCCTCATGGCAACCCATCAAAATAAAAGTTTGAATTAGTTACTACTACTACTACTACAATTATTACAACTTTTGTTTAAAATAATAATCACACAATACACTATTTCTTCCATGTTTTATTTTAATAGTAAACCCATTTGTTTGCCCAAAAAATAGTTAAACTCTCATTTGATTAAAACATAAATTAAATTAATATTTTATGCCTTAATTTGCACTGCACTGTAAATTAAAACTAATATAAATTACTGTCACATATGCCAATATTAAAATACTTTCACATAGGCCAAGATTAGGATTACAATAATATAATATATTGTATAATAATATACAGTATCTCACAGAAATTAGTACACCCCTCACATTTTTGTAAATATTTTATTATATCTTTTCATGTTACAACACTGCATAAATTACACTTTGCTATAATGTAACGTAGTGTGTACAGCTTGTAAAACAGTGTACATTTACTGTCCCCTCAACACACAGCCATTAATGTCTAAACCACTGGCCAAAAAGTGAGTACACCCCAAAGTGAAAATGCCCAAATTGGGCCCAACGTGTCAATATTTTGTGTGGCCACCATCCATTTCCAGCACTGCCTTAACCCTCTTGGACATGAAGTTCACCAGAGCTTCACAGCTTGCTTCAAGAGTCCTCTTCCACTCCTCCATGTCGACATCATAGAGCTGGTGCATGTTAGAGACCTTGCGCTCCTCCACCTTCTGTTTACCTTTAATATCCTTTACCCTCAGCATCTTTAGCAAGGCATTGGTTGTTTTGGAGGTGTGTTTTGGGTCATTATCATGCTGGAAAATTGCCCTGCAGCCCAGTCTCCGAAGGGAGGGGATCATGCTCTGCTTCAGTATGTTACTGTACATGTTGGCATTCATGGTTCCCTTAATGAACTGTAACTCCCCAGTGCCGGCAGCACTCATGCAGCCCCAGACCATGACACTCCCACCACCATGCTTGACTGTAGGCAAGACACACTTGTCTTTGTATTCCTCACTCAATTGGTTTCCGCCACACACGCTTGACACCATCTGAACCAAATAAGTTTGTCTTGGTTTCATCAGACCACAGTACATAGTTCCAGTAATCCATGTCCTTAGTCAGCAAACTGTTTGCGGGCTTTCTTGTGCATCATCGTTAGAAGAGGCTTCCTTCAGGGATGACAGCCATGCAGACCATTTTGATCCAGTGTGCGGCGTATGGTCTGAGCACTGACAGGCTTACCCCCACCCCTTCAACCTCTGCAGCAATACTGGCAGCACTCATACGTCTATTTACCAAACACAATCTCTGGATATGACGCTGAGCCCATGCACTCCACTTCTTTGGTTGACCATGGTGAAGGCCTGTTCTGAGTGGAACCTGTCCTGTCAAACCGCTGTATGGTCTTGGCCACTCTGTTGCAGCTGAGATTCAGGGTCTTGGCAATCTTCTTATTGACTATGCCATCTTTATGTAGAGCAACAATTCTTTTTTTTTTCAGATCCTCAGAGAGTTCTTTGCCATGAGGTACCATGTTGAACTTCCAGTGACCAGGGTGAGAGAGTGAGAGCGATAACACCAAATTTAACACGCCTGCATCCCTTTCACACCTGTAACACTAATGAGCCCCATGACACCGGGGAGAGAAAATGGCTAATTTTGCCCAATTTGGACATTTTCACGTAGGGTTGTACTCACAGCGGTTTAGACATTAATGGCTGTGTGTTGAGTTATTTTGAGTGTAATTTATACTCGCTACTTTACATTGTAGCACAATTCTTTAGTGTTGTCACATGGATATATATATAATACAATATATAATACAATATTTAAAAAAATGTGAGGGGTTTGCTCACTTATGTGAGATACTGTACATTGTGCTTCTTTAAATCAATCAATTGATGTGCATTAGATGATGGATTGACTAGTCACATCTTGTATGTTATGATTGTCATAAAAAATATAATTCATGAATAATACATACATTTCTATCATGTAAATTATTGAAGCCAAATACTTACATTTCCCCAAGCTGTTTAAGTGTTGTAATGAATCTATGAAGCTATTATTTCAGCTTTGGGGAATCATTTATTAAAGATTCAATATTGCTTTGATTAAAGTGATATTAATCTGTGAAATTAAGAAACTTATAAACTTATGATTTATACTTTATTAACGACTCGTCCAGCGACCATTAACATCAGTATATCTTCAACAATTTTGTTTACCTTGCTTCGTGGCCAACGATAAAATAAACAAAATTAGTACTTTATATAATTTTGAGCTAGGTAACATGATCTATGGCAAATAGTTTAAACTTAAAAATCACACAGCCCAAGACATCATTCTTTATAAATGAAACAAGGTTTATTTGCTAACTCTTATTCTACAATACATGTTCTCTTCACGGATGAATCCCGGTTTTCACTATACAGGGCAGATGGCAGACAGCATGTGTGGCGTCGTGTGAGTGAGCGATTTGCTGATGTCAACATTGTGGATCGAGTGGCCCATGGTGGCGGAGTGGTTATGGTATGGGCATGGTATGTAATAGAAGACGAACACAAGTGAATTTTATTGATGGTATTTTGAATGCACAGTGATACCGTGACGAGATCCTGAGGCCCATTGTTGTGCCATTCATCCATGACCATCAACTCATGTTGCATCATGATAATGCACAGCCCCATGTTGCAAGGATCTGTACACAATTCCTGGAAGCTGAAAACATCCCAGTTCTTGCATGGCTAGCATACTCACCAGACATGTCACCCATTGAGCATGTTTGGGATGCTCTGGATCGGCGTATATGACAGCGTGTTCCAGTTACTTTTAGCAACATCTCCAGCAACATCGCACAGCCATCGAAGAGGAGTGGGCCAACATTCCACAGGCCACAATAAACTCTATGCGAAAGAGGTGTGTTGCACTGCGTGAGGCAACTGGTGGTCACAACAGATACTCACTGGTTTTCGGACCCCCCCCCCCCCCCAATACAGTAAAACTGCACATTTTAGAGTGGCCTTTTATTAAGGCACACCTGTGCAATAACCATGCTGTCTAATCAGCATCTTGATATGCCACACGTGTGAGGTCGATGGATTATCTTGACAAAGGATAATAGTGACATGCTCACTAACACAGATTTAGACAGATTTGTGTACAACATTTGAGAGAAATAGGCCTTTTGTCTACATAGAAAAAGTCTTAGATCTTTGAGTTCAGCTCATGAAAAATGGGGGCAAAAACAAAAATGTTGCATTTATAATTTTGTTCAGTATATCTATCTCTATTTGTAAACACCAAATGTTAAATGCTTGTTCTGTGTTGTTTAGTAGAAATGGAGTTTACACTCATTCATACACATACTCACATTCTTTCGCACACATATGTTTCTGTTAAATGTTATAATATCAGTGCTAATGTTGACGTTTATTTGTGTACTCTCATGCCAGAATAGAAACTTAACTATTAACTAATTGTACAATTATTGTATAATAGTGTTTTTGTATATTTGTATACAATATATACAATTTTGATCTTAAAAGTTATATTCAACAAATGTTCAATGCTTCATTTATAAACTATGTAGCTGTTAATGCCTTTTTTCTTAGTGAATTGTTTGCCTTTCTTTTTCAATTCACTTATATATGCTGCTTTTTGAAATATGTAATTGATTTAATTTGTAACCAAATTAACACCATCTTTAGTTGTTTCAAATGTTTTATTCATAAATATAGTGAATAGATTCTTCAGTTCTGCAGAATTCAGGGCTTGGATAAATTTGTCTGCCCTGTCTGAAGTCCATTTGTATCTCTGTTGGACCTGATATAATTTGCAGGTCTCCAGCTTGTTTTGTTCTGGTGTGTTATGTGTTTTAATATAGATGTTAGTTTGGTTATGGCCAGAAAGCAGTGTTTGTTGTATGACAGTGAATGCACTGAAGGAGGACGGGTCCATGTCAGTGATGGTATAGTCAACTACACTAGCTCCAAGACCTGAACAACACGTGAACCTTCCTAAAGACTCCCCTCTGATCCTGCCATTAAGTCCATTATAACAGGCCTGAGACTTGGCAGAGCTGCACTAATTCTCTAACGGTTTTATTTACAGTTTGGTCAAGATTGTTTCTTGGTGGGAGGTTTTTTGTGAGTCTCAGGGGGTTTTGGTCAAAGACATGTTCATTGCCCTTTGGATATATATATATAAAATTCATATCCCGGGCTACATATATATATATTGTGACGAGCGTCCCGAGCACTCATCAGCGTTGCCCTGGAGACGGACACGAATCACCTGTACCAGCTCATCACGGCCGGATCGGCCACACCTGAGGCTCGTTTACCCACGGCTAGATAAGCCGTGTGAGACCCGGAAACGAGGAGAAACCGATCTCCTGTAAGCCAGAGAAGTAACGTGCGATCTCTCCTTCTTTTCCAGAGACCAGCTTGTGACGGATCCTGCCCTGCCAGAAGCACAGCCGATCCACCAAGCACCGGAACACACGGGGAGAGCACCTGAGCACCTCAACCAGCTTACCATCACTTCTTCACACCATACTTGTGAATAAATCCACCCTCCGGGGTATTTATCGAGCTCTCCTTATCGTGTGATCCTTCCACCACACTACACTGGTGGAGAATGCGGGCATATAGTGGAAGGTTTCCCCAACAAGCGATCTCTTTCTCACGCACCGATCACCTGTCTTTCTTCTCTTCGACAGACGGCTACTCCTCCCCACGGCATGGAAGAAATCCTCAGGCAGCTGACGGAGGTCAGCCTGCGCCAACAGCAAATTGTGGAACATCTTGCTAACCGCCAGGGCCAGGTCGAGCGAGAGCTCGTGGACCTCCACTCGGCCGCCCGCCAGCGCGTTACGTTACCGGACTCCCGAAAACAAGCAGCCCAACTCTTACCTAAAATGACCGCACACGATGACGTCGAGGCTTATCTCCAGATGTTTGAGAACATCGCCACCACAGAGGGATGGGACCCAGAAGACTGGGCTCGCACACTGGCCCCCCTCCTCACCGACGAACCCCAACGAGCTTTCTTCAGCCTGCCCACGGAGATGGCAGAGAGCTATGCCTGTGTAAAGCGGTAAATTCTGGCCCGAGTAGGTCTCTCGCCAGTGTGCGCGGCTCAGTGTTTCCACGACTGGGGGTATCAGCTACGACGTCCCGCACGAACTCAAGCCGCCGAGCTCACTCGTCTAGCACAACACTGGCTGATGGACGGAGCGCCCACGGCTGCTCAGGTAACGGAACGTGTCGTCGTCGATCGCCTCCTCCGAGCCTTACCCCGCTCTCACCGCCAGGCGGTTGGCATGCGGAATCCCACCACCACGCTGGAGCTGGTCGAGGAGATCGAGCTGGCGGAGGCGGCCCATCGGCGCGATGCTGGGGAGCGAGTGCCACCGTTTCCCCGGAGGGTGGTCCCAGAGCAACGCGCACCGGAGGCCATCTCGCGACCAATGGGCAGGACGGCGGCCCCCGAGCCACAGGATGAGTCCATGCCCACAGCGCCCTCTCCTCCGACAGCTCACCCGTGGGTGCCCCAGAGGCCGAGGTGAGGATTAACGGCCGTCCGTTCCATGCCTTGCTTGATTCCGGCAGCGCTGTCAGTCTCGTCCAAGCAAGGATTCTACCCCCCCCGTCATGAGACTAAGACCCGGCTGCCGATTACCTGCGTGCACGGGGATACGCAACAGGTGCCCACGCGGCGTGTGACTGTTTCAGCTGCCACGGGATCTTGGCCCGTTGAAGTGGGCATCGTCCGGGATCTTCCAGTGGCCGTACTACTAGGAAGAGACTGGCCGGGGTTTGAGGCACTGTTGACGGCCGCCACACAGCCGGCCAGCCCGCGAGGGGGTCGCCATGGACGGAAATCCATGAGGAAGTCCCGTCGCCGCCCCGTCCTCTTGGCCTCCGACAGTGGGAGAGATGGTGAGTCCCCTTCCCATAGTAATAACCTGTTCTTTGATGTCTACCAACAGGTCTCGGGAGGGGGCTCCTTTGGCCGAGCCCAGCGCGAGGATGAGCGGTTGAAACACTGCTGGTCGCAAGTCTGTGTAATGGAAAAAAAAGATCTTCGGCCAAAACCCCATCCTCTCTCACATTTTGTCGTAGAGAACGGCCTACTCTATTGTGTCGCCCAGCGGAGGGGGGAGGAAAAAAGGCTTCTGGTGGTTCCCCGCTCAAAGACGGAGATGGTCATCCAATTGGCCCACGCGCACCCGTTGGCAGGACATCTCGGCGCGGCAAACACCACGCAGCGCATCCGGGACCGCTTCCACTGGCCGGGCCTGGAGGCCGAAGTAAAGAGCTTCTGCCAAGCCTGCCCGATCTGCCAAAAGACCTCCCCCAAGCCTCCTCCCCCCACGCCGCTCATTCCGCTGCCCATCATAGAGGTGCCCTTCGAGCGAATCGGGATGGATCTGGTGGGGCCATTACCAAAGTCGGCCCGGGGGCACGAACACATCCTTGTCATCGTGGACTATGCCACCCGGTACCCCGAAGCCATACCTCTACGAAAAGCCACCGCAAAGAACATCGGTCACGAGCTCTTTATGCTTTTCAGCCGGGTTGGCATACCAGCGGAGATCTTGACCGATCAGGGAACCCCGTTCATGTCCCGACTGATGGCTGACCTCTGCCGGTTGCTCCGGGTAAAGCAGCTGCAGACGACCGTATACCATCCCCAGACGGACGGGCTCGTCGAGCAGTTTAATCAAACCTTGAAGCAGATGTTATGGCGAGTAGCGGCTGAGGACAGGAGGGACTGGGACCAGATGCTGCCGTATGTCCTTTTTGGTATACGAGAAGTCCCGCAAGCATCCACCGGCTTTACGCCGTTTGAGCTCCTTTTCGGCCGACAACCTCGCGGACTGCTCGACGTGGCGAAGGAGGCATGGGAGCACCAACACCCCACCCCACACCGCTCCCTCATCGAGCATGTCACCGAAATGAGGGAGCGGATCGACCGTGTGGCGCCATTAGTACGGGAACATATGGTCAAAGCAACGGCACTACAACAGAGCAGCTCAGCCTTGGGAGTTCCAGACAGGCGACCGAGTGATGGTTCTGGTCCCCACGGCCGCCTGCAAATTCCTGGCCACCTGGCGGGGGCCATACACGGTAGTGGAGAAACTAGGGCCCGTGACGTACCGGGTGCGACAACCAGGAAGACGGAGCCCTGAACAACTTTACCACATAAACCTGTTAAAGAAATGGGTAGGCACCAGGGAACAGACTGTGGCCCTTGCCACCATAGAGCCCGTGCTGGTGGATACGAACCCGGACTTGTCGGCGACCCAAAAGGCTGAGCTGCAGCACCTGATCGGTCAGTTCTCCGATGTGTTCTCCGCAGTCCCCGGGTGAACTCACCTCCTCCAACACGACATCAGGACACCAACCGGAGTCATTGTAAAGCAACGGCCCTACCGGATCCCTGAGGCTCGTCGGCAGGCTATCGAGGACGAAGTCCAACAGATGCTGAAGTTAGGGATGATTGAACCATCGCGCAGCTCGTGGTCTAGCCCAATCGTCTTGGTCCCGAAGCCAGACGGCACCCTCCGCTTTTGCAATGACTTTCGCCGCCTAAACGAGGTCTCTGAGTTTGACGGGTACCCAATGCCCCGAGTGGATGAGCTCCTGGAACGCCTGGGAAGGGCCCAGTATATTTCAACCCTGGACCTCACGAAAGGCTACTGGCAGGTACCCCTCTCTGACAGCGCCAAGGCGAAGACTGCCTTCTCGACCCCAAGTGGCCACTGGCAGTATCGGACCCTTCCCTTCGGCCTACACGGGGCCCCAGCCACATTCCAGAGGCTCATGGATATAGTCCTCCGGCCCCATTAACAGTACGCAGCCGCGTACCTGGATGACGTGGTCATCCACTCGGAGCGTTGGGAAGACCACCTAGACCGGCTGCGGAGGGTGTTTATGGAACTTCGAAGGGCTGGACTCGCCGCCAACCCTCGCAAGTGCCACCTAGCGCTGTTCGAGTCCAAGTACCTGGGTTTCCGTGTCGGACGGGGCCTCATCAAGCCCCAGGAGAGAAAGGTTGAAGCCGTCCGCGCCGCCCCGAGACCGAGCACGACGACTCAGGTACGAGTATTCCTAGGGTTGGCGGGGTACTATCGCTGCTTCATCCCTAACTTCTCCTCCTTAGCTGCCCCTCTGACAGACCTGACCAGAAAGGGGCAGCCTGAGTGCGTGGTCAGGAGCCCCGAGACAGAGAAGGCGTTCCAACGGATCAAGAGCGCGCTGACGGAGGAACCGATCATGCGCGTCCCTATTTCGGCTGCCCCTTTCTGCTACAGACAGATGCCTCCGAGACGGGATTGGGAGCCGTCCTGTCGCAAGTCCAGGAAGGTGAGGAACATCCCATCTTGTTCATCAGCAGGAAGCTGACGCCAGCCGAGAAGAACTACGCGACAGTCGAGAAGGAAGCTCTGGCCATAAAATGGGCAGTCCTGGAGCTGCGGTACCATCTTCTGGGCCGTAAGTTTACGCTCCTGACGGACCACGCGCCCCTCCAATGGATGGCTAGGGCCAAGGACACTAACGCCAGGGTGACGCGGTGGTTCCTCGCGCTCCAGGATTTTTGCTTCGTCGTCCGCCATCGGGCCGAAGCCTCCAACGCCAACGCGGACGGACTCTCTCGGATCTGGTCAGCATTCGCAGGTCTGTCAGGGGTCACTCCCCACCCATCCCCAATCTCCCCCTTGCTATTACCTTATGTTTCCACCGGGACCAGGACAACACTTAGGGGGGGGGGGGGTGAGTGTGACGAGCGTCCCGAGCACTCATCAGCGTTGCCCTGGAGACGGACACGAATCACCTGTACCAGCTCATCACGGCCGGATCGGCCACACCTGAGGCTCGTTTACCCACGGCTAGATAAGCCGTGTGAGACCCGGAAACGAGGAGAAACCGATCTCCTGTAAGCCAGAGAAGTAACGTGCGATCTCTCCTTCTTTTCCAGAGACCAGCTTGTGACGGATCCTGCCCTGCCAGAAGCACAGCCGATCCACCAAGCACCGGAACACACGGAGAGAGTACCTGAGCACCTCAACCAGCTTACCATCAATTCTTCACACCATACTTGTGAATAAATCCACCCTCCGGGGTATTTATCGAGCTCTCCTTATCGTGTGATCCTTCCACCACGCTACAATATATATATATATATATATATATATATACAGTATATATATTTTTATATATATGTAGCCCGGGATATGAATTTGTGATGCCGGACAAAGGATGAATAATTTAATTGGGGCCTTTTATTCCAGACTGCACTTGGAACAGCACAGCATTAAGTATGCAAATTTTGGGGACTGGGACAGAAAAATGAAAACTTAAATACAGCCATTGAGAGCAATAGAGCTTGATCGTCACATCAAATTGAGTGCACTTATTTTCCCACATTCACAATAACCAGCTAACATAGACAATGGTGGTAGTCTTTCATGCTGGAAAACAAATAAACACATAGGTGTAACAGTTGTCAACAAATAAAAGTTGTCAAATCAAATGAGCCTACTCAAATTACACGGAAAGGAAATTAAAAGTTGCATTTTTGGGTATCCTTAATACATTACAAACACTATTGCACAATTTAACACTCAGTTAACCTTACATTAGTAAAGGAGTATTCATATGACTTCAAAAATGAAAGTGATGATTCAAACTTGCAGCTCATCATCATTCTAGCACATGTACACATTAACACTGCCATATGCTGACTTGATTTCCCTCTGCGGACGATAAAGGGACAAAATACAAAACTTTTCCTTAACATTTGGAACACATGATGGTAAAACAATAATACCATTATACTTGTTCCAATGAAACACGAATGCACATGACTAAAACACTTTTACAAATCAGTGAAAGTGAACAACACTCACTTTAATGCTTCACACTCACACCGGAAACACTCAGATGGTTTATAGAGCACTTTTCTCCCCTCTAAAAAAATAACTGTTTCAATAACACTGGTTTGCATTAAATTATGCACAAATGAAATGTGTAACAGTACACTGATACAGATTATATCATCAACACTTACGCTTTGGTGAGAAACGGTTAGCTTCCCCAGTAACTGCTAACTGTTCGTCAGCAATCGCTGTCGATGTGCAAAATTACACAGCCATCCGAATTCCCATCACACTGAGAACGAGTATATAACTCACTGTATGTGCATATTTCTCTCTATTTTGGGATTTAATGGACATTAATGACCTCGATCCTCCACTTCACGAGAAACATTCACCCTGCATTGATAACTCGTGCTGCTCATCCACGCTCTCGCGGCACTTTTTGACACTGACAGAGCCGTGTTTCTTAAAGGGACAGCATTACATTATGGCAACAGATAAGAAAGACATGAAAACATGCTCTATGTGCAGTACATTCAAACCAGGGTGTGCAAATAATCAGCCTTGTGCTTTACACTAACTTTTCAACCTGGTTACACTCTCCCCTGCTGAATTTCAGCATCCTCGGTGACTATCAACACTAATCATCTTGCTCCCCTTGAAGATGCCCTGTGGTATAAAGGACCATTCCAGCTAGTACCTGGGAAAGTACATCAGGACTGAAAGACACTGCATTGCATGCAGACTTGGGCACCCTGTATTGGTTATTGTGTACTCCTGCAGTTGTCCTCTGCGCTTTACGCACAGTGGGACAATTATCTTCTTGCATAACACTTCCTTTTCTTATTTTCCTAGGAGTAGGCACAGGTCTCATCGCTGGATTTTCAGCAGGTAAGTGGACACTTTCTGTTTCCGACTCAACAGATACTGACGTCACTTCCAGGGTATCATCACGTATCCCATGACTCTCTGGTCCTGAACAGTCACCTCTACTTGCAGGATGCTCCACCTGATGATTCAAACAGTCTCTGGGCTCAGGAACTGGCTGTTCTGCACACTCCGGTATTGAAGCTGCTGTTGTTTTCTGCCTAGGACACAACACTTCCTCCACTAGAACACACTCTGCCTCCATTGATGGCATATCTGGCTCTGAATCGGAGGTCATTACATCTCGGATAGGTGGTTTCCGACACCTTGGCATTGGCACTGGAACTGAGTTAGTGCAAAGCCTGATGTTGGATCTGTGCACCTTCTTTACTGGACCCCCTTCAACAGGCTCCACAGTGTACGTTGTCCCTTGAACCTCTAACACTATGTACACAGTGGAAGACCAAGCGTCCTGAATCTTGTTTCGTCCAGGTGGGTGGTGTCGCAGGTACACATGTAGCCCCACCTCTACAGCTGGGCAATATGCCTTCTCCTCATGCTGCCTCACTCTTTCTGCAGCTTTCCGTTCAGCATATTCCTTTGCTCGAAATTGGGCATCTCGGAGACGTCCTTGGTGCACTTTTAACCAGTCAGGCTTATCATCCATTACAGACTCCTGGCCCAACAGAGCATCAACTGGCAGATGCGGCTGGACCCAGAACAACAGATAGTATGGTGAGTACCCTGTGGATGAGTGTGGAGTTACGTTGTATGTATAAACAAGCTCAGATAAATGGTCCAGCCATCTGCGCTTCTTTTTCGGGTGGGAGAGACTTCAAGAGGTCATGAAGGGTTCTATTGAACCTTTCACATTGCGGATTGCCCTGGGGGTGATGTGGTGTTGTGCAAGTTTTCTTGACCCCATACAACTTGCAGAGATCCGCAATCACAGCGCTTTCAAAGTTCCTGCCCTGATCAGAATGTAGTCGTTGAGGAACTCCATACTTCAGGAACCATTCTCTGAAGAGGATCTTGGCGGTGGTCTCGGCCTTCTGGTCACGAGTGGGAAATGCTTGACTGAACTTTGTAAACACATCAGTAACTACTAGAACATGTTCTCGCCCATCTGTGGCTGGTTCAAGGGTTGTAAAGTCAACTGCAACAACCTCCAGTGGCCGGGAGGCCAAGAATGAAGCCCATGGTGCCTGAGTATCATCTGTCAAGTGGATTTCATGCTTTACCCGATCTGTGTATCCCAGGTCTTCATCACAAACTGCAAACACATCTGCATGCTTCATTAGTAGTACACCAAGTTTTTCTTGCTGTTTCGGAATACCTCCTATATGCAGCCTACTTAACAGATTACTTGGATCAGAATCGGACATTGGTTTGTCTCTCTGATCAATTCTCACCTCCTCATGGTCAGCAGAGATGCGCTGGAATCTCACCTCACAAACGTCACTTTCAGCACACTGACAGTGGGTAAGCAGCCCAAGACGAACTTTAGGAGGCAGCCAAACATCTTCCTGGGAGAAGTTGACCACTTGAACGGGAAACACTCGGCTTTGGGGCGACACTAAGGTGGGCATGGGAATCAATCTGTCTGGTAATGGTGCGCTCAAAGTTCCAGCAGTAGCCATGCACTGGTGTCACTACCGCAATGCTCTTCTAGCTGGACTTCCATCAAACACAATCAAACCTCTACAAATGATTCAGAATGCAGCGGCACGACTGGTCTTCAACGAGCCCAAAAGAGCCCATGTTACACCTCTCTTTGTCTCCTTGCACTGGCTACCAGTTGCAGCTCGCATCCAGTTCAAGACACTGATGCTTGCATATAGAACAACCACAGGCTCAGCACCCACCTACTTCCACTCACTATTACGAATTTACATCCCCTCCAGAAGTCTGAGATCTGCTAGTGAGCGACGCCTCGTGGTACCATCACAGAGAGGCTCAAAATCACTCTCCAGAACATTCTCTTTCACCGTTCCTGGCCGGTGGAATGATCTTCCCACCCCCATCCGGAATACTGGATCCCTGTCAATTTTCAAGCAACAACTGAAAACTCATCTCTTTCAACTCTACTTGACTACTTGAAAAAAAAAAAAAAAGGTTTTTGGCGGTGGTCTAGGCCTTCTGGTCACGAGTGGGAAATGCTTGACTGAACTTTGTAAACACATCAGTAACTACTAGAACATGTTCTCGCCCATCTGTGGCTGGTTTAAGGGTTGTAAAGTCAACTGCAACAACCTCCAGTGGCCGGGAGGCCAAGAATGAAGCCCAAGGTGCCTTAATCTTGGGTTGCGGCATCTTTGCTAACACACAGCGCTGACATTGCTTCACCCACTGTTCCACATCCTCATACATTTCTCCCCAGAAACATCTCTGTCTCAACAGGGCTAAGGTTCTCTCGATCCCCTGATGACCCATCTTATCGTGGACATTTTTCAGGACTTGAGCTGTCAGGCAGGTGGGTAAAAGCAGCTGGTGACATTCACCAGTATGGGCGTCTTCGATTACACGGTATAAGAGACCATCTCTTTCTCTGATCTTTGGCCACTGTTTCAACAGGAAACGCACGGATCTGGACAAGCCTAACCTCTCTGGCTTGTTAGGTTTCTTTTATTGACTCCAGAACTTCTTGAAAGCACTGAGAGTTGGATCCGACTCCTGAAACTGATGAAGGTCTGCCTTTGAATACCCTGGCAAAGTGGGAGTATTCTCACCCACAACATCATCTTCTACAGCCAAGGACGCCTGTAGCTGTCTGACTTTGCTATACTCCACACCAGCTGCTAACAGGTCTGGCCCCAGAGTGGTTCCCATCCTGAGTGAGTTACAGATCGCCACGCAGCCATCGTACTCAGCGTCTTCATTTTCAGAGTCTGGTTCACTGGACCTGGGTATCCTGGAAAGGGCATCAGCAGCAGTGTTGCATCGTTCAGGATGGTATTTGACTTCAAAATAAAAAACAGCTAGCTGAGCAGCCCAGCACTGTTCAATGGCTCCTAATTTGGCAGTCGTGAGTTGGCAGAGGGGGTTGTTGTCCATTATGAAGGTTAATTTGGACCCCAGCAGATAACTTCTGAACTTTTCAGTGACCACCCACTTAAGCGCTAACAGTTCCAACTTCATGCTGCTGTAATTTTGATCATTTTTCTCAGCCCCTCTCAACCTCCTACTGGCATATGCGATCACAGTCTTCTTAACCTTTTGATGCTGGTACAAGACTGCTCCCAATCCAAGATTGCTTGAATCAGTTTCAATCAAAAAGGGAACTGTGAAATCAGCATACCCCAGGGTCGGTGCTCTGGTAAGTTTGTCTTTGAGACATTCAAATGCAGTCTGACACTGGGGAGACCAAGAGCTCTTAAACAACTGAGCCGCCTTGACAGGACTTGTCTCTCTAAGGCACACATTCACTACATCATGCAACGACCCAGCTATCTGGGAGAACCCTTCGATGAATCTTCTGTAATAGCTAAAGAACCCCAAGAAGGATCTGAGTTCCTTGAGAGTACTAGGGACTGGCCACTCCTGAACTGCACTTATCTTATCAGGGTCTGTACTCACACCTTGGGCTGAAACTTGATGGCCAAGGAACCTCACTTCTGGCTGCAGGAAATGACACTTCTCTATTTTCATATTGAGCCCAGTTTCTATCAACCTTTTAAACACAGTCTCAAGGCACACCATATGTTCGTGAAAGGTGGACGAGTACACCAACAAGTCATCTAAGTAGATGAGCACAATTTGCAACACTAAGTGACTCATGCTGGCTTGCATGAGCCGCTGGAAAGTTGCGGGCGCATTGCATAGCCAGAAGGGCATCCGCCGGTATTCATAGAGGCCAAACGGCGTAGTGAAGGCTGTTTTAGGTCCGTCCTTTTCATGGACCGCAACCTGATGGTATCCGCTAGCAAGGTCTATTGTTGAGAAAACTTGTGCTCCACCCAATGCATCCAAGCTCTCATCGATGCGTGGCAATGGAAAAGCATCGCGTTTAGTCTTGGAGTTGAGTCTCCTATAATCCACACACAGCCTCAGAGTTCCATCAGCCTTGCGCACCAGAATTATGGGTGACGCAAAGGAACTCGAGCTTTCCTGTATGACACCCTTCTTGAGTAAACCCGAGCTATACTCTTTGACCTCTTCAAACTGAGTCGGTGGTATCCTGCGATATGGCTGAGTAATGGGGGTATCGTCTGTCAAGTGGATTTCATGCTTTACCCGATCTGTGTATCCCAGGTCTTCATCACAAACTGCGAACACATCTGCATGCTTCATTAGTAGTACACCAAGCTTTTCTTGCTGTTTCGGAATACCTCCTATATGCAGCCTACTTAACAGATTACTTGGATCAGAATCGGACATTGGTTTGTCTCTCTGATCAATTCTCACCTCCTCATGGTCAGCAGAGATGCGCTGGAATCTCACCTCACAAACGTCACTTTCAGCACACTGACAGTGGGTAAGCAGCCCAAGACGAACTTTAGGAGGCAGCCAAACATCTTCCTGGGAGAAGTTGACCACTTGAACGGGAAACACTCGGCTTTGGGGCGACACTAAGGTGGGCATGGGAATCAATCTGTCTGGTAATGGTGCGCTCCAAGTTCCAGCAGTAGCCATGCACTGGTGTCACTACTGCAATGCTCTTCTAGCTGGACTTCCATCAAACACAATCAAACCTCTACAAATGATTCAGAATGCAGCGGCACGACTGGTCTTCAACGAGCCCAAAAGAGCCCATGTTACACCTCTCTTTGTCTCCTTGCACTGGCTACCAGTTGCAGCTCGCATCCAGTTCAAGACACTGATGCTTGCATATAGAACAACCACAGGCTCAGCACCCACCTACTTCCACTCACTATTACGAATTTACATCCCCTCCAGAAGTCTGAGATCTGCTAGAGAGCGACGCCTCGTGGTACCATCACAGAGAGGCTCAAAATCACTCTCCAGAACATTCTCTTTCACCGTTCCTGGCCGGTGGAATGATCTTCCCACCCCCATCCGGAATACTGGATCCCTGTCAATTTTCAAGCAACAACTGAAAACTCATCTCTTTCAACTCTACTTGACTACTTGACATAAAAAAAATAAAAAAATATATATATATATTTTTTTTAACTTTCACTTTTTCAAAATCTTCATCTTTCTCTTTATCTTTCTCTCCTTCCCTTGCTAGCATGTACTTATTTGAACAATGCCTGAGACTTGGTGTTATTGGCACTTCCTCTGTATGTTTGCCTCTTCAAGATTAATCGCTTTATGTACTCGCAATTGTAAGTCGCTTTGGATAAAAGCGTCTGCTAAATGACTAAATGTAAATGTAAATGTGTCAATGGCCCTCTTGTTTACTCTGGCATAGACTGTGGCTAGAGAGGATGCTGGTATATGGGTTTTGCCCTTACCACTAACTCTGGCTGACGACATTGTTTTTACCAGCTCAACTTCCTGTACACGATTGAAGGCTTCCCTCCACACAGAGTCCAGCTTCCCTCCTAAAGTTGTGTCAAACTCAGTCAGTGCAAACTCTCTGCATCTCTGGGTTATATTCATGCCTATGATACCAGGGGGGAGTTGGATCAGCAGTGTCCCCATCTCTTACAATCAGAAACCCGCACTTTGGTATAGTTAGCCCCATCACTTGGATGTCCAATTCAACATAGCCCAAGTATGGCAGTGGTAGCTTGTTTGCGGCCATAATTCTTAACCACTTAGAGGTATAGTGAAGGTCCTTGTCTTCTCCATGGAGGTTTTCTTTGAAGAAACTTTCAGTTAGAGTACTCACATTACTTCCTGTGTCTAGCAGACATCTAAATTGAACACCCCCAATGTGAGTATCCACTTCAGGGCACTTACCCACTGCCCGCTCCAGGAAACATTCTTTTGTTAAGGTACTACATCTTGAGCCTTCTGGTTTTCCTCGCATTGCTCGGCTCACAGCAATGGAGAGGCCCCGTTTCCCTGTTCCGCAGAACCTGTGGTGGCAGTGGACTGGCTTTTGGAACTACGTGGTGCAGGACACTGTCTAGCTACATGTCCCCCCCCCCCCCTTCACACCTTAAACAGATGGATTGGGCATCATCTGTATACTTAGGCTTGACTTTGGGCTTTCCATTCTGGCTGCCACTGGAATGGGCCTTTTGTACGGTGAGTTCACGAACTGCATTAGTGAGTTCTCCGATAGCTTTACCCTGCTGAGTGATAATTTTTACTACCTCTTGCAAGGCCACTGTTATGTCACTTTGTGCAGAACTGACTGGATTTTAATATTCTGACATCTCCCCAGAACATGTACTCATGATATTTCGAGTCCTGGCCACATTAGCACCACGGGGTCTGTCTTCCACAAACCACATCATGGCCTCTTCGCGGACATCAAATAAGGTGGACTGAGGCTTTTCTCTGACAAGCTACCGTAGTTCTCTACGCAAAGTTGTGTCTCTTATGCCTTCAATGAACTGATCTCTTAAAGCGAGATGGGGATCAGACACAGCACTGTAGGACTGTTGGAGAGCAGAATTCCGAAGCTGAGAGAGAGCATGAGAAAAGTCACGGAAGTCTTCTCTCTCTAACAGTTGGCGTGCATTAAAAGCATGCAATGACTGAGGTGTAGTGCGTTTCTCCCTAAAGGCCCCCGCAAGTATAAAAACAGATCACTGGGTTGTTTGGTCTCTCCCCCCATACGCAGTTTGACTTCATCTAGGGCTGAACCTCTTAAATGGGAGAGTATAAAATCAACTTGATCATCAGTGTTCAAACCCCTTACCCGAATTACACGTTCAACCTCATCAAACTCGACATACTGACATTCTTTCACATAATCACCACTGAAGGGCACAATTTGACGCTCCCTTGGAATATAAACACATGATCTATTGGCAACATTACTCATATTAGAAAGGGTTGACATTACTTGGTCGTGTCTTCGACCTAGCTCCAATATTTGTGATTGTAGTTCCACCACTGGATTACCTTCATCTTCATGACTTGCAGCCCCAGCACTGTCCACATCATGGCTGGTTCCAGCCCGAGCTGCCTGCACATCATCGTCCTGATCCATGTTCATATGAAGTCTCTATCTTGAATGGCACACAGTCATAAAACAGTCACAGTCACTGCAGTGCAACTTGAAGAGGCGATTCCCCACAGTCTCCTTTGCCACCAATCTCAGCGGTGAAGTGAACACCCTCCTGCATATCCGAAAGCTGGTTCCTTGCTTCCCCGCAGGCTTTCCAGACACGCCACACTTCACGTCGTCGACCACTTTGGCACCGTTACTCGACCCCTCTTCACCACTACCGTTGTCTATGTCCCCCCTACTCTACCTGACTGTAAAAAATTTGCCAAAATTAGCAATGGAAAACCCACTCCTGGTACCAACATCTCTTTAGCCCGGGATATGAATTTGTGACGCCGGACACAGGATGAATAATTTAATTGGGGCCTTTTATTCCAGACTGCACTTGGAACAGCGCAGCATTAAGTATGCAAATTTTGGGGACTGGGACAGAAAAATGAAAACTTAAATACAGCCATTGAGAACAATAAAGCTTGATCGTCACATCAAATTGAGTGTACTTATTTTCCCACATTCACAATAACCAGCTAACATAGACAACGGTGGTAGTCTTTCATGCTGGAAAACAAATAAACACATAGGTGTAACAGTTGTCAACAAATAAAAGTTGTCAAACCAAATGAGTCTACTCAAATTACACGGAAAGGAAATTAGAAGTTGCATTTTTGGGTATCCTTAATTGCACAATTTAACACCCAGTTAACCTTACATTAGTAAAGGAGTACTCATATGACTTAAAAAAATAAAGTGATGATTCAAACTTACAGCTCATCATCATTCTAGCACATGTACACATTAACACTGCCATATGCTGACTTGATTTCCCTCTGCGGACGATAAAGGGACAAAATACAAAACTTTTCCTTAACATTTGGAACACATGACGGTAAAACAAAAATACCATTATACTTGTTCCAATGAAACACGAATGCACATGACTAAAACACTTTTACAAATCAGTGAAAGTGAACAACACTCACTTTAATGCTGCACACTCACACCGGAAACACTCAGATGGTTTATAGAGCACTTTTCTCCCCTCTAAACAAAATAACTGTTTCCATAACACTGGTTTGCATTAAATTGTGCACAAATGAAGTTTGCAACAGTACACTGATACAGATTATATCATCAACACTTGCGCTTTGGTGAGAAACGGTTAGCTTACCCACACCGAACTGTTTGTCAGCAATCACTGTCGATATGCAAAATTACGCAGCCATCCGAATTCCCATCACACTAAGAACGAGTATATAACTCACTGTATGTGCATATTTCTCTCTATTTTGGGATTTAATGGACATTAATGACCTCGATCCTCCACTTCACGAGAAACATTCACCCTGCACTGATAACTCGTGCTGCTCATCCACGCTCTCGCGGCACTTTTCGACACTGACACAGCCGTGTTTCTTAAAGAGCCAGCATTACATTATGGCAACAGATAAGAAAGACATGAAAACATGCTCTATGTGCAGTACATTCAAACCAGGGTGTGCAAATAATCAGCCTTGTACTTGACACTAACTTTTCAACCTGGTTACATATATATATATATATATATATATATATATACATATATAAAATTCCTTTAAATACATAATTAATTCTGACATAATCTAGCTCAAATTAAAATAGATAACAAATACAAATCAGATGACAGTAGTTTATCAGTAATCCTAAAAAATAACACTGAGCCAAACACACGTGCTAACAAAGAACAACCTACTTACACATAGTAAGAAAATGGTTATAAAACAGAAACAGAAGTGAAACAAGTAGTAGGAAAGAAATAAAAAGCGATACTTAAATCATTTGCCGGTGTCCCTGCCCGGTTGAGTCGCATGGTAGAGTCGATGGTCTTTACACTGTTTGGTCTTCACGTGAGGAGGCCTTTCTCGCAACGGCTGCAGTGGTAAACTAAGCTTTTTTTTATACCTGTCTAACAAAATACTGATTGAATACAGCTGGACACACTTTCCTTATTTTTCCAAATGCCACAACAACAAATAGGCCAAAGATTATCCGAAAAAAAGTGGTTGTGAAGTTCGGGAAGTTGCCTATGGTGCCGTACAAGGTATATTTGGCGATTAGATGGGGGAGTGAATGTCCAACTGAGGTGCCCTTGAGCAAGAATAATTATTAGAGCAACTGCTCCCCAGGCGCTGCAGCATAAATGGCTGCCCACTGCTCCGGGTTGTGACGATTTTCATTTGAGGTGCCAGCCTGGTAGCTAATCCAGACAATTTCATATTAAGTACAACTGGCCAAACGTCCCAAAGGAATCTAATACATTTTTTATCCATTTGAATAAGATCCCTATCATAATCCACAATTAAGTTTTCCGTGTTATATTATTAATTCAACTGACATTTCATCAACCAAACAACAAGCAAGGTGAAAACAAAAATAATTTCAAAAACACAATTTAAACATGAAATAACAATTAACACATTCATAAATGTCTTCTCAGAGTTCAACGGTTCAATAAATCCAAACATAATAATGCAAATAAGAAATAAACAGACACAAAAATTAACTAACTCCAACTGAAAAGGCCATAGGTTGGAATATGCAATTTCATAGCTCCCAGTCCATTCAAAATGCATTTAGCAATGTGATTTGCACTCATATATTGTCCATACCTTGAATCCTCACATACGGTTATAAATGTCCGCTGACCTTACATCTTGTTCACTAGGGTGAATCACCAAACGCTTTACGGAAAGGTCCGTTGAGCATAGGTAGTATCAAAACTGTATCCAATTCAAAATAAAGTGGGAATATTCCAAAAACCCACCCCTAAATCACAAACATAGTGAAATACAACTAGCGACAAAAATAACCATCAACTAATCCTCATAAGAAACATAAAAAGAGAGTTGCACTTACACTTTCCCTAGCATGCTTGACTTATCGTCAAATCTCCGTTTTAAATCATGTTAACGGCATAATTTCTCTCTAAACACATCATCAGCGGAGAAACAAACACTCCGAACACGACTTCACGCGGCAGAATCGAATAACTCCCAACATAGCGTCAGCAGTTGAGAAACCAAGCACTCCAAAAACTTCAACAGTAGATTCAGTGGGAGATTCAAAGCACTCCTAATTCGGCTTCAAGCAAGGAGACAACAGAACAGGACTTAGAGGTACGCGTCGAATTATCATGTGAAAATGCTAACGTTGTCTCATAACACCGGACCATTTCCTTATTTCCGCTGCTAACAATGACATCACATCCCAATAAAAAATTTAAAGGGGATAGACCCCTTTTCTTTGTTCGAAGTAATCATCACATGAAATTCGCTACAGGGTGTGCACTTTGGATCGATTAAATCCAGAGCACGTAATTCCGAGTATGGGTTCACCATACTTGGCCGAATGTCAGGTCACTTTCACTTTTTTAGTGGTTTTTGGCAAATATTTTAAATGCACATATTACCATTTAACATGCATATACAATATTGTTATCAGGGGTAGACATAAGTACAACACACACATACACACACACACCACGACACACACACACTACACACACAAAGAGAGAGTGAGAGAGAGAGAGAGAGAGAGAGAGAGATTCATGTAACATAATTTGCAAAAACAGACAATTCAAAAGACATCAGACAACAACAAACTCTAACCTTTGACAAAAATATAGATTTCTAATACAGTTCAGAATGTTTAAATATATAGTCACAAAATATATATCAGAAAATTACGAGGATAAGTTGAAACATGAAGAAACATTAACTTAAAATGGAACTGAAAATGAGTCCCTATTAGGGTTGGGAATCGAAAATTCTGGAATCGGATACTTAAGATTAAGAATCGGATACTTGTAATAAATTAATATTTCGATTCCTCTTATCGATTCCTGTGCGCACCTTTTTATTTTTGTTCACCTGTCAATCTGCCAGGACCTTCCGCGCTGGCAAACTGCCAGGACCTTACGCAGTAATCTAAACATCAGTTTACAAGAGTTTACTAGTTGGGGAATCTTCATTTCCAGCAAAATCATCGACTTGATTGCACAGATATTATTTAAACTGAACTGAGCTGGACAATGCCATCACTAAATTCAATAATGAAATGCATTCAGCTGAAAATTGAGTGTTAAATCCTGTCATTTTACATTATTGACACAATTTGCCTATTTTGATACTGTGCAGTGCTTTGTTACAATTTGTATTGTTAAAAGCGCTATATAAATAAAGGTGACTTGACAAGATGGACCGCGGGAAGCGCTCAAAATTGTGGCTACATTTTGTGAAGACCGAAGACAAAGCTAAGCGTAATTATTGTAATAAACTAATATGTTGCAAGCAAGGCGTCACGACCAACATGACTAAGCATCTGCGGTTGGTTCACCGCGTCGTATTAAAAGAATGCACCGTGTTCGATTCATTGCACATTCCGAGTGCCGATTGCCCTTCAATAGCTGGCACTAGTACAGCAACAATAACACAAAATGTTGTGCATGAGACACCATTCTCACTCGCTTCGAAAGGAAAGCTCACACAAGAAAAAACTGAGGAGTGTCACAGGTCGAATCACACTGTTAATTTTCAAAGGGTTGCACCCCTTTTCTGTTGTCGATTCACCATCGTTTAAGTAGGTTTTACATTAGAGGGAAATCATTTTTAAACCATTTTTACCATTTTGAACCAGCCTATTAGCAATGTTTGTTTATTCCTAGGGAGATGACAAGGGCACTCAACCCGAAGTACATACCCCCTTCCAGGGATAGCTTGTCAAACGTCTTAATCCCTGCATGGTACAGGGTAGAAAAGGCAAACTTAATAACGGAGCTAACTACTGTAGGAAAAGTTGCTCTGACCAGCGATAGCTGGACAAGCCTGTCCCAAGATCATTATCTCACAGTGACAGCACACTACATTCATGAAGGAGAAACTAGACAGAAAGTTCTACCTGTTCCAAAGTTCCAAAACCTGTCCAAACGATACCAGATAAATATGCTTTTTAAAAAAAGGAAATAAAAAATGAATAATAACATGCTTGCTTGATATCTTTGTTTTTAATAAATATTTGTCTTACAGAGGGAGGACATCAGAAGATTTCTTGAGGAGGCCACTGCATTGGACCCACGCTTTAAACACAAAGTTTTAAAAAGAAAAGCTAATGGCGGCAAATCTACCAGAGTCTACACAGGTGAAAATTGATGTTTACACACAAAATATGTTGGTCTAATATTCTCAATTATGACAAAATACCTACCTGTCTTAATTGCACTGTCTCTAGCCAAGAGTGGATTGTGAAGAAGGGATTATAATGCAGTCAAATGTGAGAAAACAAAGAGAGAATGACATCACAGACAGAGGGTAGAGTGAAGAAGAGGATGATAATGTAAGTATAGTAAAAAAATAGCTAAAATTATATTCATTAACTAAAATCTTAACAATAATTTAACTGTGAATTTATGATTTTCTTTTTACTTTAGTATCCTCTTATTGTTATAAGTAATAAGCCTACTCTCTCTGTAGCCACCTCCCTGCAAAAGAGCCAGAATATCCCCATTGGAGGAGCTTTTTGCAGCAGATGATGAATTGAAAATGAAATCCACAGAGAGCACAACATTGTCCATTGACTACAAAGCGGATGCAGAGATAAAGATGTACCAAGACATTCCGCCTACAATGACCCTGCTGCCTGGTGGTGGAAACAGATAAACACATATCCTTTCCTGTCAGATCTTGCCTCTTCATATTTATGTGTGCAGGCCTCTTCAACCCCAAGTGAAAGTTTTTTTTTTTCACTGCTGGAGACACTATTTGCCCCAAAAGATCTCGTATACTCCCAGAAAATGCTGATATGTTGATTTTTCTGAATAAAATTGGCACTGGTGATAACTGTAGCAAACCTATACAAGCTCTTAAAAACAAGTCCTATGCAATTTAGTTAGTTGAAACCAATAAGTGTTGTGTATTTTAATTAAACTTTAATGTAACTTTTTTGAACATGTGTAGCTGAGCAGCTCAGTTCTTATGTAGCCAAGTGCTGGTTTTTGTTTGTTATTTGAGCTGAAACTAATGGCATAGAAAATAAACATGTTTGATATATACATTTGGACTTTTTGCTGTTGTTGTTTTATTTTTTAAAACACAATGTAATTAAATTACATTGGAATCGAAAAAGGGAATCAAAAAGAATTGAAATCGATAAGCAGAATCGGAATCGGAATCGATAAAATTCAAACGATACCCAACCCTAGTCCCTATGGTGATAGTTCTGTGGTCATTGCACTTTCTTACTTTAACTATAATTTCTAAAGTTTTTCCTCTAACCTGGAGATGGAAGTATTATATTGCTAACACATGGGCCGAAATCTAGAAACATTTTATATTTAATTACGGTCATAATTTAAGGGATTTTTTCGTTACAATTTTTTTCATAGACCGATTTATGGCGTAGTTGAATAATTGTGCAGTAAAAAGGTAACAAAAAACTAATATCCACAAAAACACAGCATAAATGCATAGTTGAGAAGTATAAAACAACAAAACAAAAAATTATATATAGTTTCACATATAAAACATTTATATTTCCTTATGCAATCGCTCTGTAAAAGGTTGGGGTCTATATGACCCCGAATAACTTAAGTGTCAAGTCTACTTGAGGAGTGATTAGGGCTTAAAAAAAACAAAACTAATTAATAAAATAAAATACAAAAACTTGATTGTATAATTGCAAAGAATATTCCTGATTTTCAGACATAATATCGTAAATGATCTCATGTAACTTGTGCAGTTGGTTTGACAAGAAACATATTAAAAATAATAATTAATATAAAAAAATATAAAAAAACCTGAACAAAAACATGATACAAGCAGAACGCACCAAAATTTACAGATGAGGTTGTAGGATGGATTTTGAAACAGTTTTTTACTCAGTAAATTGCTATAAAAAATACAAATAAATGTAAATTACAGTAATACATTGAATCAGACATTCAACATTCATCAAACACATTTTGAAGTAGAAAGACCAAAATAGTATTTTCTTACATGCTAATACTCTTTGTTTTATTTACAACAAACAAAATATTTGTTTTAGTATAAAACAGAATGTTACTTAATATTTGTAACAATTATATGTATTATTATTATTATTATTTATTAAATAGGATTTCCAATTAACAATACTTTTCAATTTTGTTTGGAATTTCTATTTATTTATGTTATGGTTATCCATATATTTCCAGTTCTGTTTTATTGAAAAACATAGTATTTTTTTTCCAATTTTATCCACTATTTATATTGTTTTATTTTAAACTAAAGACATTGTATTTGTGTGTGTGTGTGTGTGTGTGTGTTTGTGTTTGTGTGTGTTGGATGTTACTGTCAATGCTGTTCCTTTTAAATAAAAGCTATTTGGTTTACAATTCTTTATCTTTATATTTTTAAGTGTAGAACCGAATGTTAATTACCTTTTTTTTAAGATAGTTCTAATTAAGATCCTTACTTGTCAGTCTTGTCCACAGTACTTTTCAAATGAATAATTTAATCAGTATTTATATCGTTTTAACAGTTCAAACCAAATAAATGTCAAATGTTTTGCTGAAAGAGTGAGCATGTGCTATTTTAGTGGCATAAACACCAATTGGTTTACACCTGGATTTTTTTAAGACAGTTCAAAATAACATAACATAACACAATATAATACACATTTTTGTTCTAATTTTATTCAGTATTTATATTGCTTTATAATTTCAAATTAAAAAAATATTTTTTTTACATGAAATGTTGTCCTTTAAAATTATGCCTGTGCAATTTCTTTAACTTAAACTCCAATCGGTTTGATAAGTTATAAAAAGCAAAGACATTCAGACATTCTCGAGTATTTCTTAACTGTCCAAAAGTGTACTTTTTGGATGCCCATGCCACACTATACAAAAGCGTTTGATATGTGTCCCCAACCTCCCACACACACATAAAACCTCAGCCGCCTCGTTTTCTGCCTCTCATCAAACTGCAGCCAGCTTGATCCCTGACAGAGCACATCTCCAGCTCTGGATGCACTACAGACAGCGCCACAAGGAGACACCACCGCTGGAGCCGTTCCGCCTGCCAAGAGCCCTGGGCCAGAGAGGCCCCCGTAGGCCCTGGGGTGTGAGAAAGCATTGCATGCCGTCCGTGCTTTCCTCCAACAGGCCTCAAAACCATCACCAAAGCCATATCAAAGGTCGTCTTGCTGCGCCAGCAATACCCTCCCCTCCCCGAGGTGGACGCGCTCAAGCTTGTTTAAGTTGCATGGCTATGCTCGGATGCGCAAGATTTAAATGCTGCTCAACAGAATAAATTATTACTGACTCCAAACCTTTAAATAAGTAGCATCAGTCATTACAGCTGCAGTAAAGAAGAAACTCAAGCAAAACTTGTGCTGGGAAAGCGTGATGCAATACATTTTTTTTAAGAGAAGCATCGTTAGCTCATGATCCACGTTGAATGCAAAAGTGCATTTTGTTATATAGTTGACACTCATTTCAGATCATTGTTCCCTTTGATTATCTCTTCATTTGGACCCCTAGCCCTTATAGAAAGAAGTAGCATAATTTAGCATAATTTAAAAAAAGTACTTCCTATGGAAACAGTTTACTTTAAAACTGTGAACTGGATGCAATGTTTTCAAACATTTGCCAGCGCAAACCATCTTTTGGGGTTAAAATAGTACTGGCAGGATTTACTAAAGACATACAGTGAAGATTTATTATGGAAAAGAATGACATCCTGTGTGGACACAGTTATTTTTGCGCCTGACCTTATTGAATGTGCATTTGTAGGAGTTTCCCTTTCAGATGCAAAATTTTTATGAGAGTATTAAAATTAGTTACGAAACGCAATTTATTAACGTATGCGCTCATAAAATTACAGGTATTTGTGCCATTATTTAACACACCAAAAAAGCATGTCTTAAACTATTTTGCGCTTGAAATGGCTGCAGTTCTTGTTGCTAGGAGGAGGCACCGCAGAGAACAGAGAGTGTGTTGTAGAAGGTAGAGGTTATTTTCCACACATATTCATTTATTTAGAATACCAGAAGAACACATTATCCGAATCCGAACATATCCTTACACTAATTTGTGCTGCGCTTGCTAGAGTGCATTGAACATTATGCAAATTAGATGATGAGTCAGTGTTTTTTTTTTATTTGCACGTTGTCCGAAAATCACCCATTCAAATTTCTATGGCCATCGGCACTGTTTTGGAATTGCGCTCTCATGATAATTTTCCCTGTTTTGTAGGCTACTGTAAATATGGCCCTTAATTGCATAGTTGTTTACACTTAAATTAACTTTTACCATAGTTTAAATATATATATTAAATGCAATTAGTTGAAATGATTTCTAACAACTTAAGTATTTCAGTACATCTTTATACATAATTTCATAGTTACTCATACTGCCTTTGAGCAATACACTTTAACTATATTTCAATGTACTAACACATATTTATGGTATGGTCGAGAGGGACGACCTAGATGGCCTCCTTCCAAAAAAGAATGTCTACTTTTTGTTTCATTACCAGAGTCTGCTCGGGGCCCACCACCCCGTTGAATCAAGGCAGTGGAGAACCGAACTGGATTCTGTAGCCTCTCTCTACAGTCTGCCGGACCCCTCATGACACATTTGGCAATAGTTTGCATGCTGCAAAATGGTCTACTAAGGGAACCAGTCTCTCGAGACTACCCTTTGGTGTAGGGGACGGCCAAACTAGCTGCTCTAGAGACCCCCGAAGGAGCACCAAGGTTGGCAGATTAACCTCCTGAGGGCAATGGCGAGGAACGGGCACCAGGAACCTTGGTGGAAACCATTCCCCTCCAGTGGGGGCTTCCCTCATAAGTCCTGGGCCATGGGGGTCAGGGCTTCTATGAAGACTTCTTGGCCTGAAGCATGGCCCGCACGTCCGTCTTTGGCTTAGAAGGCCCTGAGGCAGAGCACCGCTTGCCACCTCGGTCCCCACTCGGAGGAGCGCGAGTGGCGATACTCTGTCTCTGTGCCTACCTGTACAAGAAGCTGGCATGCGGTTGGGGCTGCTCCCGTCCAACAGCCGCCTGAGCTGGAGGACAACGAGGCAAGAACCACTGGAAAGCTCCCGCTTTTCTACGAGCCTCCAGGTGTTGCTGAACAAACCCAGAGGCGCAAGTGGGCATTCAATAGGAAGACCCTGTCTTTATCTTTAATGTCAGACAGGGTCAACCAGAGATGCCTCTCCACTGCCACCATGGCTGCCCAATAGCACTGACGGTCTCCTTGGTGTCACAGAGAGCCAAATCAGCAGTTCTCCTGAGCTCCAAGATATCATCGGAGCTTATGGCCTCCTGCTTATCCATCTCTTTCAGCAGGTCAGACTGGTATGCCTGCAACACCGACATGGTTTACAGACATGCACTAGCCTGACCCGCTGCCGTGTATCCCTTGCCCACAAGCGCTGAAGTTGTTTGTAGCGGCTTGGAGGGCAAAGACAGAGCCTTCAGAGACGATGAAGATTGGTCTTTGTGTAATAGATCTGGTACCGAGTACCAAGACTTGCTACTGACAATACATCCACAGGCATGCTCATATGAGCATGTAGGAAATAATGATGCTGCACGTATAACGTTTATGAAAAAAACTAAAAACAAAACATATATAGCATACGTGAAATCACTCCATAGCAGATCTACACAGGTGGAGCTGGGGAGCTGGAGGGTTTCTGAAGTATTCAGCACTGCTATAGTGAGCACTAGCTGAGTATTTGAATGTTGAGCAGCAAGTTCATTGGTTGCTGATGTAAAAATAAACTAGTCGGCTGTGCCATGTGAATAATGATGTCATTATATCAGATTGAGTTTGAACCTATCGGCCTATGCCATCTAGAGTTTCATGACAGAACTTTGTATTTATGAATGGTTCATTGATTTATTCAATCTGGATTACAGGTAAAAAAGTTATAGATAATGTTCAGTTTCTAACACAGACTGATTATTTTGCTCCATAAGACCTGAAGGATCACAAATGTTATTCTTATGTTTGATTTAAGGGGAGATTCAGAATCCTGACTAAGAGGTGTCGGGCAAGGCAAAGGTGCTTGAGATTGTTTCACTGACCATTTGGGCTTGGGACAGCTGTGCCTTTTGTCAATGAGATCAATGACTACTGAGAGATTGAACCTTTATTCTGCAAATGACGTTTGTCCTGGCCAGATGTGGATTCGTTAGGTTTATTGCCCTCAGCTTTGATGTTTTGTCTCAACCTAAAAAAAGTCCCTCCTCCAATCCTGACTATAAAGATACCCTGTAAGAAATGACTTAAGATGAGATTTCGATGACTGCAGCCTACCATCACACTGGGGTTTTTTTCAATAAAGAATCCTACGATCGAATCCGAAGTCTCCTGGTCTTCTCTTCTGAGTTTCTACACTTTAGAAGAACAGAGTTTTCAACAGATTGGTGCCGTGACCCGGATAGAGTTCCAGCTTTCTCACCTGAAAGACTTCAAGCTCAAATCAAAGATCTGCATCTTTTGGAATCCAGCGAAACTTCAAACTGAACAAGAGATTCCCAGACTGAAATTGTTCTCTACTGGTGAGTGCTGTCTCTAATTCCGAAAGAACCTAAGACCAAGTAACAAATTAAATTTGTATCCTCTGTGCCGTCAGAGAAGAGTTAACCATACATCTGTAGGGTTTCTGTTTAACTTAAAGGTTATCCTCTGTTTGTTCAGACAGGGAAGAGTTTATCCTCTGTTCTTGTAGGCAGGGAAGGTTATCCTCTGTTTTCAGGCAGGGAAGGTTGGCATTACGTGCTAATTTTTGGTTTATCCTCTGTTCTTTCAGGCAGGGAAGGTTGGCATTACGTGCTAATTTTTGCAAGTTTATCCTCTGTTCTTTCAGGCAGGGAAGGTTAGCATTACGTGCTAATTTTTGGTTTATCCTCTGTTTCTTTCAGGCAGGGAAGGTTAGCATTACGTGCTGAATTTTTGGTTTATCCTCTGTTGCTTTCAGGCAGGGAAGGTTAGCATTACGTGCTAATTTTTGGTTTATCCTCTGTTCTTTCAAGGCAGGGAAGATTTTTGGCATTACGTGTCAACACAACAAGTGTACCCTCTGTTGATCAGAGGAAGTGTTTGTTTTGTTTGTGTGGTACAGAAGAAACTTGCAAAATGGTTAGAATGAATGCTAGGCTGATTCCAACCACAGAAAAGCCAGTGGTCTTGCGACTCCTCTGTGGTCAGATAGTGAATTCAAAACACTGTTATGGAAAAAAAATGGACCTAATAGTCACTGAAAAAGTTAGACAAGAACTAACGCAGAAATATGAGATTCATCCAGACTAAGACTTGGTCAGTAGAATTGAGTGTAAAAAGGTACTAGGAGCAAGTATTCGTAAGAACAATGTGAAAGGCATTATCTGTTGTCCACAGGGAATTCAGTGTATACGCTAGCGACACAACATGTCTCATTGGCTTGTAACGCAGAGCTAGAGAAACAGAACAATGAACTCCGTGCTAGAATATACACTTTGACCAAGAAATTGAACCTCAAGAAAGAGGCAAAAACTGATGTGGAAGTAAGTCAGCCTGATAACATTTCCCCTGATTTACAAGCGTTCTTTGAAACAGATGTAGCTCTCCAATCAGTAACTGATGTGCCTGTAAATTCCGTCCATGTGTGTGGGGCAGGAGAAGATCTCAGGGGATTGAGGACACTGGATGGTGTTCCTCTCCATTCTTCTGTTGTGCAAATACAAACTGCTGCCAAAGCTTTATGTCCTAAAGATATAGAGAGACTATCTCAGAGTTTACCGTCAGCACGCACATCATTGTTTCTGAATTTAGAAGAACATTGATCAGTAAAATGCGTCTTTATGACATGTCGTTGACAGAAGTCACGCAGCTGATGTCACAAATACTAACTGAATCTGAATTCAACAGTTTTGAATCTGCTGTCACTTCTGAACTGCGAAATGCCAGTAAGGGTGATTTAAGAGAAGGTATTTTGAAAATCCTAAAGAATATCTTAGGACCCAAAATAGATTGGTCTAGAATTACTGCACTGTGTGCAAAGGAAAGAAGAAACTGTGAGTGAATATACTGAAAGATTTTGTCAGTCAGCTGTAATCTACAGTGGAATTGTTGATAGACCCTGAAGGTGTTCTGGATGACAAGGGACCCCTGGTTCGTAATCTGGTCAGATGGCCTTGTTAGCCGATATACAGAAAAGCTTTACCATTCTTAGATCTAACTTGGTCAAACAGGAACTCTCAGAAGTAACCTAGACAGGTTAGCTACATGGGAAAGAGATGCTGATGTCAAAGCAAAAGTAAGAGTAGCAGCAGCTACGTTTAACACAACGAAACAAGACAATCAGATGGTCTAAATAGAGAAAGCAAATGCAAATACTGTGGCAAATATTAGGATCCACTTGGGAGAATAGAGTGTAGGAAGAAGTTGCAAGATAGTAAAAGAAATGCTATGCATAATTCTGCTCACTTTACTCAGCCTGGGCACACAACCCTGAAGTAGTTCCGCCCAGTGACCACTGAAACTGTGGTACAGATAGTTCAGGCTCTTCTAAGAGCACAACAAGACCAGGAAAGAAAACTAATTATTTGGGGCTGTGAGTAGCTACCTTTCCCCTGTAATCCAACACAATGACCAAAGAATTTTTGTGAAAGGTAGCATAAAAGAGAAGTGTAGCAACTCTCACAGCCCCGAATATTGTTATACAGCGTGGCACCAAGTCACGAACCCATCCTCATGTATGATGTCTGCAATGACTGAATTTGTGTTAGAGGATGAAGGCGAAATGACTCATGATTGTGTTACGCTTACATATGCAGCGACAAGTGAAATAGCAGAAACTCCCATAGAGAACGCAGAATTGGAGTTGTTTGTTGATGGTTCAGCTCAAGTTATTGAAGGTAACAGACGAGCAGGATACCCTGCAGTAACTTCCACCACCTGAAGTAGTTGCTTCAGGTCGTCTTCCAGAATCATTTTTCAGCTCAAGCTGCAGAACTAAGGTAGCCTTTAACTAGAGCATGCACGCTAGCTTCAGGATCGGTTGCAAATATCTACACAGATTCCAGGTATGCTTTTGGGGTAATTCATGATTTTGGTGTCATTTGGCAAACCAGAAAATTTCTAACATTCTGGCTGGATCCCCCATTAAGCATGCTGGATTAGTGAAAGCATTTAATGTTTGCCATGAAACTCCCAAAGAAATTAGCAGTGATCAGAAGTGAAAGCACATCTCACAACTAAGTTACTACGGAAAGCTAAAGGTAATGCTCTTGCTGATGTAGCGGCTAAACAGGCTTGTTTCTATTGCAACTGTACAAGTGTGTTCAGCGTAGTACAGCACAGAAGATAATTCTGAACCTCCTGAAGTCAATCGTTGATCTGTATAAAGACGTTCCTCTATTATGAAGCAATGGACATGGTTAGACAAAGGAGCCACTGTGGACTTCATCCAGGCTGCTGGACCAAAGGGGAAAGTATGTTGCTCCCGAATCACTGTTGCCATATTTGGCTCAACAAATACACAAGTTTGGGTCATAGTGGTCCAGCAACGATGAATCACAGGTTCGTCAAATCAATGGTGGAATCCAAAATTCAAGAAACGGCAGCCAGCTGGAAACAGTCAAGAGATGTGTTACATGTCAGAAACAATCAATGATGTACCAGCAGCCATTACTACCAGGCAGGCACATACCCCCAGCTCCACCAGGGCCATTTCGTCACCTGCCAAGTTGATTACATATCGTTGCCCCCTTGTAAAGGAAAAACTGACGTTTTGGTAGTAATAGACAAGTTCTCAAGATGGGTAGGAAGCTTATTCCAACAGGGCGCGCTACAGCTGCACATACTGCTAAATGTCTTGTCACTGATTTCATTCCCAGATGGGGATTACCAGATTGCATTGACTCAGATCAAGGTACCCACTTCACAGGACAGGTAGGTCAAGGAAGTGTCTAGAATGTTGAAGATTAAGTGGAACCTGTCGACTGCCCCTATAGGCCACAAGCATCAGGACAGGTTTGAACTGATCAAGAGCAGAACAATCAAAACCAGGCTAAGCAAAATGCATCAGGAAGGAGTACCATGGGTTGAAGCACTGCCCGCAGTACTGTGTAGTATGAGAGCATCACCTAACAGATCAGTAGGACTGAGCCCTCATGAGGATTATTACTGGACGCCCAATGCAGATGCCAGTGTGATTGATCTTAGAAATGCTGATGTGCACATTGCTTCAGATGCCCTGATCGCTTACTGTGAAAACCTCACAAAGGCAGTGCAGAGTGCCAAAGAGAGAGTTGAGTCGTGTTGGCAGACTCCACCAGAAGGTGGACACACAATTCGTCCCAGGTCAATGGGTCATGATAAAGACATTCAAAAACAAGCCATTAGAGCCTAAGTGGTACGGACCTAGCATCAAGTTGATTGTTGATTACAGCAGCTGCAGTATTGTGTCAGGGAAGGAAAACCTTTGGGACTCATGTGTCACATATTAAGGTTGTTCCTCCCCCTGCAGGGATAGGATAGGGCAGACACAAGAACCAGTGAGGAGCCCAGGGAAGAACCGAAAGCAACAGGCTTCGGGGGCCAACCCTGAGGTGAAGATTTCCTCATAGGCCTTTCCCCTCCATTAGTCCATCCTTTCCTCACTGTTCTTTAGGTGTCGCAGGAATTGAGAAATAGGGAAAGACAGGAACATACCATAGCCAGACTATAGTTTTGAACAGAGGATACAACTTCCTAATGTACGCAGACTCTACAAATACTGCTCTGTGCCGTTAGTTCTCTCTGTGAGTTTGTGTTTCTTTCTCCCTCTGTGCAGATACCATTTTAAAGATGTGCTGTCCTGAGATCCATATGCACCCACCCTTCTCACCTGCGGATGAAGCCACAACCTCTAGAAAACAACCAGACCCATTGCCAACTATCACACAAGAAAGAAAGAAGAAAGAAGAAAGAAGAAAAAAAATACACAACGCAGAGACTCACATACGATCTTTCAGCAAAACTAATTGCATGTTTTGTTTTCTGTGTCAGCATGCAATTACATATAAGCAACACAGAACATGTACAATGTGCCTGTAACGATTACAAGTTACAAGAATTAACTTTTAAGTGTCTAAATTTGTATTTTTGTGAGAGTTATTAGAACTCTCAAAGAGGGGATTGAAGGATCACAAATGTTATTCTATGTTTGATTTGAATTCACGTCCTGACTAAGAGGTGTCGGGCAAGGCAAAGGTGCTTGAGATTGTTTCCTGACCATTTGGGCTTGGGACAGCTGTGCCTTTTGTCAATGAGATCAATGACTACTGAGAGATTGAACCTTTATTCTGCAAATGACTTTGTCCTGGCCAGATGTGGATTCGTTAGGTTTATTGCCCTCAGCTTTGATGTTTTGTCTCAACCTAAAAAAAGTCCCTCCTCCAATCCTGACTATAAAGATACCCTGTAAAAATGACTTAAGATGAGATTTCGATGACTGCAGCCTACCATCACACTGGGGTTTTTTTCAATAAAGAATCATACGATCGAATCCGAAGTCTCCTGGTCTTCTCTTCTGAGTTTCTACACTTTAGAAGAACAGAGTTTTCAACAGACCTCAATATATTGTCAGGAGCCATGGTTATTAAATTGTCTTGCCTGGATTTGCATTATACAGAATAGCATGAAGGTAATAAAATGGGATTCTGTGACGATCATACACTAGAAGATTTTCTATGTCAACTCAAATCTGCAGACTGGCTCTGACTTCCTGCAACTTGCGTCGACTCATCCAGACTGTAAATTAGGGCAAATATCTTGGCAAACGTTTTGCAGTGTATTCCAGCCTTAAACTTACATGTTGGAAGATGTTCCAAAAGTAGCTTGGTTTGAAAGTACTACACAACTTTAACTTAGTGGGGAAGACATCCCCCGCATCATGGATCAGCCCATCCGAAGCCTGGGAAGACTGTGTACATCTGGTCTCTCAGACAAGGATATGGGGAAAATCATCATTTGGCAGCTGTCAGATGGCCTGTCCAAGATTGACACAAGCTAGCTACCTGGAAAATACAAGGTGTGGTGTTATCACAAGGGTGATGTGACCTCTGAAGCTGTACGAAATCACCTCATCAGCAGTAAGCCGGATGGATGCAAAAGCCAACTCCTTCATCCGCAAATGGCTCGGCCTACCACGGTGCTTCTCAGCTGCTGGTCTGTTTGGATGGAACTCACTCCATCTACCCCTGAAATCCATCACCTTGGGCTACAGGCAGGAGAAGGCAAGGCAATTTATGGAATTAAGGGACCCCTTTAACAGGGCAGTGGCTGATGCAAATGCCAAAGTTGAGACTGGACGGACATGGAGGGCTAAGGAGGAGGTGCAGAAGGTGATGGGAAGACTGCAACATCAACAAATCGTGGGTGTGGTCCAGACAGCATGGGCAGGTCTCGGATGGAGCAAGCCACCCATCCTATGGTCCAAGGCAAGCAGGAAGGAGAGGAAGGACCTTGTTGTTGTAGAGGTCACCAGGATTGAGCAGGAAGAGCTCAGAGTGAGGTCTGTGGCACAGGGGCTGCAGGGGAGATTGACAACTTGGGATGGTGTTGCGAGCCGAGCAGTCAGCTGGGCAGAGTTCTGGAAACTGCCACAGGCTCAACTTATTTTCCTCATTATGGCAATAGACGACACCCTCCCAAGCCCTAAAAACCTCCACCAATGGCTTGGAATAGAGAAATCATGTGACCTCTGCGGGACCATCAATGCCTCACTCCAGCAAGTTCTGTCGGGCTGCAAAACAGCACTGACACAGGGTCGGTTCAGATGGCGGCATGACCAAGTGCTCAAGAAGCTGGCAGAGGTGCTGGAGAAAAGTCGTCAGGAGGCAAACAACCAGAGTCCATTAGAGAGCCGATGCAGGATCCACTTCCTCAGGCAGGCGGAACCCGCCATGCATACCAGCAAGAGACCACCCGCCAAGCTTTTAACACCAGGGGCTGTGTGGAAGACGGAAGTAGACCTGGGAAGGAGGCTCCAGTTCCCACAGGAGATGTGCAGCACCACCTTAAGATGAGATGTGATGCTGTGGTCTGCAGCTGAGATGTCAGTGATACTGATCGAGCTGACAGTGCCATGGGAGGAGGGTCTGAAAGCTGCCTACGAGAGAAAGAAGGCGAAGTATGCAGACCTGGTCGCAGAGTGCAGAGAAAGTGGATGGATTGTGAGGCTTGTGGGCATATCAACATCATACCTGCTCAAGGACCTGGGACTACAGGGAGCCACACTGAGCAGATCCACCAAAGAGCTCTCTGAGGAAGCGGAGAAAGCAAGCCACTGGCTTTGGCTGAAACGACGAGACAAGGCCTGGGGAGTAACGCCTAATTAGGTTTTACTGCTGGGGGTGTTTGGGAACCAAATGTGAAAAAGTTCTACCTCCTTTAGTGGACTTTACTATTCTAGGTACTACCAAGAGTCCAGAGTTTTGCGGCCTTAGGGAGCGGGTTTGATTGTATTGTGATAGGAGATCAGTTAGGTATAAAGGATCTAAACCATTTAGGGCCTTATAGGTAAGTAATAATATTTTGTAACTGATTCGAAACTTAATAGGTAGCCAGTGCAGAGACTGTAAAATTGGAGTAATATGATCATATTTTCTTGACCTGGTAAGGACTCTAGCCGGCAGCATTCAGAAGATGCAGGATAACCACCTAGCAGTGCATTACAATAGTCCAGTCTAGAGGTCATGAATGATGGAACTAGCTTTCCTGCATCAGAAAACCTTAATATGTTCTGTAGCTTGACAATATTTCTAAGGATGGAAGAATGCTGTTTTTGTTACATGGGAAATATGATTTTCAAAAGATGAGTTGCTGTCTGATACAAGACCCAGATTTCTGACTGTAGAGGAAGGAACAGGACATTTGTCTAGTTGCAAAGTTGTGATCCAAGAGATTCTGTGGACTGTTTTTTGGTCCAATGAGTAATATCTCTGTCTTGTCGGAGTTTAAAAGGAGAAAATGATTTGTCATCCAATCTTTTACATTTTTAACACACTCCGTTAGCTTATGTAATTTAAAAGTTTATTCTGGTCTTGTTGAGATATATAGTTGAGTATCATCAGCATAACAATGGAAATGAATCCCATATGTTCTAATAATATTATTACCAAGGGCAACATGTATATTGAAAATAGCAGAGGACCTAGGACAGATCCTTGTGGTACTCCATACTTTACTGGTGATAATTGAGATGACTCCCCTATTTAAATAAACAAAGTGGTAGCGATCGGACAGGTAGAATCTAAACCATCTTAAAGCCTGCCCTTGAATACCTGTATAGTTTTGTAATCGATCTATTATTATGTCATGATCTATAGTGTTAAACGCAGCACTAAGATCAAGTAAAACTACCAATGAGATTCAGCCTTGATCTGACGCAATAAGCAAGTCATTTGTAATTTTAAGTGCAGTTGCTTTGCTATGGTGGGGCCTAAAACCTGACTGAAATTCTTCATATACATAGTTTTTTTGCAAGAAGGAGCACAATTGAGCAGACACAACTTTTTGTAAAATTTTAGACATAAACGGAAGATTTAAAATGGGTCTGTAATTTGCCAGTTCACAAAGATCTAGTTTTGTTTTAATAATAAGAGGCTTAATAACTGCCAGCTTGAATGGTTTTGGGACGTGACTTAAAGATAACGATGAGTTAATAATATTGAGAAGCGGTTCTTCTGCTACAGGTAACAACTCTATCAATAATTTTGTGAATATAGATCTTATAAACATGTTGTAGGTTTAGATGCAGTGATAAGTTTATTTAGCTCATCCTGTCCTATCGTTGTAAAGCACTGCAGGTTTTCTTTGGTAGTGATGAATTTAAATTATGTACTAGACGCTGTAGAATCTACATTTGTTATTTTTATTTCTGATGTTATCTATTTTATCAGTGAATAAATGCATAAAGTCATTACTATTAGACTGTGAGGGAATATTTATATCTGGTGACATCTGTTTATTTGTTAATCTAGCCACTGTGCTAAATAAAAACTTTGATTTGTTTTGGTTATTATCTATAAGTGTTCGGATATGCTTGGTCCTGGCAGCTTTTAGAGCCTGTCTATATTTGGACATACTGTTTTTCCACGCAATACTAAAGACTTCCAAGTAAGTTTTTCTACATTTGCACTCAAGAATACGAGTTTCTTTCTTGAGAGAATGGGTACAACTTTTGTACCATGGCGCAGCAAGTTTTTCTCTAACCTTTTTTAATGTGATGGGGGCAACAGTTTTTAACGTATTAGAGAAGATAGTTCACGTTGCTTGTAAATTTTTCTAGTTCTTTTGTCTTAATGGGTGTAATATATCTAGAAGCTATTATTTCAGCTTTGTGGGGAATCATTTATTAAAGATTCAATATTGTTTTGATTAAAGTGATATAAATCTTTAACTTATGATTTATACTTTATTTGCGAGTCGTCCAGCGACCATTAACATCAGTATATCTTTAACAATTATGTTTATCTTGCTTTGTTGCCAATTATAAAAATAAACAAAATTAGTACTTTATCCAATTTGAGCTAGGTAACGCAATCTATGGCAAATAGTTTAAAACTTGAAAATCACACAGCCCAAGACATCATTCTTTATAAATGAAACAAGGTTTATTTGCTAACTGTTATTCTACAATACATGGACTAAACTTTATAAAACACATAAACAACACATAAACATACACACACACATTCAGAGTTTTGTGGTTAGAAGAAAGTTTAAAACTAGCAATCGTACTACCTCGTAATTTTGTGAGATTTTCACAAACAGAGACTTTGCTATCTTTACTGCATTAAGATCAATTCACCAGTTC
Organism: Schizopygopsis pylzovi; assembly: GCA_027422435.1. Classification (NCBI taxonomy): domain Eukaryota; kingdom Metazoa; phylum Chordata; class Actinopteri; order Cypriniformes; family Cyprinidae; genus Schizopygopsis; species Schizopygopsis pylzovi. The sequence continues at coordinate 35,383,185 of CM049818.1, read as the reverse complement.
AGTAAGGTTATGGATAATTGTTTGATTACATGCTTTAAGTTGAGCTGGCTGCAGATCTTATCGTTTCCGCGTGTTTCCTTCAGGTGGTTGAGGGAATCCTGGTGGCTGATTGGCTCTTTGCGTGATGTCACTGAGGGAACCCCTCCTGCAATTGGCGGTTGCCTGGTTCCTTTGTGACACAATGACCCTTGAAGTTCTTCTCTTTCTTCCGTGTAGTTTCAGGCTTTCAAGGTTTCTTCAGAAGTCTTGGTAGTGTTGTTATGTTATTGACCAGATGCTACGGTCATGGGCGCTTCGAAGCGCAATCAGTGAGCCGAAGCCAAAGTCTTTGCAAGTCAGCAAGCAGCGAGTGAGAAGAAAAAAACTCAACTGTAGAGTTCGTTTTAAACAGCTCGATTTGGGTCCACCCACGGGTGGCTGTCCCAATCAGATTGTTCTTGTGGGGCGGGTCTCCGCCCCACACGGGTTCTTTTGCCGCGCCTACATTATCTGATAGTCAATTCATCACATGAATTAAAATATCCTTGCATACCTCTATATGTGCTGTAATCATACATTATGATGCTAAAGGTTAACTGCCATTCACACCAACTTATTGCTGACGACGACACCTTCCGTTCAACACCAAACATTCTGCATTTGACACACAAAATACATCTAATAATTGTATCTACTACACAGGTTAAGGCACAGATTAAAACATCCTACATTGAAAATAATCACACCAAGCATATGAACGACATCAAGCATGTCCTTCCTGGGTATCTTTGTTCTAATAGTGATGGAATAAATGAATGTCTTTTTAGGAGAAAATCAATAGAAGTTTGGGTGTTCCTTGCACGGAGCAGAGACACAGAGAAGTACTTTCCTTTGATCTGCAGGGAGGACTAAAGAGGAGCTGTCATGAGAATGTCACGTTTTGATGTGTATCTGTGATTCTCTTAGCTCGGACACAGCCATAAGTCAATCGTTTGTGTTTACCAGATTAGTAGTTTATGCGTAAAATGGGTCGCGGGTGTCGTGAGCCATCTCTTTCTAGACTTTCTCCAGATAAGCCATTGTTTGTTCTTTAGATTGTTATTTATGGTAAGCCAGTCAGGAACAACATTGAAATTATGTTTATAAGTGGATCTGGGAGCAAAGGTCAGTTATTAGGTTACTCAACGAGGTGGCTCTATAAATCTCTCCTAGGAAAATCAGGAAATCGGCGAGCCAGTTAAATGTGGATCGCTCATGTATTAACCTTTTACGTCTTCCTTAGGAATGTGCTGTTTCTCAATGAGTGGACCCGGTGACATTTTACTTGACTCCAAAATAGTTTATTAGGTCATTAAAGTCCTAGTCCAAGTTCAAGTCCTAACGCATCATTTGTATTATCTACATGAATGTTAAAATCTCCTACAATTAGTGCTTTATCAACATTAACCAATTAGTCTGAGAGAAAATCTGCAAATTCTTTTAGAAAATCTGTATTTGGCCCTGGCGGTCTATGCACAGTAGCTAGAGCAAGAGATAAGACAGATTTATTTTGCATATCTAACAGTGTAACATTAAGCATACGTATTTCGAATGAGTTAAACCTGTATTCTAAATCAAATCAAATCAAATCAAATCACTTTTATTGTCACATCACCACAGCACAAGTGCCTTGGTGAGTGAAATTCTTATGAGCGTGCTCCAGACAGTGCAGAAAAACAACAGACAATTTACGTATGGACAGACAGATGCTAAAAAACAACAGACAATTTACATATGGACAGACAGTGCAAAAAACTGCACTGGAGCATTTACAGTGCTCCAGACAGTGCAAAAAAACAACAACAGCAATTTACATATGGACAGACAGTGCAAAAAAGCAACAGCAATTTACATATGGACAGTACATATTTACAGACTGTACAGAAGACAATGTGCAAAATACACATACATATACTCAGTACACATAGTGTACTATAAAGACATACTTAATTATCAACGACACATTATACACCATATGGGCACATCTGCATTATGTACAGTATCTATACATAATGTAGTCTATGCATAGTAATAATGTGAGGTGCAACAGATTATAAATTAACAGCAGATTGGTTGGTTGAGCAGCAGATAGATGTGCAAAGGTGCAACAGATTATGCATATGCAGTGTCGTGGATGTGCATTGTATGGTGTCCAGTGATAGCAGATAGGTGATTAGTGCAGTGTGTGCGTGTAGTCCAGTTGAACGGTGTTAAAGTGCAGTGCATGGCATGTTGTGTGAGTGGGAGTGTGATGTAGGTGAGTTATTTGTGACTGTTCATTAGCCTGATAGCCTGAGGGAAAAAGCTGTCCCTCAGTCGGCTAGTGCGGGATCGGATGCTGCGGAAACGTCGCCCTGAGGGCAGCAGAGAGAGCAGTCTGTGGGACGGGTGGCTGGAGTCTTTGATAATCCTCCGGGCTTTCCTTGTACACCGCCTGGTGTAGATATCCTGGAGGGAGGGAAGCTCACCTCCAACAATGTGGCGGGCAGTTACATTATTCTGTTTTCTGAGTAAGATTGAGAATATCACTAGTACATTAGTACATGCAGTTACATTATTCTGTTTTCTGAGTAAGATTGAGAATATCACTATATATTGTTGCGACACCGCCGCCATGATCAGTCTGACGAGGCTCATGCTTATAACAGTAGCTTGGTGGAGTATATTAATTTAGACCAATTAAATAATTTGATTTAAGCCAGTTTTCAGTCAGACAGAGTACATCAAAATTATTATCTGTGATCATTTAATTTACAATAACTGCTTTCTGTGTGAGTGACCAAATGTTTAGGAGCCCAAGCTTTACAAATATTTTTTGTTCATTTATTTAGAATTTTCTGGTTTAATCACAATCATATTTTTTCAAGATCCTGGATTAAGTTTATAGTTTGCCCTCACTATTCGGGGAACAGAGACAGACTGTATAGATTGGACACTGTAAGTACTTCTGTCATTTAAGTGGGTAGAACAAAAGTTATCAAAGCAGTTATTTGAGAATTGGCTTACTAGTCCGATGGAGTGTAGCGTCCTGGAGATTTTGTCCGACAGGAATTCCGCTCCGGCTCTGCTGGGCTGCAGGCCATCAGCACGGAAAAGCCTAGGATGCTCCCAGAAACGATTCCAATTATTAACAAAGAGCAGTTTCTGATTTTACACCATGACAACAAACATTTGTTTAAAGGAAACAGTCTACTGAACCTTTCCTGTCCTCGTCGATACGTGGAAAGAGGTCCTGACACAATGATCGTCGTCACTGGTGATGTGCTGCATACCATCTTGATCAGGCCCCTGAAGTCCCTCTTCAGTGTCTCCGTCTGCCGCAGTTTGATGTCGTTCACCCCCGCGTGGAGCACGACCGATCCAACGCTCTTGTCGCCTTTCGGGACCGCGGGTATCTGTGCAGAAACATCAAGAACACGAGCACCAGGGAAACAGTGAGTGTGCACTGCAGAGAATCATCGCACAGAATGAAATCCAGATGAAGCCGAGCTACGTCACTGACTATTATTTGATTTAAAATCACCTCCCCCGTGAGAAGCAAACCGCGCGCTTTTCCTCAGAAGACAAAGGAGAGCCACCCACATGTGGTTCCTTTGTTGCTCAGAGACAGTCATTTATTCCTTGGATATTAAAATTGTGGACTTAAAGAAACAATATATATATTAATGTTGTACTCTGCCTTTCATATGCTTGGTATGGATGTGAATTATTTAGGAAATGCTAAATGTTTTAATCTATGCCTTAAACTGTGTGGTATATGCACTTTTTGTGCCAAATGTGGTATTTAGATTCACAGAAACCGTCATGATTATTTTGAATCAATGGTACAACAGACTGGGTGATAATTATAAATGGGTAAACATGTGATAACAATTTATACAAGTATTAAAACGCTTATTGTTCGGCACATGGAATTCTCATTACGGTACGCCCCAAAGACATGGGCAAGGCTCCGCCCCACGAGAGCTATTTGATTGGTTCAACCGCCGGGGGCGTGCTGAAATCCGTCTGTTTTAAAACTGGACACCAGTTCGAAAATCACTCTCTTCCTGCTCTTGCTCCTCTCCCTTCATCACGCTTCAACTTGCGCGCGGACGACCTGGAAGCTTCGCTGGACTCTCGCCTCTAACATCGGGCTGAGACAACTAGCTAAGCGAATCCAAGACTTCGTAAAGCCGTAACACCACAGAACCAGCAAGAAAACAGCTTCCGCGCTCTAACACAGAACAAAAGACCACCAATCGCAAGAGAGAGCTTCCTGGTGACGTCACGCAGCAGGGACAAAGCCACCGAAGAAACACAACCAAAACCACGTGCTCCGAAACTCATGCATCAAAGATTTCCGTGAAAACACGAGTAAACCACGTGGGAGGGAAAGATCTTCGGCAAACCTTTACATGAACGTAAGTAATCCAAACTAAGTTTTATCCTAACTGAACTGGTAATCGATCTGAATGCAGAGACATAGTTGAATTATGTTCGTGATCTTCCCTTTTTGGTTTTAGTCAGTAATAGCCAAGAGGGCTATTTTAATCTCCTTCTGAGGTTACTCTCAAAACTCCCGTATGAATGTGTGTGTATGTTTGTGTTTTATTAGTTTAGATCATGTACCGTAGAATAGCAGTTTAGTAAATAAACCTTGTTTCATTTATAAAGAATTGTCTCTTGGGATGTGATTTTCAAGTATTTCAACCTTATTGCCAAAAAGGTCGTGTTACCTCACGCAAATGTTATACAACCCTTTATTCTGTTTATCGTTGGCCACGAGAGCAAAGTAAACTAAATTGATAAAGATATACTAATATTAGTGATCGCTGGACGAATCGTTAATACAGTATAAGTCATAAGTTACAGATTAATATTACTTTAATCAAGCAATATTTTATCTGTAAGCTAATAATTCCTCAGAGCTGAAATAATAGCTTCATAGATTATGTTACAGCACTTTACCTTCAGCTAGCCTAGCACGGACGTGCCGGACATTATTATCTATATATCCAGAAGGCGCTGCGCATGGCAGACTCCATGGTGTCGTCCGCAGTTGTTTTTAAGTTTTTGTTAGTTTGTCCTTTCTTTAGTTATATCCCTGCAATCAGTTTCCCCAGAGACTAATTGCTGGACATTCGGCAGTACACACCACCCGATTTTTTACCAGTTTCCGAGTATTGGGAATGTTTTGCTGGACAGTGTAGTCAGGGGAGCAGCGGTGCTGTTCAGATGTTTCAGGATGCACAGACGGAGGAAGCGAGCCAAAGTACACGTGAAGCTCAGGCAGCGCCGATTTCTGACAGCACTGCCCTCCCAGACAAATAAGGAATTTTCAAACTCTGCTGATCTGTGTTTCACGGAAACCTGGCTGAATGACGCCATTCCAGACAGAGCGCTCAGTCGAGCTTTCAGCTATTTAGAGCAGACCGCAACGCAGAATTAATGGGGAAATTGTGTGGTGGCGGGACATGCTTTTACATCAATGAGAGATGGTGTACATATGTACCAGTGTTAAAGAAGATGTGCTGTTCAGATCTTGAAGTGCTTTTCATTAACTGTAAGCCTTTCTACTCACAGCGGGAGTTTTGCTCGTTCATTCTCGTGAGTGTCTATCTCAGGAAATCCATCAAAGCCGCCAAACGACAATTCCCACGCAAGCGCATGTGAGACACCCGGAATCTTTTTTAATCGATGCTAGAGAGGTTTAACGATGCACTAGAACAGCCAGGCACAGGGACAGTTTCTTCCCTCATGCAATCCATATCATGAACACCTGTAAATAATTGTGGAACACACACTGTTTATACACCTATACACTTATTTATCTAACACACGTACTTAGTCTACATTTCAATTTGCACATAATATACCTGTACATACAACTGTCTATTGTTATATACCTGTACTAACAATTTACTTACTGCACAACAATCTATCTATCTATCTATCTATCTATCTATCTATCTATCTATCTATCTATCTATCTATCTATCTATCTATCTATCTATCTATCTATCTGTTTAATCTGTCTGTCTGTCTGTTTGGCCATGCTATTATCCAGATAGGATTAAACACTTTTCCAAACCACTGCCCATAAGGGTATAAAACCAACATTATTTAGAATATTTTAATTTATAATTTTAATGACAGTGACAGTAATTAGTACTTTTTTTTTTTTTTGTTAAAACATTTTTTTGAACTATTTTATTTATTTATTTAATAATAATAATAATTCTGGTTAAAGACATCTGTTTAATAAGTGGTCAGAATTTGATGAAGTAAGGTGAGGGCTAGTAAACTCAAGATGTGAGCCAGATTAACATCTGCTGATGGACAAGATAAAACTACTAAACGTGATTCTGATTAAAACACAGTAAATGTGTAGCCAAATTCATAATGTATTTTGAGTGCTGCTGAGATAATCTACAGCAATTGTTCCATTGTATTAAATTATTTCCCTTCTATTTACATGCATTGTTTCCTAATTGTCATTAGGAAAATGTAATTCAGAATTGGCATTTCACAATCTGGTGAACCCTTAGTTGGGAAATGCTAGTCTAAAGCTTCAAGAAAGTCAGCAACATCAAGGCCAGCATCGTATTCCTCTTATCATGGCTATAATTTAAATCAGAAGTTAAACCCTTACAGTTGCACAACTCTATATTACATTTAAAGCCTTTAATCCTAATATAAACAGTCACATAAATATTTATATCACATCGATGTCCTCTGAGTCATTAATTAAACCACTTGACTAGAAAAGCCAAGTTAAGCTTCCATGAATATTGTCCATCATGTATATGTGACAGAATGGAGAATATATTATTTAATCTTTCTTAGCTCTACTAAATGCATTAGTCTTCATGTTTTAATAACAAGGCTAGATATCTTTATTCTTCTACTTTGGACAAGTCCAGAAGCTGTGGAACATCTCTTCAGAGTTGTCATCTTGATCTAAACGTGCATATTTCAGTGATGGCAACAGTTTTAGGCCTTTTAGCTCGGCATTCTCTGTATCATTATTTTGCATCAAGGAAGGTTGCAGTTTTGTTTTGCCAGAATCAGATTTGGCTCCGATACTTAATCAATTACCACAGGAGGCCAAAAGGCTTCGATGTGAGAAACTGTAGGTAACAGAATCGACTGTGTGATTCACAGAGCCATTCTTTCATCTGCTAGTTTCTCTCAGTATCATTGGCAGGCCAAAACCGAGTCTGATCTCAGTTCAGGACTCACTTATAATAGCCTCATTTATAAAATAGTCCTGGTTTTCACTGTTCTTTTAGCGCTGATGACTCAAACTGAAATCTACGAGGTGTGCGGCATGATGGAGGGAAAATGCAAACCACTTATTTGAGTTTTTGAAGAGACAAACCCGTCCTGTCTCAACGATCAGCTGCCATTAGAGTGAAGAAACATGGATTCAGAAAGAGTTTGAACCTTTCCTAATTGCACGGATTTCAGTGAGAGATTGCTGGATTTATTTACAGACAAATGGTTTGACAGATATAGATAGGTGCATTGGTGTATGGATAAATAGATGGACAGATGGATGAATGGGTGAATGTATGGATTTATATAGATAGATGGATAAGTGGATGATGGATGGATTAATATAGATAGATGGATAAGTGGATGATGGGTGTACAAACAGATATAGATAGATGGGTAGGTGGACATATGAACAGATCTATCCATCCATCTATATATCTATCTAACTATATATCTATCCTTCCATCCATCCATCCATCCAGCATAGATAAACAGACTGACAGTCATTGTTTAGTTGTCCCTCAGGGGAGATTCAGTGGCTCTGTATAGAAATGGCTGAGACAATCTCTTCCCAGCACTAAGCTCTTGATTAATTGCGTTAAGGACATCGGTATGCTCTGTTGATGAAACAAAGAGGGGAAGCGAAAACATCTGATACTCAATTTATGTCGTCCGCTGTCCGGGGAATTCAGCCAGTGGACAGCAAACAGGACGAGGCCGGGGCAAAAGGATACATTAAATGCCAGCCTGCAGGGAATCTGATACCGAACTACAGGGTCTCGCTATGAAAATGAAATATGGTGCGGCTTATATATCTGACAGACACATAATTCAATATAGCCTTGGTAAGACGTTAAAGCAAGTCACTCGGGGAGACTAAACCACTAAAAGCGGTTGAGAGAGTATATAGCTGGTTGTTGGTTGTCAAACTGTTCAAAACAGGGGAAGTTGACGACAGCTTATGAGAAACACTATTTTAATCAGTAGTTCAGTCGCGGAATCCATTGGGATCTTCGTTAGCTCTGCTGGAAACCCTAAGCCCACTTTATATATTTGCTCAGCTTGCTTACCATACAATGACTGCGGCGGTGGGGCCAACAGCAAACCGTGAGAGGCTCGCTGGTGTTTTGATGTTGTGATATCAACAGGATGGTTACGCTAACTGGATGCAAATCAAATATATGACTCATAAGCACCGCACAATTAGCTTTGCCACTCCAAATCGACTTTCTGTGAAACAGCAGGAGATGCTACTCAGTTCAAACGATCATTACGCTGCATTAACTTGAGCTGACACTCAAACACAATGTCCTGACCTCTCTGCTGTCTCAAAATTACACTATACACAAATCCCGGGGCACAGAATAACAAAATGTCTCCGACTTTTCATTAGCATACCGCGGAGAGCTTGTCATGCTTGCTTGTCACCTGGGAGTTTGACTAGTCCAACACAACCTCTCCTATAGACTACTGGACAAAGCCTAGAGCTGTACTGCCAGGCCTCTGGTTTGTTCCAGAAGTTTCCACCCCTCCAGTTATATGCTGAGGGAAGTTCAAAGAGCCTGTGGTCAGCAGCCAGACCATGTCAGAACACGTCAGGCCAAAGAAATGACCAGCAGGCCGACATTTCTGCTCGATTTTCAATTATTCCGTGAATGTTTGCTGTCTTGCACTTGAGTGTTTAAAGGGACAGTTCACCCCAAAAGGGGTTCACGCAGTTCCAAACCTGTATGACACACTTTCTGTGGAACAATAAAGAAGATATTTTAAAGATTTTGACTTTCATGGTATAAGTTTTTACATTGTAATATATTTAATTCTAAACATATCTTGATCAGTGTTATTTAAGTATCATTGAGGTGATACAGTTTTTTAATTAATTTTTAATTTTATTAGTATGTTTTGTCACTGTAATTAGTTTTAAAACTAATGTTCTTAATGTAATATACATGAAAACAAGCAATTTTATATATGTTAGTGCAGTAATCTTACTTATTTCCTTAATATGTCAAATATGTCATGTATCACATTATTTTTATGAATTAATGTTCAAATTGTGTAATCCAAATTAATGGAAATTGAAATTGCATTTCAAACAAAGTTATTTTGTTATTATTATTATTATTATTATTATTAGTAGTAGTAGTAGTAGTAGTAGTAGTAGTATTTTTTTATTTGTTTGTTTGTTTTAGTTTAGTTAACTATGGTAACCTTCATCTTGATGTTTAAATTGTTGACACTTCCGTTTTGACACCTTGCAAATTTATAGGCTTGACCACCAGATTATTTTTTATAAATCAATATTAAAAACGTACTTTAAAAATATCTGAGCCACAAAACTGTATAAAACTAAATCTTAATGTCCAAACCACAAAAAGTCTACGGAACCATGTGAATCCAGCACATCTGCACAGATTGTATAAATGTATAAACAGTACCAGTGTGAAGGTTTCACTCATGAATATTGATTAGGTAACTTGACTGGACATTAGCCACCCACTTAATATCCATGATCTATTTATATATAGTGATATCACAACCTATCACAAATGGTGTTCTTTTCTTTCACTTATACATCTGTTTTGTTTTGTTTTGTATTGTTTTCTTTGCTTGCATATTGTATTTTTTCTTTTTGTATTTATTTATTTTCTTGTTTTGTTTATTAGTTCATGTGTCTTGTAACTTACTGTATTTATTCCTTTTGTCTTGGAAAACTCCAGGTAATTATATATGAACAAACCTAATAGACAATATGAGATGAGAGAAAAATATGACCCTTTCTCAGACTCAGAAAAGAAGTTGTGACAATTTCATCCAAACTACAAAAACAGTTACACAACTTAGAGTCCAGATATAATGAAATAAACTACTCCATATACCAATAAAATAACAAAAATAAAGAGAAATTGACATGATATGCTATATTTGGTTTCCAAAACATGGAATCACTATATCATAAAATATTCTCACTATTATTATTTTGCATTAAGATAGGATATTTTCTTAGGTCTGTCTTAGGTTTGCTAAGAATAGCATCGCCCACTATTTTACATTTAAATTTACATTTGTGCATTTAGCAGACGCTTTTATCCGAAGCGACTTACAGTACAATCAGGTTATACATTTTTTTGTCAGTATGTGTGCTCATTGCCAACTCGTCCCGCACCATTTGTTTAGGAGACATTAATCATGCCTCAAATCACAGGGCTTGTTGAGGAGAAATGTGCTATTACTTTTGTAAGCAATCAGATGTATGATTTTTACTTAGTATCCCTTAGACTTTCAATGAAAGATTGAACCGAGCCATATCTTGAGAACAGAATATCTCAGAGACTCGAGGATAAGTTATCTTAGTGACTAAACAACTCCCAGTTTGTACTTTAGAAAAAAAAATTTTTATTATAATCAGAAAAAAACACAAATTAAGTATTTTTAAATGCATTAAACCAAAAACCTTCCCTTCAATAAACAAATTGAACACACACAAACAAAAATAATATTAGATGGCTTTTATGAAACTGTGACATTTGTACTTTGAATAGCAAGTCTGCATTTCTTTGTTACCATTGTGAATCTAACAAGGCCATTAGTTATGAGTAAAATCAGGTTAATTTAGTCTTAATGAGAATGCAACGGATATGATTGTATGAAGATAAGTGTTTTGAAACAATCACATTTTCTGTTTCCACTGACACTCCTCTGATAAATTGCTCTCATTCATTAGTTTTTATTTGGAGCGCACGTTGGGAATCTCTGCACATTGTGCTACATTTCCTTTGGTAAATAAAAATAGATTGTCTTCTAATTAATCTCAGACTTCTTAATTGCTTAACTACAGTCACTGCTCAATACGAAAACAGAGGAGACAAGGCAAATAAGGAGCTTCATGATTCATTCACCGCAGAGGTGGAAAGTAACGAATTACATTTACTCGCGTTATACTGTAATTGAGTAGCTTTTTTGTGTACTTGTAATTTTTTAAGTAATTTTTTTAATCTGTAATTTTACTTTTACTTAAGTATATTTTGTGGGAAGTATTGTACTTCACTACATTTTAAAACACATGAATTACTGAGTAAAAAAAAAATTCGCTCCGTGGAAACAACTGCAGTAAATAATGGGCAGAAGAAGAAACTGGTGCTAAAATCACAAGAAAGATGCAGACGGACATGACAGGCGTTATTGGTGCAGACCCAGCTGAAAACCAAACCCCGTCGTACTCTGCTGAAGTTGAACGAAGTGAACCCCTGGCCATATATTCATGCTCTATTATGCAGTGTTAGCTGTGTTTGCCTCGGGAGACCGAACTAGCAGCTTATAATATATCGACATCGCCCTTCGCAAGCATGTAGAGGTAACGTAAGGTAAATACTTACATCATTGCATTGGTGGTTAAAATGAAGCTTTGACGGTTTAGCAAAAGGTTTTGCACATATGAGCCAAAAAGACAGTGGTGCAGGGTGTGCAATATCGTCTGCGATCCTATAGTAATTGTTATTTTAACGATGTGCGATTTGACATTATCAGTATTTTGCCAAAAACCAAACAAATCACTCTAAACAGTGTGCCGTGAAATCTATAGATTAGACCAGTCCGCGTGCATTTGGAGTGCTTTCTTTCACTACGTGATTCAGTCTGTTAAAATGCGTTTAGAATGATCACAAAATTGAAGAAATATGTAACCCCCTGGGTCCACACCATCCTAACTCGTTCTTGCTCCGAGCTGGTCTCGAACCCGGGATTCCGGCTCGGGAGGCGGTCGCTCTAACATGGAAGCCAAAGGCTATAGCCTCGAGTGTCAGTCGCTAGAGCGCCTCTTTTTGAGGTCAGGGGAGTGAGGTTTATACACAGCCCTTACTGGCATACATCCGTTACATATAGAAGCAGAAAATGTATATATTTATATAATTTAATATAGTAAGTCAACATCACATGAAGAATGCCGTTTTTCTCAAAACATCACCATGATTACATAGGCCTGTAGTTTTTCTTTTTACACAGTTCAAAAAACAAGAAGTTAATTAAGAGACTTACGTTTTAGACACCATATTGCCTGTTTTTGCTCTATATTTTGACAACAAAAATAATTCCATACACAGTTTTGCGTCTCTTACTCTGAGCAATGACGGTGTTTTGTTCCTGAATGAATTAACCATTTAAATGATTCTGTTCAATCGCAATGACTCACTTATCAGTGACTTACTGACACCTACTGGTGGTTCTAATTTAACATTTAAAGTATCTTTAGATTTTTCTTTTTTTTTATTTCAAATGACTATTTAACATTTGTGACCCTGGCATGGAGCACAAAACCAGTCTTAAGTCACTGGGGTATATTTGTAGTAATAGCCAACAATACATTGTATGGGTTAAAATTATACATTTTTCTTTTATGCCAAAAATCATTAGCATATTAAGTAAAGATCATGTTCCATTAATATATTTTGTAAATTTCCTACTGTAAATATATCAAAACTAAGAGCTTAATTTGAACAACTTTAAAGGAGATTTTCTCAATATTTGGATTCTTTTGCACCCTCAGATTCCAGATTTTCAAGTCCTATCATAACAAACCATACATTGATGGAAATATGATTTATTCAGCTTTCAGATGATGTATAAATCGCAATTTAGGAAAATGGACCCTTATGGTTTTGTGGTTCAGGGTCACATTTTATGCCTTATTTATCAAAACATTATTTCTGCATTTGTAACTGCAGGCTAAATGCCTTCACGTCAGTGTGTAAATACATCTATGCCACTTCAGATGAAGCTTCTGCATTTCCTCTGCATTGCAAAGATGCATTTTGTTGATACTGGTTTAATTTGCCTGGTAACAGCCCAAATGTCTTATTATTCTAATTAACCGATTCATTTAATTAAAAACACCTAGTTTGAGATTTATAAGCCTATCCCAGGGGTGTCAAACTCAGTTCCTGGAGGGCCGCAGCCCTAAAGAGTTTATTTCCAACCCCGCTCCAACACACACACCATGTCGTTTTCAAATAAGCCTAAATGATTAGTTTAGCTGGGTCAGATGTGTTTAATTAGGATAATATCTGGATGAGGTGGAGAGACTCACATCATGGTGCCAGGACAACTGCCTCTCTCTGAACGTGAGCAAAACCAAAGAGCTGATTGTAGACTTCAGGAAGAGACAGCAGCAGCCCTACACTCCTCTTATGATCAGTGGGACCCCTGTGGAGAGGGTGAGTAGCTTCAAGTAGAACTTGAGCGGACCTGTCCTGACCTACATTTCACTACTGATTATACCCTGTATGATTGTGTATGTGACAAATAATAAAGAACCTTGACCTTGAACCTTGATCTACACTGTGTAGGGCTGTGGCCCTCCAGGTACTGAGTTTGACACCTTTGGTCTATCCCATCCTATTGTTAAAATGTAACTAAGTAATTTTTACTCAGAGTATATTTTAAATGAGCTACTTTTTACTTTTACTTGAGTATATTTTTAGACTGGTACTTTTACTTGTACTTAAGTAAAATTTCAGTAATGTAATGGTACTTTTACTTGAGTACAATATTTTTGTACTCTTTCCACCTCTAATTCACCGCAACTAACCGCGCCAAATGGCGAAGCGAGCTTTTCAAAGGACGTGCACATCCATTGCGCTTGTGAGTTTTGTACTTGACTTCAAGTCATTCAGTGTCAGATTTTATCACCCACTCAAAATGTCTATGAATTGCTTGGCCCATAAATGAGTGTCCCTCCTAGATAGATAACAAGGTCACTGGCCCACTTTCTCTGTGCACTTCAGAAAACGTTTTGTGGTTGAGTGTGGCCAGACGGCTGCTCTCTCTTAGAGACACAATGTCGCACACCTTCTGACAAACTGTACTAACAAAGCGTTGGTTCTAGGGAAACAGACCCACACTCAATGTGACTCTGACAGCCGAGCGTCCACTCTGTCTGACCCTCAAATACATTCCATAACTCGACAGATTCCTCGAGCTGTGCTAAAACACATCTGACATCGGTTATCAGTGACAGCTTGTTGGGGTAAAGAGCTGTGGGAAAACATTTGCTTGCGTCTGAGCTTCGTCTGGGTAAGAAATTCTTCAGAAGAGTTTATGTCATGGGCTGTTGGACTTGTTTTATTGAATATGGGTCGATGATAAAGCATGTTCCAAATTATGAAAAAGTTTTGAACAGTCTAGTTTGAAGCAAAAACATGAACCATGTTCTCAGAAATGTTCAAATTGCTATTTACACCTTTCAACCCCCCACCCTCCCCACCCCCAAAAGAAAAAAAGAAAATGTGGTGTAACGATTAGTTGAAAAGGAATAGAAAGTCTTCGTTGAACTAAAATATGTGTGTGTGTGTGTGTGTGTGTGTGTGTGTGTGCGAGCATGTGCTTGTGTTAATTCATGGTGTTTCAAATGAAAATCGTGTAAAAAAAAAAATGGTGAATATTCACATATTCAAAGAAAACTTTATATTATAATTTTTGTAATATTTTATTTATGTATGTCACGACATATTCTTAGAGGAAATATGAATATTCAAATTTGGTTTGAAAAAATTATAAAAATTATTATTTTTTACTTTTTTAAAACACCTTTTACATTTATTTTATATGTATGTATATATATATATATATATATATATATATATATATATACTATATACTCGAGTCCGGACTCGAGACGTTTTTCTATCGTCTCGGACTTGTCTTGGACTCGTTGGTATTTGGACTCGTCTCGGACTTGGTCATCGGACTCGCCAAATGTTCAAGTTGGTCTCGACCGAGTCCAGCAATATATGCGTTTTTTTCTCTTTCAAAACAAAGACTCGCTTATTCCGCAAATGGGTAATGTAATGGCCATTGGTTTAACTCCATCTAGAACGGGCATTGTCATTGGTCGCCTGTTAAATGCACAGCTGCGTCATATGAGTGTGCGCGCTGCCTGGAGGCATAAATCATCTTTATTTTGGCCACAGACACGCTGTCGGCAAGTTGCATTATACAGTTTGGTTGTACAAAGTTCGTTGGAGTTTTCCCTCTCACTTTCCTTCGCGTTTAAATACCTTATTAATGCCCGTGCGCATTTTGCTTTCACTTTCATTTCAGGTCAATTGCTTATCTATAACCTACAACGACCCATTTTCTGCAATAAACATGGAACTTTAATTAACAAAACGAATAAAAATACACCATTACCATGCTATAAGCCTAATATAAAATTACAAACTTGCAAAATGTTTAAATGTAAAAAAAAAAACTGACAATCATCAAACGCCGTGGCACCAAATGAATAAGAAAAAGAATGAATAAGAACAAAACGAATAAATCCCGGAGGCACGGAATACAACTGGATGTAAAATAAAACAAATTACACAAAAATTGTAATAAAGTAAAAAATAAGCAAACACTGTGGCAATGGCTGGGCGATTTATCAGATTGTATCGATTAATTCAAATTTAATGTTTTGCCACAATTAGATTTTGTATAAATCGAGGAATCGTGATTTTGAATAGAAATATTACCAAACGCTAGAATTAGACACTTTGATAATAACAGTAAAGAGAAAAGAACAATCCAACGCATGTTGGTGCACATGATTAACCGCTCACGTGTGATACTCTCTAGGTGCCATTCACACAGAGTGTGTTTTTGTGTTGACGCGAGCAGTGGAATAGAAAAAATACAAGAAGATGTGAGTTAAACATCTTTTAATAACTAGAGTGCCGCGTTTTTAGAATGCCGTTTCATGCACGAGACGCTGCAAGAGACGCGAGCGCAACAGTCAAACGTGTCCATGTTTACATAGAAAAAAACAATGGAAAAGCAGCGTAATCAAATACAAAACCTGTGAAGAACTACTACTGTATATCTGATATTTCAGGTTTGCATCCCGGTGACAGGCTGAAAACTGCTGTTCATTGTTTTACAGAGCCTTTATAGTTAATAATAGCACTCTAGGTGTTATACCTTCAGTCATTTTGAATTTGAATTACTTGAGTTTTTTTGAGCATTTGTCTTGTATTATTTCAGAACATATAGCCTAATATGCAAATATAAGTTTGTACAAGATGTAGTTGTAGTTCATCTTTTCTGCAAAGATATTTAGTGATTTGTTTCACATTTACATCATGAAGACAACGTCATGTGTGGTGCACTTAGAATATACTTTTCTTTAACTAGAGGTTTAATAAAGAGAACGTTTCTTGAATCATGTTGTAGTTACATTTTCAAGTTGACTAGATACAATCTTACAAAATCGAGAATTGGTCAAATATAAGTGAAATTGCTAAACCTAAAATATCCTCCTGAGACGCCCCGTTAAAAAAAAAAAAGTTTTCATGTCATTACATTGTTTAGACCATAAGAAAAAAAAGTATTTTTTGAAAAACTCTATTTTATTCATATTTGATTATATGTCCTCTGTAGAGGACACAAGGACTAAAATTAAATGGCATGAATAGAAAACGGCAAAATCAATGGGAGTTTTTTTAAATCACCAAATACATTTTTAGGTTTCAGGATTTTTTTATTCTAAACTTTGTTTAAGGATGATTCTCAACTATGTTTTAAAATGTATAACAAAATGATTTGATATACCATTTTGTTTTATGCAATATGTGTGTAATAAATTCCATAAACTGGTTTCCCATTAAACACAGTGTACCTATACACTATATCTAATTTGCTTATTAATGTGTTGCTGTTGGGACAGAATGTTGAAAAAAATAAATCATAATGGG
The DNA here is from genome assembly GCA_027422435.1 of Schizopygopsis pylzovi. NCBI lineage: Eukaryota > Metazoa > Chordata > Actinopteri > Cypriniformes > Cyprinidae > Schizopygopsis > Schizopygopsis pylzovi. Next base: position 35,366,179 of record CM049818.1, on the reverse strand, counting down.
AGTAATACATGGCCAGATTTTCATAATAATATATAATATTTCATAAGTAAACTGATATATAATTTATTTCCCTATTCAATAGCTAGGTCTCCCAAAATGCATAATAAACATGCTTTTAGTCCTGGTGTCCTCTACATTGAATATGTATGAAATGATGTCCTGTTTCATAACAGAAAGTTATAATTGAATTTGAAAACCCATAACATTTTCCTGAGATGTTGCTTTATGACAAACAATCTGAAAATGATTCAGATGTAAAAGACATTACAGAATATAATCATATTTCCATAAGGATGTACAATTTTTCACTAAATTAAATATTGCCATCTTTAAAGGCATAGGAGAGGGTTTAAAAAACCTTTAGTATCTCTATAAAGCCCTGAATGTGCTCTGTACAGGACATCCAGGCTTATAACTGTGACATGTGAGGTCTCAGAGAAATACACTAAAATATAATGACCACTACAGAGACAAAAACTCCACAGCTGGGTCTCAGGAGGAGAAATAAAATAGCCTAATTTGATCCTACAGTGTTGCTGTACATGCTTTTAGATCATTACAAACAATAATGCAAAAGTATTATATTAGTAAGATAATAA
>CM049818.1:35125516-35365480 GCA_027422435.1 Schizopygopsis pylzovi | reverse complement strand
AATAACAAAAATAAAGAGAAATTGACATGATATGCTATATTTGGTTTCCAAAACATGGAATCACTATATCATAAAATATTCTCACTATTATTATTTTGCATTAAGATAGGATATTTTCTTAGGTCTGTCTTAGGTTTGCTAAGAATAGCATCGCCCACTATTTTACATTTAAATTTACATTTGTGCATTTAGCAGACGCTTTTATCCGAAGCGACTTACAGTACAATCAGGTTATACATTTTTTTGTCAGTATGTGTGCTCATTGCCAACTCGTCCCGCACCATTTGTTTAGGAGACATTAATCATGCCTCAAATCACAGGGCTTGTTGAGGAGAAATGTGCTATTACTTTTGTAAGCAATCAGATGTATGATTTTTACTTAGTATCCCTTAGACTTTCAATGAAAGATTGAACCGAGCCATATCTTGAGAACAGAATATCTCAGAGACTTGAGGATAAGTTATCTTAGTGACTACACAACTCCCAGTTTGTACTTTAGAAAATTTACTTTTTTATTATAATCAGAAAAAAACACAAATTAAGTATTTTTAAATGCATTAAACAAAAAACCTTCCCTTCAATAAACAAATTGAACACACACACACAAAAATAATATTATATGGCTTTTATGAAACTGTGACATTTGTACTTTGAATAGCAAGTCTGAATTTCTTTGTTACCATTGTGAATCTAACAAGGCCATTAGTTATGAGTAAAATCAGGTTAATTTAGTCTTAATGAGAATGCAACGGATATGATTGTATGAAGATAAGTGTTTTGAAACAATCACATTTTCTGTTTCCACTGACACTCCTCTGATAAATTGCTCTCATTCATTAGTTTTTATTAGGAGCGCACGTTGGGAATCTCTGCACATTGTGCTACATTTCCTTTGGTAAATAAAAATAGATTGTCTTCTAATTAATCTCAGACTTCTTAATTGCTTAACTACAGTCACTGCTCAATCCGAAAACAGAGGAGACAAGGCAAATAAGGAGCTTCATGATTCATTCACCGCAGAGGTGGAAAGTAACGAATTACATTTACTCGCGTTATACTGTAATTGAGTAGCTTTTTTGTGTACTTGTAATTTTTTAAGTAATTTTTTTAATCTGTAATTTTACTTTTACTTAAGTATATTTTGTGGGAAGTATTGTACTTCACTACATTTTAAAACACATGAATTACTGAGTAAAAAAAAAATTCGCTCCGTGGAAACAACTGCAGTAAATAATGGGCAGAAGAAGAAACTGGTGCTAAAATCACAAGAAAGATGCAGACGGACATGACAGGCGTTATTGGTGCAGACCCAGCTGAAAACCAAACCCCGTCGTACTCTGCTGAAGTTGAACGAAGTGAACCCCTGGCCATATATTCATGCTCTATTATGCAGTGTTAGCTGTGTTTGCCTCGGGAGACCGAACTAGCAGCTTATAATATATCGACATCGCCCTTCGCAAGCATGTAGAGGTAACGTAAGGTAAATACTTACATCATTGCATTGGTGGTTAAAATGAAGCTTTGACGGTTTAGCAAAAGGTTTTGCACATATGAGCCAAAAAGACAGTGGTGCAGGGTGTGCAATATCGTCTGCGATCCTATAGTAATTGTTATTTTAACGATGTGCGATTTGACATTATCAGTATTTTGCCAAAAACCAAACAAATCACTCTAAACAGTGTGCCGTGAAATCTATAGATTAGACCAGTCCGCGTGCATTTGGAGTGCTTTCTTTCACTACGTGATTCAGTCTGTTAAAATGCGTTTAGAATGATCACAAAATTGAAGAAATATGTAACCCCCTGGGTCCACACCATCCTAACTCGTTCTTGCTCCGAGCTGGTCTCGAACCCGGGATTCCGGCTCGGGAGGCGGTCGCTCTAACATGGAAGCCAAAGGCTATAGCCTCGAGTGTCAGTCGCTAGAGCGCCTCTTTTTGAGGTCAGGGGAGTGAGGTTTATACACAGCCCTTACTGGCATACATCCGTTACATATAGAAGCAGAAAATGTATATATTTATATAATTTAATATAGTAAGTCAACATCACATGAAGAATGCCGTTTTTCTCAAAACATCACCATGATTACATAGGCCTGTAGTTTTTCTTTTTACACAGTTCAAAAAACAAGAAGTTAATTAAGAGACTTACGTTTTAGACACCATATTGCCTGTTTTTGCTCTATATTTTGACAACAAAAATAATTCCATACACAGTTTTGCGTCTCTTACTCTGAGCAATGACGGTGTTTTGTTCCTGAATGAATTAACCATTTAAATGATTCTGTTCAATCGCAATGACTCACTTATCAGTGACTTACTGACACCTACTGGTGGTTCTAATTTAACATTTAAAGTATCTTTAGATTTTTCTTTTTTTTATTTCAAATGACTATTTAACATTTGTGACCCTGGCATGGAGCACAAAACCAGTCTTAAGTCACTGGGGTATATTTGTAGTAATAGCCAACAATACATTGTATGGGTTAAAATTATACATTTTTCTTTTATGCCAAAAATCATTAGCATATTAAGTAAAGATCATGTTCCATTAATATATTTTGTAAATTTCCTACTGTAAATATATCAAAACTAAGAGCTTAATTTGAACAACTTTAAAGGAGATTTTCTCAATATTTGGATTCTTTTGCACCCTCAGATTCCAGATTTTCAAGTCCTATCATAACAAACCATACATTGATGGAAATATGATTTATTCAGCTTTCAGATGATGTATAAATCGCAATTTAGGAAAATGGACCCTTATGGTTTTGTGGTTCAGGGTCACATTTTATGCCTTATTTATCAAAACATTATTTCTGCATTTGTAACTGCAGGCTAAATGCCTTCACGTCAGTGTGTAAATACATCTATGCCACTTCAGATGAAGCTTCTGCATTTCCTCTGCATTGCAAAGATGCATTTTGTTGATACTGGTTTAATTTGCCTGGTAACAGCCCAAATGTCTTATTATTCTAATTAACCGATTCATTTAATTAAAAACACCTAGTTTGAGATTTATAAGCCTATCCCAGGGGTGTCAAACTCAGTTCCTGGAGGGCCGCAGCCCTAAAGAGTTTATTTCCAACCCCGCTCCAACACACACACCATGTCGTTTTCAAATAAGCCTAAATGATTAGTTTAGCTGGGTCAGATGTGTTTAATTAGGATAATATCTGGATGAGGTGGAGAGACTCACATCATGGTGCCAGGACAACTGCCTCTCTCTGAACGTGAGCAAAACCAAAGAGCTGATTGTAGACTTCAGGAAGAGACAGCAGCAGCCCTACACTCCTCTTATGATCAGTGGGACCCCTGTGGAGAGGGTGAGTAGCTTCAAGTAGAACTTGAGCGGACCTGTCCTGACCTACATTTCACTACTGATTATACCCTGTATGATTGTGTATGTGACAAATAATAAAGAACCTTGACCTTGAACCTTGATCTACACTGTGTAGGGCTGTGGCCCTCCAGGTACTGAGTTTGACACCTTTGGTCTATCCCATCCTATTGTTAAAATGTAACTAAGTAATTTTTACTCAGAGTATATTTTAAATGAGCTACTTTTTACTTTTACTTGAGTATATTTTTAGACTGGTACTTTTACTTGTACTTAAGTAAAATTTCAGTAATGTAATGGTACTTTTACTTGAGTACAATATTTTTGTACTCTTTCCACCTCTAATTCACCGCAACTAACTGCACCAAATGGCGAAGCGAGCTTTTCAAAGGACATGCACATCCATTGCGCTTGTGAGTTTTGTACTTGACTTCAAGTAATTCAGTGTCAGATATTATCACCCACTCAAAATGTCTATGAATTGCTTGGCCCATAAATGAGTGTCCCTCCTAGATAGATAACAAGGTCACTGACCCGCTTTCTCTGTGCACTTCAGAAAACGTTCTGTGGTTGAGTGTGGCCAGACGGCTGCTCTCTCTTAGAGACACAATGTCTCACACCTTCTGACAAACTGTACTAACAAAGCGTTGGTTCTGGGGAAACAGACCCACGCTCAATGTGACTCTGACAGCCGAGCGTCCACTCTGTCTGACCCTCAAATACATTCCATAACTCGACAGATTCCTCGAGCTGTGCTAAAAACACATCTGACATCGGTTATCAGTGACAGCTTGTTGGGGTAAAGAGCTGTGGGAAAACATTTGCTTGCGTCTGAGCTTCGTCTGGGTAAGAAATTCTTCAGAAGAGTTTATGTCATGGGCTGTTGGACTTGTTTTATTGAATATGGGTCGATGATAAAGCATGTTCCAAATTATGAAAAAGTTTTGAACAGTCTAGTTTGAAGCAAAAACATGAACCATGTTCTCAGAAATGTTCATATTGCTATTTACACCTTTCAACCCCCCACCCTCCCCACCCCCAAAAGAAAAAAAGAAAATGTGGTGTAACGATTAGTTGAAAAGGAATAGAAAGTCTTCGTTGAACTAAAATATGTGTGTGTGTGTGTGTGTGTGTGTGTGTGTGTGCGAGCATGTGCTTGTGTTAATTCATGGTGTTTCAAATGAAAATCGTGTAAAAAAAAAAATGGTGAATATTCACATATTCAAAGAAAACTTTATATTATAATTTTTGTAATATTTTATTTATGTATGTCACGACATATTCTTAGAGGAAATATGAATATTCAAATTTGGTTTGAAAAAATTATAAAAATTATTATTTTTTACTTTTTTAAAACACCTTTTACATTTATTTTATATGTATGTATATATATATATATATATATATATATATATATATATACTATATACTCGAGTCCGGACTCGAGACGTTTTTCTATCGTCTCGGACTTGTCTTGGACTCGTTGGTATTTGGACTCGTCTCGGACTTGGTCATCGGACTCGCCAAATGTTCAAGTTGGTCTCGACCGAGTCCAGCAATATATGCGTTTTTTTCTCTTTCAAAACAAAGACTCGCTTATTCCGCAAATGGGTAATGTAATGGCCATTGGTTTAACTCCATCTAGAACGGGCATTGTCATTGGTCGCCTGTTAAATGCACAGCTGCGTCATATGAGTGTGCGCGCTGCCTGGAGGCATAAATCATCTTTATTTTGGCCACAGACACGCTGTCGGCAAGTTGCATTATACAGTTTGGTTGTACAAAGTTCGTTGGAGTTTTCCCTCTCACTTTCCTTCGCGTTTAAATACCTTATTAATGCCCGTGCGCATTTTGCTTTCACTTTCATTTCAGGTCAATTGCTTATCTATAACCTACAACGACCCATTTTCTGCAATAAACATGGAACTTTAATTAACAAAACGAATAAAAATACACCATTACCATGCTATAAGCCTAATATAAAATTACAAACTTGCAAAATGTTTAAATGTAAAAAAAAAAACTGACAATCATCAAACGCCGTGGCACCAAATGAATAAGAAAAAGAATGAATAAGAACAAAACGAATAAATCCCGGAGGCACGGAATACAACTGGATGTAAAATAAAACAAATTACACAAAAATTGTAATAAAGTAAAAAATAAGCAAACACTGTGGCAATGGCTGGGCGATTTATCAGATTGTATCGATTAATTCAAATTTAATGTTTTGCCACAATTAGATTTTGTATAAATCGAGGAATCGTGATTTTGAATAGAAATATTACCAAACGCTAGAATTAGACACTTTGATAATAACAGTAAAGAGAAAAGAACAATCCAACGCATGTTGGTGCACATGATTAACCGCTCACGTGTGATACTCTCTAGGTGCCATTCACACAGAGTGTGTTTTTGTGTTGACGCGAGCAGTGGAATAGAAAAAATACAAGAAGATGTGAGTTAAACATCTTTTAATAACTAGAGTGCCGCGTTTTTAGAATGCCGTTTCATGCACGAGACGCTGCAAGAGACGCGAGCGCAACAGTCAAACGTGTCCATGTTTACATAGAAAAAAACAATGGAAAAGCAGCGTAATCAAATACAAAACCTGTGAAGAACTACTACTGTATATCTGATATTTCAGGTTTGCATCCCGGTGACAGGCTGAAAACTGCTGTTCATTGTTTTACAGAGCCTTTATAGTTAATAATAGCACTCTAGGTGTTATACCTTCAGTCATTTTGAATTTGAATTACTTGAGTTTTTTTGAGCATTTGTCTTGTATTATTTCAGAACATATAGCCTAATATGCAAATATAAGTTTGTACAAGATGTAGTTGTAGTTCATCTTTTCTGCAAAGATATTTAGTGATTTGTTTCACATTTACATCATGAAGACAACGTCATGTGTGGTGCACTTAGAATATACTTTTCTTTAACTAGAGGTTTAATAAAGAGAACGTTTCTTGAATCATGTTGTAGTTACATTTTCAAGTTGACTAGATACAATCTTACAAAATCGAGAATTGGTCAAATATAAGTGAAATTGCTAAACCTAAAATATCCTCCTGAGACGCCCCGTTAAAAAAAAAAAAGTTTTCATGTCATTACATTGTTTAGACCATAAGAAAAAAAAGTATTTTTTGAAAAACTCTATTTTATTCATATTTGATTATATGTCCTCTGTAGAGGACACAAGGACTAAAATTAAATGGCATGAATAGAAAACGGCAAAATCAATGGGAGTTTTTTTAAATCACCAAATACATTTTTAGGTTTCAGGATTTTTTTATTCTAAACTTTGTTTAAGGATGATTCTCAACTATGTTTTAAAATGTATAACAAAATGATTTGATATACCATTTTGTTTTATGCAATATGTGTGTAATAAATTCCATAAACTGGTTTCCCATTAAACACAGTGTACCTATACACTATATCTAATTTGCTTATTAATGTGTTGCTGTTGGGACAGAATGTTGAAAAAAATAAATCATAATGGGAGTAATACATGGCCAGATTTTCATAATAATATATAATATTTCATAAGTAAACTGATATATAATTTATTTCCCTATTCAATAGCTAGGTCTCCCAAAATGCATAATAAACATGCTTTTAGTCCTGGTGTCCTCTACATTGAATATGTATGAAATGATGTCCTGTTTCATAACAGAAAGTTATAATTGAATTTGAAAACCCATAACATTTTCCTGAGATGTTGCTTTATGACAAACAATCTGAAAATGATTCAGATGTAAAAGACATTACAGAATATAATCATATTTCCATAAGGATGTACAATTTTTCACTAAATTAAATATTGCCATCTTTAAAGGCATAGGAGAGGGTTTAAAAAACCTTTAGTATCTCTATAAAGCCCTGAATGTGCTCTGTACAGGACATCCAGGCTTATAACTGTGACATGTGAGGTCTCAGAGAAATACACTAAAATATAATGACCACTACAGAGACAAAAACTCCACAGCTGGGTCTCAGGAGGAGAAATAAAATAGCCTAATTTGATCCTACAGTGTTGCTGTACATGCTTTTAGATCATTACAAACAATAATGCAAAAGTATTATATTAGTAAGATAATAATAGAAGATATGCCGTCTCTCGTATCACATAAATTATCAATAATTAAGTATGTGGTTTTGAAGAAGATTTTTTTCTTTCTCTGTTTTGACTGTCTCATTTGGACTTGGACTTGGACTTGGACTCAAACCTCTTTGGACTCGGACTTGACTCGGACTCGAACCTCTTTGGACTTGGACTTGACTCGGACTCGAACCTCTTTGGACTTGGACTTGTCTTGGACTCGACAAAGGTGGACTTGACTACAGCCCTAATATATATATATAAAGACTATTATACTAATGTAATGTTTTGTATTATAATAAAAATAATAATAATAATAAAAAAACTGCACACAGTCATCTAAAGTCCTTTATTTCCTCTTTTTTTAAGGATGCAATAGGAGATAATGACTGCTTAATACAGCTGATTTAAAATATCAACTGTAAATAAATAAAGTGTTTATTGATTCCAATGACAATCATTTGCATTTAAAATCAAATTAGTTTCATTCAGAAATTATCTATATCCCTCTCTCTCAATGGTAAGTCAATAACTCTATATATTAAGTTAAATGTGCCAAAATATGGCACATATTTTTCTGGTTTCTGCTGTAACAAATCTTTCTGATGAGTCTGTTTGTTTTGTCAGATAATAAAAATGCATTTAGTCTACAGTATGTCTCGATAATGTTTATCCTTTGGCTCGACTAACAACCAATTATTTTATTTTATGTTTCATATCTTGCACATTTTCCACATCTTAAGCGACTTTTGTGTCATGTTCAACATCATCTCTGTTCTCACATATTTACAACAGTCTGATAGATGACCTGGGATTTTGTTTTTGCACATATTCATATGTAGAGAAAAAAGAGCTAGCGAGAGATAAAAGACATAAGGACATAAACCAGACCTCTCCGTAGCATATAGAGTAATCTGCCTGGCGTAAAATTACACACTCACACATACACTCCTCTCACAAGTATCACGGCCACTACAGCTGGGTGAAATCTGCTGTCTCTGCTCATTTTTCAGCAAGATCTTTGAACTATTTTCTCATTTGCAGTAAATCAAAATTAAATATAGATGGTGTTGGTTGATGGGGCCTGTGTTATTAATCACTGGGTACTCTTTACGCAGCCCAACTGTGTGAGAACCAATGGAGGAAAACCTACCTTGGCGACTGCGAAAGGAAACAAGCCCTGAACTGGGCCCTGGCAGTAAACCTCAAAAAGACCAACATTATGGTCTTTCAGAAAAAGCCCAGATGTCAGGAGCAGAGATACCAGTTCAGTCTAGGCAGCACTGCCCTAGAATACATAATACAATACACTTCAATGCAGTGCTACATCGACCTGATCATCGCTGCATCAGGGAGTTTCAGTATGGCAGTGAATGTTCTCAAAGATAAAGCTGGAAGAGCTCTATACGCAATCAAAGAAAAAAAAAAATCAAAATATTGAATTACTGCTTCCAATTTGGTGTAAAACCTTTGATAGTGTGATTCAGCCCATAGCACTGTATGGAAGTGAGGTTTGGGGTCCACTCAGTGATCAGAGCTACACTAGATGAGAAAGACATCCAACAGAAACCCTACACACTGCAAACTCTGCGAATTCTGCAAACTAATTCTAAAACTACAAAGAAAAACATCCAATAGTCCATGTAGGGTATAATTAGGCCGATTTCTGTTGGGTCTCATGTCTGATCACCTGTTCTTTGCTTTCTCTGTGTTGTGGTGTTATGTGCGTGGCTTTGTTTTGACAGCTTGCCACGTGCGCATTGTCAGCGTTATTGACAATAATAACTTGGTTCACACCTAATTCTTGTTATCTCTTTAGCTTCCCCTTTATGGCTCCCTGTGTTTCTCTGTCCTTTGTCAGACTGTTGTGGTTATTCCCCATTTCTCTGACTGTATCGTTGGTATCGCTCACCTCTTGTCTTGTCTCGTTCAGGCTCCAGTGCTCATCACTGCTTGTTTGTTCCCTGCACCCCCACTGTGAGACCAAGACCGAATAATTGGCTCGCTGGCGGGCGGAAGGCGAGCGATAGCTTCTAAAGCTGTGTCAACCGGTGTCAAATCAATAAGTTGCGTTCCTTCCTCCTTGATCATTTCTTCCAATTCTGGATCGAGGACAAAGGAATGCTGTTTGAAGAAGGGTGAGATTTCGATTTCAGCCTGATACTCGTCGTCGGTAAGGTGATACAATGCTAACTTGTCAATATGGAGGATCGAGCCCTTAGGGACAGTGATCCATAAAGTTTGGTTGGGCAAACTAATGCGCGTGGCGGTGTCGTGTTGATCGTATGTGAGGGTAGCTGTTCGTGCTGGGGTGTTGACCAGCCATCGGTTTCCGATGATTTCGGCTTGCGTTACCTCAACTTGAGAACGTGGTGTTGCTTCGGCGGGGCAGCTAGTGTCGGGTCTAGGCCGCAGATGCCCTCGGTATTATCGCGTATGAAGGGTTTACTCGGGCAGAGGAAGTGAATGTCCTTAGTGAGCATGCACATCTTTAGGTTTGGGGCCAGATACGACTTCTCGTTGTTATCGTGATACGCAACGACTTCAGGAGTTTGTATTTTGACATAGGTGTTCCCTTGCCAAAATCCCACATTCACAACATCTTTAAGCCGGTAAATATTATTAGCGTCGATAAAGGGCAAACTGAGAGGAAACGCCAAGTCGCCTGCTTCCGGGTATGCGTATATGGGAATACCGCTACCGGGGAAGGGGCAGGATGAGTTCGGATGAGACTAGTGGGGCCCGCAGTGGCACATGTGTGGAGTAACTCCTCTCTACTAGAGATTGGTCCTAGCAGTGCTGCGGAGGAGAGAGTATGGGTTGTGTCTAAACATGGTTGCTATATGTTTTCCTAAAACGACAGTACTTATGTTTGTGTGGTGTAGAGCATATGGTTGTGTCAGTGTCAGTGGGTTTGATCTTCCCCTTTTCATGTCGGCTGAAGCCCTGGTGCCTCTTTATTTGGTTTCGATGGACCCATAGAAGGGCTGGCTCGCTGCACCCTTGTCTGATTTTGATTCAATAGGCAACAGGTGAGAGCTTGTCTACAATCTCATGGGGTCCTGTCCAGTGAGGTAGGAACTTCCTTGACCGGCGATGGGGAGCGTTCTGCCTTGGTCGGGCGAAGCTGTAGTACCACACTTTGTCTCTGACATTGAGCTGATGGTGAGAGGCCTTTAGGTCGTAGTAGGCTTTTCGACCTTCCGCACTTAGTTGTAGCTGCTGTTGCGCGAAGGCGAAAGTCGTTCTCAGGTGCTGATGTAACTCTTCCAGGTATTGGTGAGTGTTATAGGCGGTGACGAGGTTCAGGTCACAAGGTTAGTACAGCAGGTGTAGTGATAGCGTCATGTTTCTCACTGTCATCATTGTGAATGGGAGTACTCCGGTAGATTGGTAAGGGGTGGCTCGAGTGCCCATCAGTACCAGAGGAAGTTTAATTTTTGATTGATGGCTACATACTTCTTCAACATGCTGACCACTGTCCTGTTAGCCCGTTCAACTTGATCGGAGGAAATTGGGTGATGGCTTATATGGAGTTTGGCCTATATACCCAGGAGTTTCCACACTTCCTGCATGATTTCGGCGGTGAAGTGGGTTCCGCGGTCAGACTTGACCCTTAAAGGCAGTCCAAATCTTGAGAAGATGTGGTTCATTAACAGGCAGGTTGTTGTTTCTGCTGTATCGTTGGGAGCTGGGAGGCACTCTATCCACTTTATAAATTCGCAAACCATGGTGAGGAAGTATTTGTTACCCCGTGTTGACCGTGGCAGGGGTCCTATCCAGTCTATTTGGAGGTCCGACTATGGGAAGGTCATTCCTTACCTTTGAAGTGGTGCTCGGTGGTTTGGATTTGCCGGTTGAAACTGGCAACACACCAGGCATCCTTTAACGTATTCTGCTACGTCTTGCTGCATGCCAGGCCAGTATGCTACTTGCTTGAGTGTTTCATAGGTGGCCTTGACACCGTGGTGTCCTGCGCATGGTGCATCGTGTGCGTGTGTCAACATCATCCCCCTTTGGCCGTGAGGTACTACGAGCTTTGGCGCAGTGAGTAGCTCAGGGACATACGTGAGAACACCATCTCGAAAATGCAGCATGTGCTTGATTGAGTGGAGCGTGCGGAGCTTGGTGGACGTGTTTAGGTCCGAGGTGGAAATGGGATGTTTAAATGGGTTGGACATGTGAGCTGCCATGGTTCGTAGTGACGAATCCGCATTTTGGAGGAGATCGTCAGCAGCGAACTGAGGTGATATGGCAAAGTGGGAGGGAGCAGGGGTGTGCGCGCCAGTGGCGTGCTGGCGGCGTGTTTCTGCTGCCACTGAAGGATTGTGTGGGAGGGCATGAAATGTCCAGGACTCTCCATGTAATGCACCTGCTTTGGTGAGGGCTTCAGTTTAGTCATTTTAGGGGCTTTGGGTCCCAATGGTCACCTGTGTAGGTGATTCTGTCGTAGGCTGTGTTGAGACATGTGGTAGACTCTGATGTCTTTGCTTCAGTGTTCTGAATAGCTTCAGGCTGATGGCTGAGTTTTCTGCAAACAGGGCTAGTGATGTGTCAGACACTGACTTAGGGGTGATGTCTGTGACTTGACACTGTAACTCGTTGGAGTCTAATGACTGGCAGGGCAGAGGCTCACGGACTTGTGTCCAAATCTTTAGGTGCTTAAAGTCTATTAGAGGTTTGAAGCGATTAAGCAGATCTTTCCCAATGAGGAGTGGATACGTGTTGAATGTTGACACGTAAACTGGATGGACGAAGTCCATGGGTCCCACTGTTAGATGAATTGGGGCCACATGTTTCAGTTGTAGGCACGTATGTGAGTATGCTTGAAGATTTAGTTCGCACTTTTGGAGCTTGAGGGTTCCGTTAGTCCTCTTTGTTCTTTCTTGGACTTCTTTGAGAAGTTCTGTAGGCATTAGAGATATGTCGGCTCCCGTATCAAGAAGGGCTTCGACTCTGATGTGTCGTTCAATGATGATGGAGAGGTAAAACTTTCTTGTTATACCTTTTTCAATGAGATCGCCTAGGAGTTAAGGGACTGGAGTTTGGGAGGAAACGTTTAGGATGTCAGAACTGATCTGGTGTTCTTCGGAGGAGTGGCAGACAACTAAGACAGCGCTTTCAGGAACTTGATTGGTTTCATCAGCAGGTGTTTGTTGGACGCTGCAGTGATCTGGAGTATTGGGTGTTGAGTTAGTGTTTAACTCTGTTGCTGGGTTTTCAGGTGGGGTTTTGTGTCCGTCTGAAGTTAGGGTGTTTACTGTTCTCTGAGAGTAAGGTGAAGCAATGCTGTTTTCTGTGCCTGACTTCAGCTTGTCACTGCCTTCTCGTCCGACAGCTAGTCAGGCTGAATCTGGTTTCTCTTTCTTTTCCCACTTCCGATCCTCCTCTTGCCGATGGAAAAACTCTTTCATCATCATTTCCATCAGCTTTTGAGAATCGAAGTACGGTGGTGTCTTTTGTTCGTGTGTGGATTCAGTTAGAGCTCGGTCATTTTGGAATCTTGGTTAATTCTTTCGTCGATTCCTTGGGCTGAGTTTGTCGCTTTCCCTTGGAGTTTCCGTTGAATTCCAATGAGCTTTTCTCTCTTGAGTTTCCAAACGAGCTTGGCTGGTTCCACGATCTCTCCCATTGACTCTCATGAGGCCTTGCTTGGTCCCATGACTTATCCCAGTGTCGTCCAGGTGAGCGTTGACGTCCACGCGGTCCATCCCAGCGGTCATACCTCTGTTTAGGTCGAATGCCGGGGTGTGAGTCTCGTTCTCTGTTGGACGGGGGTGCATTACACTCTCTGTGTGGCGGCTTAGCACTGTCTTGGCATTGGGTGCCCTCTAGAGCCAGTCCGTGACTTTGAGTGTTGAAGTCAAGAACTGCTGGGGTTTTGGCGCTCTTTTCTGAGGCCATCTTTTGTTTGCCGTAGGCTTTCTGCACCAAGTCTAGCAACTGCTGAGTGTTCATTGTTCGTGGGCATGCCAGAATCTCTTCCTCAGGAAGAGAGTTTTAAAGTTCAGTTCATCTTCCATGTCAGATTCATTGCGAGTTCCAAAGTATGCTTGTCTGAGTCAACTGTAGTAAACTTGAGGAGGTTCGTGACGTCCTTGTTTCGTCTCCAGGGCAGCCACTAAGCCTTGATTAGACTCAGGGTCGGCGAACTCTTTAATGAGGGCTTTTTGAAGCAGTTGATAATCAGTCTTTGTGTTAGCAGGCTGCCGGTCAAGGAAGCTGCGAACTTCAGTACTGGATGTCGTTTGGAGTAAATAGAGTTTATCTTTGTCCGTAACGTTAGGTCGCATTTCCAGATGGAAATCAACATCTTGTAGATAAGCTTGGACATTTTGGCTGTTTGGCACGCTGGGGTTGAATTTGCCAATGTTCCTGGCGAGCTTGTCAAGGTCTATTAGGTCCAAGCCGTGCGACGATCTGCGGCTGGCTGCAGCAGATTCTTTTGGCTTTGTTGCGATATAAAGTTCTTCAGAGGGCGCTGGTGAATGTTTTAACACCACCCCCTCTGTCTTTTGCTCACGTGTCAGTCCAGGAACAGGTGACCCGGTCCTGCTTGGCAGGGGTGCGGTCGGTGCACGTCCTGTCCTTGACGGCTCATAGCATATCTCATAAGCGTGCTTGAGTTCCTCTTGGAAACTTTCATACTCCTCTTTGAAGTAGTCGAGCTGTCGTGTTAGGCGGCTGATCTCTTTTCTTGACTCATTCAGGTGAGCTTCAAGGGCTTTGATTCTGCTGTCTTTTTCAGCCTTTGCCTTCTCCAGTAGCTGCTCTGCATACTGAAGCTTGTCAGAACGATCAGCGTAGTTCTCTTTGATTTCTCCATTTCGTGGCTAGTAGCTGCTAGAGTCTCTTTTAGCCTGTTGACCTCATCAGTCCCTTCCTGTCATTCCTGAGCTTCACGTTCCAGCTGCTCTCTGTGTCGTTGTGCGCTTGTCAGCTCCTGCTGGCGTTGTGCAGCGTGCTTGTCGCTCAACTTGAGAGTGGCGATGAGTGTGTGACTTAAGGAGCTGGTGATCTTGGCTAATTCTTTGTGACTGTAGCTTTGACTTGGATTTTGTCCCATAAGGCTTGTTATTTTGTCATCCAGCTGGTCCTGTGTCTGATGTTTGAGTGTCTCAGCAGCCTTAGGGAGGAGGATGATTGTCGCAACACTTAGCCATGTTTCCAGATCTTCCCAGGGACCGACATGTTCTGTTTTGTGAGACATCTTCTGGCGGTGTGAGGGCAATCTCGAACCAAACTGACACAGACCTTGAATGGGAATCAAAACAAAACAAAACAAAACAGGGGTGTAAATGTGCATGTAATGTGCAAAAAATGTAGTTGTAGTGTATGCTAATGTTGAGTGTGCTTATCTGCAACTGTGATCCTCTGGTGGGGTGCTTCTAATTTGTAATCTCTGCGGAGAAATTATTGAGCACACATAAAGGTAGCACAGCTGGAAAACAGAGAAAGGAAAGGACACCAACAGAATTTGTACACAGGGGTAATAATTGGATGCTTCACCTTTTCTTGTAAGATAAAGTCTCCTTGTTTTCAAGGAAGGAGGTCAGTCTAATACGAAAGTGAAGGAGAATAACAATAACAAAATATCTCTTTTCTGGTAGCAGATTTTCCTCTTGTCGTTTTTTTTTTTTGTTAAGTCTGATTTAGAAGGACGCTTCTAGTCAGAGGATTGTAAACAGGTTTTCTCTTTTGTGATAGGAAATCCCAAAACGGAGTGCTGGTCCCTTAATGGCTAAATTTACACCGCAACGCTGGTTAGCGTGTCTCTCGTGCGTGCTTAATTTTTCCGATGCCTATCTTCTCAATGACCTGCTATAACTTGGAGGGGTATCATTTCACAATAGAGGAAGGTAAATAGAAAACAGTTTTGACTACGTAGTTCTCAAGTTTCACAAATACCTGTTCAATTGTGACATTTCTCTGTTCATGATCTTCCCACTGGCAAAGTCTAAGCAAACAGTAGTCAAATTAGAATATAGAAGCAGGGATAAAAGAGAAGAGGAGAGGAAAAGTAAGGGTTTGCTCCCAAGGTTAGGACTAATAATAAGGGTAGCAGCGTGGCGGCGCTGTTTAGTCGATACACTTAGGGGGTTGGTTTTGCTGTTTTACAGGATAAAACAAACTGACCTAAGTTTTGAGGGACCGTAATTTCCTTTTGGGGTTTTCTAATTAGAAGGTTAATGTATACCTCTATATACCCTAAGCTTGGTGAGAAATGACATTGCTTCCGTGGTGCCACTGTCACTTCACCAACCCAACACTAGGGGGAGCGCTATCTACTCTCAGGCCTAAGTAAAGGGGACCTTATTAAATTTTAGCTGAGTTAATCAGATCACCTAAGGTTATGAAGTACGGCCTATCAGGTAGAGCCAGACTTGTTTTGCATCTGAAATTAGAATTTCAAAAGAGAAGTTGTGGTTTCTAATTCAAATTTAATGATGTTATCATTAAAATTGATAGGATCGATTAGGATTAGAATTACAAGAGCAATCTACAATTGAGTTGATTAGCCAATATTGTTGCAATATGTAAACAGGAAGTGTAATTAATTTTTAAATGTAATTAGAATTTTCAAATTCGTAATTAATTATGAAATTAAATTACAGCTTCCAAATCACTAGTTTTGGATTCCTATAATAATTATTAATTAAATAATTTCCCAAGTTACTCATTCCTCATTGTGTCATTAACATCAAACCAAATTAATCTGTACCACCCTAATTACTTGTGAATGAAATAAAAAATTGATCATAATTAAGATTGGCCTTGGTCGAGTGTCGTCACAGGTTGGAGGGGTCAGCGCAGCCCTTATTGGTCTGGACAGATCACAAGAATCTCGAATACATCCGTTTGGCCAAGAGGCTGAGCTCGCGTCAGGCCCGCTGGTCACTCTTCTTTGACCGATTCAACTTCACCCTCTCGTACCGCCCGTGGTTCAAAAATGCCAAGCCAGACTCTCTCTCTCTCGCCTGTTCGGGGCCCCAGAGGGAGAGCTTATAGCCGAAGCCATCCTTCCTGAAGGGGTGGTGGTCAGGGCTCTTTCTTGGGGTACCGAACGGCGAGTAGAGGATGGCCAGTCGAGGGGTGCATGTGCTGGGGGGGTGCCCGGCGGGCAGGTTGCCGGTGCCGGCTGTGTTGCACCTGAAGTCCTTCAGTGGGGGCATGAGTCCAGGCTGGTTTGCCATCCAGGGATTCGGAGAACGTTGTTCGCCATCCGTCAACGCTTCAGTTGGCCCACACTGGCCACAGATGTCAGACAGTTCGTGTTGGCATGCCCTACATGCACCCAATGTAATCGCCCTCCTGATGGTCTGCTTCATCCTCTCCCCGTCCCTTCCCGTCCATGGTCACACATCGCCCTTAATTTTGTCTCTGGGCTTCCCCCATTGAAGGGTAACACTGTGATTCTCACTGTGGTGGATCGCTTTTCCAAGGCGGTTCATTTTATTCCCCTGCCAAAATTGCCCTCTGCCGGGATACCACCCAGCTGATGGTGGATCACGTCTTCCGTCTCCATTGATTGCCGATTGACGTGGTTTCAGATAGGGGTCCTCAGTTTGCCTCCCGGTTTTAGAAGGAGTTTTGAAGACAGATCGGGGCCTCAGCGAGTCTTTCCTCAGGTTTTCATCCTCAGACCAATAGGCAATGCGAGCGGGCCAGCCAGGATCTTGAAAGAATGCTCCGCTGTCTGACATCCAACAATCCAAGTTCATGGTGCCAAGAGCTCTCTTGGATAGTATATACTCGTAACTCCCTTACAGTGGCGTCTTCAGGTATGTCCCCTTTTGAGTGCTCTGTGGGTTATAAACCGCCTCTGTTTCCATTAAAGGAACCCGATGCTGCGGTCTCGTCTGCCCTGGCTTTCATTCAGCGCTGCCGCTGCACCTGGGAGAGAGTAAGGGGATTTTGGTCCGAACCTCAAGACGCCTTCACGTAAGCTGGTGCCCAGATTCATTGGGCCATACCGCGTCACCAAGGTGGTTAATCTGGTGCCGATCAGGCTCAAGCTCCCTCCCGCTCTTGGTCGGTTGCACCCTGTGTTTCATGTCTCTAGGGTTAAACCTGTGTTTTCTTCTGCTCTTAACCCTGCTGGCGATCGCCCCACCCCCCGTCCCCTCGTCTTGTAGATCGCTCCCCTACCAATACGGTTAGGAGATTACTCGATGAGCGGCACCACAGCAGAGGCTTTCAGTATCTCGTGGACTGGGAGGGTTATGGTCCAGAGGAGAGATGCTGGGTGCCGTCCCGGGACATTTTGGATCGTTCGTTGATCGAGGACTTCCGTCAAAGACGAGTTAGGCCTCCTCCTGGGGAGCCTGGTGGCGCTCCTGGGAGGGGGGGTACTGTCGGGTCTCAGGTCTGATCACCTTTTCTTTGCTGTCTCTGTGTTGTGGTGTTATGTGAGTGTTTTGACAGCTCGCCGCGTGCGCATTGTCAGCATTATTGTTTCCCCACCCTCCTTGTTTCTCTGCTTGTTAGCTCATCTTGGTTCACACCTGATTCTTGTTATCTCTTTAGCTTCCTCTATTCTCTGTCCTTTGTCAGACTGTTGTGGTTATTCCTCATTGCTCTGACTGTTTTGTCGGTATCGCTCACCTCTTGTCTTGTCTCATTCAGGCTCCAGTGCTCGTCACTGCTAGTTTGTTCCCTGCATCCCCACTGTGCATTCAGATAACCGTGGGATTCCTCCGGCAGCCGCCATCCCTGGTTGGTGGATTGCTCAGCCTCTCACTTGGATTAGCGCGCTACCTCGCCGGCTTCATCTCCTCTGCCGCTGTTGCCGCTTGTCCCGCCGCCGCTGTCCACCCATCTGTGTGGTAGAGGACATCACGTCCACACGAACTGTCCACGGAAGCACTCATCACATGCTCAGATTATTTTCTGTTCAACAAAGCCTCTGTTGTACCCGCATCTGAATCCAGCCCTCTTTCCTGACATATTTCCATTGCATATTAACACGCATAAAAGTGACCTCAAATTCTGGATGCATCTCAAATCGAGTACCACAGAATCGCTACATTTTAAAGTAACACAAACCCAAGAACTGAACCATGAAAAGAGTCCACTCAGTCAGCTGGTTCTGAGACTAACCTCACTAACTCTACTAACACTAACCAATCTCAGACCAGCACTGATTCTAACCCAAACATCAAAATAAATCTAATTGTCAAGCAACCTATAAATACAGTGGGGCAAAAAAGTATTTAGTCAGCCACCAATTGTCCAAGTTCTCCCACTTAAAAAGATGAGAGAAGCCTGTAATTTTCATCATAGGTATACCTCAACTATGAGAGACAAAATAAGAAAAAACAAATCCAGAAAATCACATTGTAGGATTTTTTAAGAATTTATTTGCAAATTATGGTGGAAAATAAGTATTTGGTCACCTACAAACAAGCAAGATTGCTGGCTCTCACAGACCTGTAACTTCTTCTTTAAGAGGCTCCTCTGTCCTCCACTTGTTACCTGTATTAATGGCATCTGTTTGAACTCGATATCAGTATAAAAGACACCTGTCCACAACCTCAAACAGTCACACTCCAAACTCCACTATGGCCAAGACCAAAGAGCTGTCAAAGGACACCAGAAACAAAATTGTAGACCTGCACCAGGCTGGGAAGACTGAATCTGCAATAGGTAAGCAGCTTGGTGTGAAGAAATCAACTGTGGGAGCAATTATTAGAAAATGGAAGACATACAAGACCACTGATAATCTCCCTCGATCTGGGGCTCCACGCAAGATCTCACCCCGTGGGGTCAAAATGATCACAAGAACTGTGAGCAAAAATCCCAGAACCACACGGGGGGACCTAGTGAATGACCTGCAGAGAGCTGGGACCAAAGTAACAAAGGCTACCATCAGTAACACACTGCGCCGCCAGGGACTCAAATCCTGCAGTGCCAGACGTGTCCCCCTGCTTAAGCCAGTACATGTCCAGGCCCGTCTGAAGTTTGCTAGAGAGCATTTGGATGATCCAGAAGAGGATTGGGAGAATATCATACGGTCAGATGAAACCAAAATATAAATTTTGTTAAAAACTCAACTTGTCGTGTTTGGAGGAGAAAGAATGCTGAGTTGCATCCAAAGAACACCATACCTACTGTGAAGCATGGGGGTGGAAACATCATGCTTTGGGGCTGTTTTTCTGCAAAGGGACCAGGACGACTGATCTGTGTAAAGGAAAGAATGAATGGGGCCATGTATCGTGAGATTTTGAGTGAAAACCTCCTTCCATCAGCAAGGGCATTGAAGATGAAACGTGGCTGGGTCTTTCAGCGTGACAATGATCCCAAACACACCGCCCGGGCAACGTAGGAGTGGCTTCGTAAGAAGCATTTCAAGGTCCTGGAGTGGCCTAGCCAGTCTCCAGATCTCAACCCCATAGAAAATCTTTGGAGGGAGTTGAAAGTCCGTGTTGCCCAGCGACAGCCCCAAAACATCACTGCTCTAGAGGAGATCTGCATGGAGGAATGGGCCAAAATACCAGCGACAGTGTGTGAAAACCTTGTGAAGACTTACAGAAAATGTTTGACCTCTGTCATTGCCAACAAAGGGTATATAACAAAGTATTGAGATTAAATTTTGTTATTGACCAAATACTTATTTTCCACCATAATTTGCAAATAAATTCTTACAAAATCCTACAATGTGATTTTCTGGATTTTCTTTTTCTTATTTTGTCTCTCATAGTTGAGGTTTACCTATGATGAAAATTACAGGCCTCTCTCATCTTTTTAAGTGGGAGAACTTGCAAAATTGGTGGCTGACTAAATACTTTTTTGCCCCACTGTATCTCAACAAGACCAGATTAAACTTCAAAACTATCTAAGCTAACGGACTGTGTTAAAAATATAAAGTATTGGATGACCAATAATTGTCTCCTATTGAATTCAGATAAGACAGAGACATTATTTGTTGGACCTAAAAACAGTACACAGAATCTCTTGGATTACAATTTGCAACTAGACGGATGTACTGTTACTTCTTCTACAGTCAAAAATCTGGGTGTTATATTAGACAGCAATATATAGACCTATAGACCTATCTTTTGAAAATCATATTTTCCATGTTACAAAAACAGCATTCTTCCATCTTAGAAACACTGCCAAGCTACGGAACATGTTAACTGTTTCTGATGCAGAAAAGTTAGTTCATGCATTCATGACCTCTAGATTGGACTATTGTAATGCACTGCTAGGTGGTTGTCCTGCATCCTCAATAAACAAACTACAGATAGTATAAAATGCTGCGGCAAGAGTCCTTACCAGGTCAAGAAAATATGATTATATTACTCCCAATTTTACAGTCACTGCACTGGCTACCTATTAAGTTCCGTATCAGTTACAAAATATTATTACTTGCCTATAAGGCCCTAAATAATTTAGCTCATGCGTACCTAACTAATCTTCTATCACACAACAATCCAACCTGCTCCCTAAGGTCGCAAAACTCTGGACTCTTGGTAGTACCTAGGATAGCAAAGTCCACTAAAGGAGGTAGAACTTTTTCATATTTGACCCCCAAACTCTGGAATAGCCTTCCTGACAACGTTCGGGGTTCAGAAACACTCTCTGTTTAAATCTAGATTAAATACACATCTCTTTAGCCAAGCATTCATATAATGCATCTCACAATCTTGTACTGCCAGTCTATCTGAACAAATGCACATTATTATGCTTTAGCTTGGGTTAAACTGATAATTTCATCCAGGGTTATTCCTGGATGGAACAAGTGCTACATTAATTGTCTTTATTGTATCTCTGTTTCTGCCACGGGATTAACATCCCGTGGTAGCTAGGAATTACACAAGCTTCAGTCTGGATCCAACCCTTAAACGATCTGAGATGACCGAACACCTGAGAAGAGATGATGACAACCCCTCAGAGGACCTGTGAGGAAGCCAACCATCAGCGATTATACTGAATTAACCAAATTTTGCCATAAATGGTGGATCAGCACCTAGAGACAACCTCTACAGCCCTGAACATCAGCGGAGTCTAGGACACATAGATGAGCCCCAGAGACAGATCTCCAGTGAGGAACTCGTCACCTAGACATCCATCAGGTAAAGACCACTGGAACCAGTGGACCACTTAAAATTTGACATTGATTCAGTTGGAACAAACTACAGGTTCGTCTGGCCGGAGGGGAACAGGCTGAGCCTGGTTTCTCCCAAGGTTTTTTCTCCTTTCTGTCACCGATGGAGTTTTGGTTCCTTTCCGCTGTCGCCTCTGGCATGCTTAGTTGGGGAATCTTCATTTCCAGCAAAATCATCGACTTGATTGCACAGATATTATTTAAACTGAACTGAGCTGGACAATGCCATCACTAAATTCAATAATGAAATGCATTCAGCTGAAAATTGAGTGTTAAATCCTGTCATTTTACATTATTGACACAATTTGCCTATTTTGATACTGTACAGTTTTTTTGTTACAATGTGTATTGTTAAAAGCGCTATTTAAATAAAAGTGACTTGACTTGACTTGGTGGGACTCTAACATCTGGCAGGTTACTCCTTGTCCCGTGAAGTTACCCTCTCTCGTTTAAATAATCATCCCTGGATGAGTTTACTGCCCTTGCTCTACAGCCAGCAAATACATGCTCACTGCTTCCGCATCTATAGCAGTGGGCGTAATCATTTTCAGTGTCACTCTGCTGACAATTGAAGCATCTTCTTCATTGACTTCTTGTCTGGGTCTGGGTGTAAAGACGATGAGGTGCAAATCCGTGCTGGAACTGAGCTGTTCTCCCTCTCTGTCCTGGATTGTAATGGGGCCAGTACCCAGGGAATGGGCATTCAGAGTGAGTAGCTGAGGCATAGTTTCGGAAACCTTGTGAGGACATTTCCTGTTCCACAGCTGTCTGGGGTAACTGAATGGACTCTCTAATCCAGGGGTTCTCAACCTTTTGCAAGCTGGGCCCCCCCAAAGCTGGTTCATTGCAGTTGGGGCCCCAGTTTATGCTTTATTATTGTTATTATTACTAGGCCTAATAGTAGGCATCATTTGCATTTTTTTTACAGAAGTTTGCAGATAGGTGATGTTAATGTGAGACCTGAGCCTGCTTTGCCTTGCAAAGATCCTCAATTATTGGCTCAATGTTTGATAAACATAGCCTCAAATCATCCTCGATTTGTGCATGATTGCGGTATTTCGTTTTGAGTGCAGTCATTTTTGAGAATCCTGCCTCACACAAATATGTCGACGCGAAAGGAAGGAGAATCTTCAAGGCGACGTCACAGAGTTCAGGATATTCCTGCATCAATGCTGCCCAGAAGGACGAAAGAGGGCAGGAGCTAAAGAGTTCCTTCAGTCTACTGTCACTCTTTAGCTCAATAAGCTGTTCCTGCATATCAATTGATAGCTCGTTTGCTGTGCACACAAACGGATCTCGAATCCACGCAAAAGAGCGATAATCCTCTTTAAACTACGTCGCAAATTGTTTTCTCATTGCTGACAGGTGCTCAGACGCTTATTGAAATAGGGAGGAGAAATCGTGTGATGTGCCTGCATCAGTGATAAAGTCTGCAAGGCTGGGGAACATGTCATAGTTCCCTCGACAGATGCGGCCATGCCAGAGGTTTAGTTTTTGTGTAAAGGCTTGCACTTTGTCTGCAAGGAGCAAAATATGAGTTTCGCGGCCTTGCAAAGACAGGTTGAGGCCGTTCAAGCGATCAAATATATCGACCAAATAGGACAGAGAGACGCAAGCCACATAGTGTCATCCAGATGCTTCGCCAGATCTGATTAGATTTCTGTCAAAAACCACTTCACCTCCTCTCGCAGCTCATACAACCGCTGTAACACCCGCCCCCTGGAGAGCCAGCGAACTTCAGTATGCAGAAGCAGCTGTTCATGCCCTGACCCCATCTCCTGGCATAGGACCCCAAACAAGCGAGAGTTTAGCGGCCGTGATTTGATGAGATTTATAATTTTCACGGATTGGTTCAGCACGGAGTCAAAAAGAACCGGCATTTTTTTAGCAGCTAGTGCTTCGCGATGGACCATGCAATGTGTCCATTTCACAAGTGGAGCTACTTGCTGAACGCGAGCAGCTGGGCCACGCTCACGCCCCGTCACTGCCTGCGCACCATCCGTGCATAGGCCAACGCATCGGTCCCAGGCCAAACCATTTTCACGGATAAAAATATCAAGGACATTGAAAATGGCTTCTCCTGTAGTGTGCGACTGAAGAGGCCGGCAAAACAGGACATCCTCCTCAATCGCCTTGTCCCGCAGATACCTGACATAGGTGAGGAGCTGTGCCTGCCCAGCAATATCAGTGGATTCGTCCAGCTGCAGCGCGTAGTAAGGACTCTTTTTTACGAACTCTATCAGTTGCTCTCTGATATCATTGGACATGTCTTCAATTCTCCTAGCGACTGTGTCATTGGATAGTGGTACAGCACCGAGTTTGGCTGCTGCACTATCGCCTATCGTTATTCTGCACATGTCTTGCGCTGCCGGCAAAATGAGAGTCTCGGCGATTGTATGCGGTTTACCCAGTTTACCGATTCTTTTGGCCAATACATACGATGCCTCCAAACACTGTTTAGACACAGTGTTGTGCACTGAAATGGTTGCCTGTTGCTGATGGAGGCCATCAAGCTTTCTTTTAAAATATTCAGCCGGTTTATTTTTAATGCCAGCATGCTTTGTTTCGAGGTGCCTTTTTAATTTGCAGGGCTTCATACTGTCGTTTGCCAGCACCTCGGCACACACGACACAGTGAGGTCTCAGATCAGCCGTGACTGTAAACCCAAACTGCAGGTATGCTTCATCGTACCTTCGAAGCTTTTTTGCAGCTGGTGGTGCGTCGGTTGGCTTGTTGGTCCTCACAAGAAATTTCTCAATTTTTGTTGTTTTCAATAAAGTTTAGGCAAGATGTAACTGTGTGTGTGGCTATGTTGAGAGACGTATCAGGGGGGACTAATCAGTCGGGACTTAGGCACGATCTTTAATTAAACGAACTAAATAATTATTTTGCAGACAATTCAGATTTTATTTTAATACTTAACGATTGTAGTGTGTGTGTGTGTGTGTGTGTGTGTGTGTGTGTGTCTTAGTCGCGTGGGTAGTTTTAGCTAAGTGTAGCTAATGCCTAGCAGTTAAAAAAAAAATACTGGCTAGGGCTGAGATTTGATCTTATCTTTAACAAGAATGTTTGTGGGTTTAGTCTTTAAAAAGACTGTTGGGGTTTTGTAGTAAAGGCCTATGTAAATCGAGATTGATAACAGACTAGCGAAAGCTGGCACAAGCGAACTTGGCAAGAGACTAGACTAGAGTGAATGGAGAGCTATGTCGTGAGTCAATTTAAATGCAGTGATTTATTTTTGTGTGAGAGTGAGTGAACATTTACATTTACACCCCGCTCTGTAAGCCAGGGCGGGAACGGCGGCGGCCATGCGCATGCGCGATTCATTTGCAGCCTGGGCGCGGAGGGGTGTGTGTCTCCTCTCTGCTCTGACTGCTGCGTGAGGCTACTGAGAGACTGACTGCCTGTGAGTGCTTTTGGACGGGAGAGGGGCTCACGGCAGCACCCGCTGCTCGTTGAGCACAGTAGGTGATTCGCACGAATCACTGCAGAGTGATTCGTGCTTTCGAGTCTCCAAACACCACAAAAGTCTCCCAAAACACCAGTAAAAGTCGCATATCCCTCTCTCTCAATGGTAAGTCAATAACTCTATATATTAAGTTAAATGTGCCAAAATATGGCACATATTTTTCTGGTTTCTGCTGTAACAAATCTTTCTGATGAGTCTGTTTGTTTTGTCAGATAATAAAAATGCATTTAGTCTACAGTATGTCTCGATAATGTTTATCCTTTGGCTCGACTAACAACCAATTATTTTATTTTATGTTTCATATCTTGCACATTTTCCACATCTTAAGCGACTTTTGTGTCATGTTCAACATCATCTCTGTTCTCACATATTTACAACAGTCTGATAGATGACCTGGGATTTTGTTTTTGCACATATTCATATGTAGAGAAAAAAGAGCTAGCGAGAGATAAAAGACATAAGGACATAAACCAGACCTCTCCGTAGCATATAGAGTAATCTGCCTGGCGTAAAATTACACACTCACACATACACTCCTCTCACAAGTATCACGGCCACTACAGCTGGGTGAAATCTGCTGTCTCTGCTCATTTTTCAGCAAGATCTTTGAACTATTTTCTCATTTGCAGTAAATCAAAATTAAATATAGATGGTGTTGGTTGATGGGGCCTGTGTTATTAATCACTGGGTACTCTTTACGCAGCCCAACTGTGTGAGAACCAATGGAGGAAAACCTACCTTGGCGACTGCGAAAGGAAACAAGCCCTGAACTGGGCCCTGGCAGTAAACCTCAAAAAGACCAACATTATGGTCTTTCAGAAAAAGCCCAGATGTCAGGAGCAGAGATACCAGTTCAGTCTAGGCAGCACTGCCCTAGAATACATAATACAATACACTTCAATGCAGTGCTACATCGACCTGATCATCGCTGCATCAGGGAGTTTCAGTATGGCAGTGAATGTTCTCAAAGATAAAGCTGGAAGAGCTCTATACGCAATCAAAGAAAAAAAAAAATCAAAAATATTGAATTACTGCTTCCAATTTGGTGTAAAACCTTTGATAGTGTGATTCAGCCCATAGCACTGTATGGAAGTGAGGTTTGGGGTCCACTCAGTGATCAGAGCTACACTAGATGAGAAAGACATCCAACAGAAACCCTACACACTGCAAACTCTGCGAATTCTGCAAACTAATTCTAAAACTACAAAGAAAAACATCCAATAGTCCATGTAGGGTATAATTAGGCCGATTTCTGTTGGGTCTCATGTCTGATCACCTGTTCTTTGCTTTCTCTGAGTTGTGGTGTTATGTGCGTGGCTTTGTTTTGACAGCTTGCCACGTGCACATTGTCAGTGTTATTAACAATAATAAATTGGTTCACACCTAATTCTTGTTATCTCTTTAGCTTCCCCTTTATAGCTCCCTGTGTTTCTCTGTCCTTTGTCAGACTGTTGTGGTTATTCCCCATTTCTCTGACTGTATCGTTGGTATCGCTCACCTCTTGTCTTGTCTCGTTCAGGCTCCAGTGCTCATCACTGCTTGTTTGTTCCCTGCACCCCCACTGTGAGACCAAGACCGAATAATTGGCTCGCTGGCGGGCGGAAGGCGAGCGATAGCTTCTAAAGCTGTGTCAACCGGTGTCAAATCAATAAGTTGCGTTCCTTCCTCCTTGATCATTTCTTCCAATTCTGGATCGAGGACAAAGGAATGCTGTTTGAAGAAGGGTGAGATTTCGATTTCAGCCTGATACTCGTCGTCGGTAAGGTGATACAATGCTAACTTGTCAATATGGAGGATCGAGCCCTTAGGGACAGTGATCCATAAAGTTTGGTTGGGCAAACTGATGCGCGTGGTGGTGTCGTGTTGATCGTATGTGAGGGTAGCTGTTCGTGCTGGGGTGTTCACCAGCCATCGGTTTCCGATGATTTCGGCTAGCGTTACCTCAACTTGAGAACGTGGTGTTGCTTCGGCGGGGCAGCTAGTGTCGGGTCTAGGCCGCAGATGCCCTCGGTATTATCGCGTATGAAGGGTTTACTCGGGCAGAGGAAGTGAATGTCCTTAGTGAGCATGCACATCTTTAGGTTTGGGGCCAGATACGACTTCTCGTTGTTATCGTGATACGCAACGACTTCAGGAGTTTGTATTTTGACATAGGTGTTCCCTTGCCAAAATCCCACATTCACAACATCTTTAAGCCGGTAAATATTATTAGCGTCGATAAAGGGCAAACTGAGAGGAAACGCCAAGTCGCCTGCTTCCGGGTATGCGTATATGGGAATACCGCTACCGGGGAAGGGGCAGGATGAGTTCGGATGAGACTAGTGGGGCCCGCAGTGGCACATGTGTGGAGTAACTCCTCTCTACTAGAGATTGGTCCTAGCAGTGCTGCGGAGGAGAGAGTATGGGTTGTGTCTAAACATGGTTGCTATATGTTTTCCTAAAACGACAGTACTTATGTTTGTGTGGTGTAGAGCATATGGTTGTGTCAGTGTCAGTGGGTTTGATCTTCCCCCTTTTCATGTCGGCTGAAGCCCTGGTGCCTCTTTATTTGGTTTCGATGGACCCATAGAAGGGCTGGCTCGCTGCACCCTTGTCTGATTTTGATTCAATAGGCAACAGGTGAGAGCTTGTCTACAATCTCATGGGGTCCTGTCCAGTGAGGTAGGAACTTCCTTGACCGGCGATGGGGAGCGTTCTGCCTTGGTCGGGCGAAGCTGTAGTACCACACTTTGTCTCTGACATTGAGCTGATGGTGAGAGGCCTTTAGGTCGTAGTAGGCTTTTCGACCTTCCGCACTTCGTTGTAGCTGCTGTTGCGCGAAGGCGAAAGTCGTTCTCAGGTGCTGATGTAACTCTTCCAGGTATTGGTGAGTGTTATAGGCGGTGACGAGGTTCAGGTCACAAGGTTAGTACAGCAGGTGTAGTGATAGCGTCATGTTTCTCACTGTCATCATTGTGAATGGGAGTACTCCGGTAGATTGGTAAGGGGTGGCTCGAGTGCCCATCAGTACCAGAGGAAGTTTAATTTTTGATTGATGGCTACATACTTCTTCAACATGCTGACCACTGTCCTGTTAGCCCGTTCAACTTGACCGGAGGAAATTGGGTGATGGCTTATAAAGAGTTTGGCCTATATACGCAGGAGTTTCCACACTTCCTGCATGATTTCGGCGGTGAAGTGGGTTCCGCGGTCAGAGTTGACCCTTAAAGGCAGTCCAAATGTTGAGAAGATGTGGTTCATTAACAGGCAGGTTGTTGTTTCTGCTGTATCGTTGGGAGCTGGGAGGCACTCTATCCACTTTATAAATTCGCAAACCATGGTGAGGAAGTATTTGTTACCCCGTGTTGACGGTGGCAGGGGTCCTATCCAGTCTATTTGGAGGTCCGACTATGGGAAGGTCATTCCTTACCTTTGAAGTGATGCTCGGTGGTTTGGATTTGCCGGTTGAAACTGGCAACACACCAGGCATCCTTTAACGTATTCTGCTATGTCTTGCTGCATGCCAGGCCAGTATGCTACTTGCTTGAGTGTTTCATAGGTGGCCTTGACACCGTGGTGTCCTGCGCATGGTGCATCGTGTGCGTGTGTCAACATCATCCCCCTTTGGCCGTGAGGTACTACGAGCTTTGGCGCAGTGAGTAGCTCAGGGACATACGTGAGAACACCATCTCGAAAATGCAGCATGTGCTTGATTGAGTGGAGCGTGCGGAGCTTGGTGGACGTGTTTAGGTCCGAGGTGGAAATGGGATGTTTAAATGGGTTGGACATGTGAGCTGCCATGGTTCGTAGTGACGAATCCGCATTTTGGAGGAGATCGTCAGCAGCGAACTGAGGTGATATGGCAAAGTGGGAGGGAGCAGGGGTGTGCGCGCCAGTGGCGTGCTGGCGGCGGGTTACTGCTGCCACCGAAGGGTTGGGTGGGAGGGCATGAAATGTCCAGGACTCTCCATGTAATGCACCTGCTTTGGTGAGGGCTTCAGTTTAGTCATTTTAGGGGCTTTGGGTCCCAATGGTCACCTGTGTAGGTGATTCTGTCGTAGGCTGTGTTGAGACATGTGGTAGACTCTGATGTCTTTGCTTCAGTGTTCTGAATAGCTTCAGGCTGATGGCTGAGTTTTCTGCAAACAGGGCTAGTGATGTGTCAGACACTGACTTAGGGGTGATGTCTGTGACTTGACACTGTAACTCGTTGGAGTCTAATGACTGGCAGGGCAGAGGCTCACGGACTTGTGTCCAAATCTTTAGGTGCTTAAAGTCTATTAGAGGTTTGAAGCGATTAAGCAGATCTTTCCCAATGAGGAGTGGATACGTGTTGAATGTTGACACGTAAACTGGATGGACGAAGTCCATGGGTCCCACTGTTAGATGAATTGGGGCCACATGTTTCAGTTGTAGGCACGTATGTGAGTATGCTTGAAGATTTAGTTCGCACTTTTGGAGCTTGAGGGTTCCGTTAGTCCTCTTTGTTCTTTCTTGGACTTCTTTGAGAAGTTCTGTAGGCATTAGAGATATGTCGGCTCCCGTATCAAGAAGGGCTTCGACTCTGATGTGTCGTTCAATGATGATGGAGAGGTAAAACTTTCTTGTTATACCTTTTTCAATGAGATCGCCTAGGAGTTAAGGGACTGGAGTTTGGGAGGAAACGTTTAGGATGTCAGAACTGATCTGGTGTTCTTCGGAGGAGTGGCAGACAACTAAGACAGCGCTTTCAGGAACTTGATTGGTTTCATCAGCAGGTGTTTGTTGGACGCTGCAGTGATCTGGAGTATTGGGTGTTGAGTTAGTGTTTAACTCTGTTGCTGGGTTTTCAGGTGGGGTTTTGTGTCCGTCTGAAGTTAGGGTGTTTACTGTTCTCTGAGAGTAAGGTGAAGCAATGCTGTTTTCTGTGCCTGACTTCAGCTTGTCACTGCCTTCTCGTCCGACAGCTAGTCAGGCTGAATCTGGTTTCTCTTTCTTTTCCCACTTCCGATCCTCCTCTTGCCGATGGAAAAACTCTTTCATCATCATTTCCATCAGCTTTTGAGAATCGAAGTACGGTGGTGTCTTTTGTTCGTGTGTGGATTCAGTTAGAGCTCGGTCATTTTGGAATCTTGGTTAATTCTTTCGTCGATTCCTTGGGCTGAGTTTGTCGCTTTCCCTTGGAGTTTCCGTTGAATTCCAATGAGCTTTTCTCTCTTGAGTTTCCAAACGAGCTTGGCTGGTTCCACGATCTCTCCCATTGACTCTCATGAGGCCTTGCTTGGTTCCATGACTTATCCCAGTGTCGTCCAGGTGAGCGTTGACGTCCACGCGGTCCATCCCAGCGGTCATACCTCTGTTTAGGTCGAATGCCGGGGTGTGAGTCTCGTTCTCTGTTGGACGGGGGTGCATTACACTCTCTGTGTGGCGGCTTAGCACTGTCTTGGCATTGGGTGCCCTCTAGAGCCAGTCCGTGACTTTGAGTGTTGAAGTCAAGAACTGCTGGGGTTTTGGCGCTCTTTTCTGAGGCCATCTTTTGTTTGCCGTAGGCTTTCTGCACCAAGTCTAGCAACTGCTGAGTGTTCATTGTTCGTGGGCATGCCAGAATCTCTTCCTCAGGAAGAGAGTTTTAAAGTTCAGTTCATCTTCCATGTCAGATTCATTGCGAGTTCCAAAGTATGCTTGTCTGAGTCAACTGTAGTAAACTTGAGGAGGTTCGTGACGTCCTTGTTTCGTCTCCAGGGCAGCCACTAAGCCTTGATTAGACTCAGGGTCGGCGAACTCTTTAATGAGGGCTTTTTGAAGCAGTTGATAATCAGTCTTTGTGTTAGCAGGCTGCCGGTCAAGGAAGCTGCGAACTTCAGTACTGGATGTCGTTTGGAGTAAATAGAGTTTATCTTTGTCCGTAACGTTAGGTCGCATTTCCAGATGGAAATCAACATCTTGTAGATAAGCTTGGACATTTTGGCTGTTTGGCACGCTGGGGTTGAATTTGCCAATGTTCCTGGCGAGCTTGTCAAGGTCTATTAGGTCCAAGCCGTGCGACGATCTGCGGCTGGCTGCAGCAGATTCTTTTGGCTTTGTTGCGATATAAAGTTCTTCAGAGGGCGCTGGTGAATGTTTTAACACCACCCCCTCTGTCTTTTGCTCACGTGTCAGTCCAGGAACAGGTGACCCGGTCCTGCTTGGCAGGGGTGCGGTCGGTGCACGTCCTGTCCTTGACGGCTCATAGCATATCTCATAAGCGTGCTTGAGTTCCTCTTGGAAACTTTCATACTCCTCTTTGAAGTAGTCGAGCTGTCGTGTTAGGCGGCTGATCTCTTTTCTTGACTCATTCAGGTGAGCTTCAAGGGCTTTGATTCTGCTGTCTTTTTCAGCCTTTGCCTTCTCCAGTAGCTGCTCTGCATACTGAAGCTTGTCAGAACGATCAGCGTAGTTCTCTTTGATTTCTCCATTTCGTGGCTAGTAGCTGCTAGAGTCTCTTTTAGCCTGTTGACCTCATCAGTCCCTTCCTGTCATTCCTGAGCTTCACGTTCCAGCTGCTCTCTGTGTCGTTGTGCGCTTGTCAGCTCCTGCTGGCGTTGTGCAGCGTGCTTGTCGCTCAACTTGAGAGTGGCGATGAGTGTGTGACTTAAGGAGCTGGTGATCTTGGCTAATTCTTTGTGACTGTAGCTTTGACTTGGATTTTGTCCCATAAGGCTTGTTATTTTGTCATCCAGCTGGTCCTGTGTCTGATGTTTGAGTGTCTCAGCAGCCTTAGGGAGGAGGATGATTGTCGCAACACTTAGCCATGTTTCCAGATCTTCCCAGGGACCGACATGTTCTGTTTTGTGAGACATCTTCTGGCGGTGTGAGGGCAATCTCGAACCAAACTGACACAGACCTTGAATGGGAATCAAAACAAAACAAAACAAAACAGGGGTGTAAATGTGCATGTAATGTGCAAAAAATGTAGTTGTAGTGTATGCTAATGTTGAGTGTGCTTATCTGCAACTGTGATCCTCTGGTGGGGTGCTTCTAATTTGTAATCTCTGCGGAGAAATTATTGAGCACACATAAAGGTAGCACAGCTGGAAAACAGAGAAAGGAAAGGACACCAACAGAATTTGTACACAGGGGTAATAATTGGATGCTTCACCTTTTCTTGTAAGATAAAGTCTCCTTGTTTTCAAGGAAGGAGGTCAGTCTAATACGAAAGTGAAGGAGAATAACAATAACAAAATATCTCTTTTCTGGTAGCAGATTTTCCTCTTGTCGTTTTTTTTTTTTGTTAAGTCTGATTTAGAAGGACGCTTCTAGTCAGAGGATTGTAAACAGGTTTTCTCTTTTGTGATAGGAAATCCCAAAACGGAGTGCTGGTCCCTTAATGGCTAAATTTACACCGCAACGCTGGTTAGCGTGTCTCTCATGCATGCTTAATTTTGTGTCGATGCCTATCTTCTCATTGACCTGCTTTAACTTGGAGGGGTATCATTTCACAATAGGGGAAGGTAAATAGAAAACAGTTTTGAATACATAGTTCTCAAGTTTCACAAATACCTGTTCAATTGTGACATTTCTCTGTTCATGATCTTCCCACTGGCAAAGTCTAAGCAAACAGTAGTCAAATTAGAATATAGTAGCAGGGATAAAAGAGAAGAGGAGAGGAAAGTTGAGGGTTTGCTCCCAAGGTTAGGACTAATAATAAGGGTGAAAGCGTGGTGGCGCTGTTTAGTCGATACACTTAGGGGGTTGGTTTTGCTGTTTTACAGGATAAAACAAACTGACCTAAGTTTTGAGGGACCCTTAATTTCCTTTTGGGGTTTTCTAATTAGAAGGTTAATGTATACCTCTATATACCCTAAGCTTGGTGAGAAATGACATTGCTTCCGTGGTGTCACTGTCACTTCACCAAACCAACACTAGGGGGAGCGCTATCTACTCTCAGGCCTAAGTAAAGGGGACCTTATTAAATTTAGCTGAGTTAATCAGATCACCTAAGGATATGAGGTACGGCCTATCAGGTAGAGCCAGATTTGTGTTGCGTCTGAAATTAGAATTTCAAATTAGAAGTTGTGGTTTCTAATTAAAATGTAATGATGTTATCATTAAAATTGCTAGGATCGATTAGGATTAGAATTACAAGAGCAATTTACAATTGAGTTGATTAGCCAATATAGTTGCAATATGTAAACAGGAAGTGTAATTCATTATTAAATGTAATTAGAATTTTCAAATTCGTAATGAATTATGAAATTAAATTACAGCTTCCAAATCACTAGTTTCGGATTCCTCTAATAATAATTAATTAAATAATTTCCCAAGTTCCTCATTCCTCATTGTGTCATTAATATCAAACCAAATTAATCTGTACCACCCTAATTACTTGTGAATGAAATAAAAAATTGATCATAATTAAGATTGGCCTTGGTCGAGTGTCGTCACAGGTTGGAGGGGTCAGCGCAGCCCTTATTGGTCTGGACAGATCACAAGAATCTCGAATACATCCGTTTGGCCAAGAGGCTGAGCTCGCGTCAGGCCCGCTGGTCACTCTTCTTTGACCGATTCAACTTCACCCTCTCGTACCGCCCGTGGTTCAAAAATGCCAAGCCAGACTCTCTCTCTCTCGCCTGTTCGGGGCCCCAGAGGGAGAGCTTATAGCCGAAGCCATCCTTCCTGAAGGGGTGGTGGTCAGGGCTCTTTCTTGGGGTACCGAACGGCGAGTAGAGGATGGCCAGTCGAGGGGTGCATGTGCTGGGGGGGTGCCCGGCGGGCAGGTTGCCGGTGCCGGCTGTGTTGCACCCTGAAGTCCTTCAGTGGGGGCATGAGTCCAGGCTGGTTTGCCATCCAGGGATTCGGAGAACGTTGTTCGCCATCCGTCAACGCTTCAGTTGGCCCACACTGGCCACAGATGTCAGACAGTTCGTGTTGGCATGCCCTACATGCACCCAATGTAATCGCCCTCCTGATGGTCTGCTTCATCCTCTCCCCGTCCCTTCCCGTCCATGGTCACACATCGCCCTTAATTTTGTCTCTGGGCTTCCCCCATTGAAGGGTAACACTGTGATTCTCACTGTGGTGGATCGCTTTTCCAAGGCGGTTCATTTTATTCCCCTGCCAAAATTGCCCTCTGCCCGGGATACCACCCAGCTGATGGTGGATCACGTCTTCCGTCTCCATTGATTGCCGATTGACGTGGTTTCAGATAGGGGTCCTCAGTTTGCCTCCCGGTTTTAGAAGGAGTTTTGAAGACAGATCGGGGCCTCAGCGAGTCTTTCCTCAGGTTTTCATCCTCAGACCAATAGGCAATGCGAGCGGGCCAGCCAGGATCTTGAAAGAATGCTCCGCTGTCTGACATCCAACAATCCAAGTTCATGGTGCCAAGAGCTCTCTTGGATAGTATATACTCGTAACTCCCTTACAGTGGCGTCTTCAGGTATGTCCCCTTTTGAGTGCTCTGTGGGTTATAAACCGCCTCTGTTTCCATTAAAGGAACCCGATGCTGCGGTCTCGTCTGCCCTGGCTTTCATTCAGCGCTGCCGCTGCACCTGGGAGAGAGTAAGGGGATTTTGGTCCGAACCTCAAGACGCCTTCACGTAAGCTGGTGCCCAGATTCATTGGGCCATACCGCGTCACCAAGGTGGTTAATCTGGTGCCGATCAGGCTCAAGCTCCCTCCCGCTCTTGGTCGGTTGCACCCTGTGTTTCATGTCTCTAGGGTTAAACCTGTGTTTTCTTCTGCTCTTAACCCTGCTGGCGATCGCCCCACCCCCCGTCCCCTCGTCTTGTAGATCGCTCCCCTACCAATACGGTTAGGAGATTACTCGATGAGCGGCACCACAGCAGAGGCTTTCAGTATCTCGTGGACTGGGAGGGTTATGGTCCAGAGGAGAGATGCTGGGTGCCGTCCCGGGACATTTTGGATCGTTCGTTGATCGAGGACTTCCGTCAAAGACGAGTTAGGCCTCCTCCTGGGGAGCCTGGTGGCGCTCCTGGGAGGGGGGGTACTGTCGGGTCTCAGGTCTGATCACCTTTTCTTTGCTGTCTCTGTGTTGTGGTGTTATGTGAGTGTTTTGACAGCTCGCCGCGTGCGCATTGTCAGCATTATTGTTTCCCCACCCTCCTTGTTTCTCTGCTTGTTAGCTCATCTTGGTTCACACCTGATTCTTGTTATCTCTTTAGCTTCCTCTATTCTCTGTCCTTTGTCAGACTGTTGTGGTTATTCCTCATTGCTCTGACTGTTTTGTCGGTATCGCTCACCTCTTGTCTTGTCTCATTCAGGCTCCAGTGCTCGTCACTGCTAGTTTGTTCCCTGCATCCCCACTGTGCATTCAGATAACCGTGGGATTCCTCCGGCAGCCGCCATCCCTGGTTGGTGGATTGCTCAGCCTCTCACTTGGATTAGCGCGCTACCTCGCCGGCTTCATCTCCTCTGCCGCTGTTGCCGCTTGTCCCGCCGCCGCTGTCCACCCATCTGTGTGGTAGAGGACATCACGTCCACACGAACTGTCCACGGAAGCACTCATCACATGCTCAGATTATTTTCTGTTCAACAAAGCCTCTGTTGTACCCGCATCTGAATCCAGCCCTCTTTCCTGACATATTTCCATTGCATATTAACACGCATAAAAGTGACCTCAAATTCTGGATGCATCTCAAATCGAGTACCACAGAATCGCTACATTTTAAAGTAACACAAACCCAAGAACTGAACCATGAAAAGAGTCCACTCAGTCAGCTGGTTCTGAGACTAACCTCACTAACTCTACTAACACTAACCAATCTCAGACCAGCACTGATTCTAACCCAAACATCAAAATAAATCTAATTGTCAAGCAACCTATAAATACAGTGGGGCAAAAAAGTATTTAGTCAGCCACCAATTGTCCAAGTTCTCCCACTTAAAAAGATGAGAGAAGCCTGTAATTTTCATCATAGGTATACCTCAACTATGAGAGACAAAATAAGAAAAAACAAATCCAGAAAATCACATTGTAGGATTTTTTAAGAATTTATTTGCAAATTATGGTGGAAAATAAGTATTTGGTCACCTACAAACAAGCAAGATTGCTGGCTCTCACAGACCTGTAACTTCTTCTTTAAGAGGCTCCTCTGTCCTCCACTTGTTACCTGTATTAATGGCATCTGTTTGAACTCGATATCAGTATAAAAGACACCTGTCCACAACCTCAAACAGTCACACTCCAAACTCCACTATGGCCAAGACCAAAGAGCTGTCAAAGGACACCAGAAACAAAATTGTAGACCTGCACCAGGCTGGGAAGACTGAATCTGCAATAGGTAAGCAGCTTGGTGTGAAGAAATCAACTGTGGGAGCAATTATTAGAAAATGGAAGACATACAAGACCACTGATAATCTCCCTCGATCTGGGGCTCCACGCAAGATCTCACCCCGTGGGGTCAAAATGATCACAAGAACTGTGAGCAAAAATCCCAGAACCACACGGGGGGACCTAGTGAATGACCTGCAGAGAGCTGGGACCAAAGTAACAAAGGCTACCATCAGTAACACACTGCGCCGCCAGGGACTCAAATCCTGCAGTGCCAGACGTGTCCCCCTGCTTAAGCCAGTACATGTCCAGGCCCGTCTGAAGTTTGCTAGAGAGCATTTGGATGATCCAGAAGAGGATTGGGAGAATATCATACGGTCAGATGAAACCAAAATATAAATTTTGTTAAAAACTCAACTTGTCGTGTTTGGAGGAGAAAGAATGCTGAGTTGCATCCAAAGAACACCATACCTACTGTGAAGCATGGGGGTGGAAACATCATGCTTTGGGGCTGTTTTTCTGCAAAGGGACCAGGACGACTGATCTGTGTAAAGGAAAGAATGAATGGGGCCATGTATCGTGAGATTTTGAGTGAAAACCTCCTTCCATCAGCAAGGGCATTGAAGATGAAACGTGGCTGGGTCTTTCAGCGTGACAATGATCCCAAACACACCGCCCGGGCAACGTAGGAGTGGCTTCGTAAGAAGCATTTCAAGGTCCTGGAGTGGCCTAGCCAGTCTCCAGATCTCAACCCCATAGAAAATCTTTGGAGGGAGTTGAAAGTCCGTGTTGCCCAGCGACAGCCCCAAAACATCACTGCTCTAGAGGAGATCTGCATGGAGGAATGGGCCAAAATACCAGCGACAGTGTGTGAAAACCTTGTGAAGACTTACAGAAAATGTTTGACCTCTGTCATTGCCAACAAAGGGTATATAACAAAGTATTGAGATTAAATTTTGTTATTGACCAAATACTTATTTTCCACCATAATTTGCAAATAAATTCTTACAAAATCCTACAATGTGATTTTCTGGATTTTCTTTTTCTTATTTTGTCTCTCATAGTTGAGGTTTACC
This sequence comes from Schizopygopsis pylzovi, assembly GCA_027422435.1. NCBI lineage: Eukaryota > Metazoa > Chordata > Actinopteri > Cypriniformes > Cyprinidae > Schizopygopsis > Schizopygopsis pylzovi. The sequence continues at coordinate 35,328,158 of CM049818.1, read as the reverse complement.
TATGATGAAAATTACAGGCCTCTCTCATCTTTTTAAGTGGGAGAACTTGCAAAATTGGTGGCTGACTAAATACTTTTTTGCCCCACTGTATCTCAACAAGACCAGATTAAACTTCAAAACTATCTAAGCTAACGGACTGTGTTAAAAATATAAAGTATTGGATGACCAATAATTGTCTCCTATTGAATTCAGATAAGACAGAGACATTATTTGTTGGACCTAAAAACAGTACACAGAATCTCTTGGATTACAATTTGCAACTAGACGGATGTACTGTTACTTCTTCTACAGTCAAAAATCTGGGTGTTATATTAGACAGCAATATATAGACCTATAGACCTATCTTTTGAAAATCATATTTTCCATGTTACAAAAACAGCATTCTTCCATCTTAGAAACACTGCCAAGCTACGGAACATGTTAACTGTTTCTGATGCAGAAAAGTTAGTTCATGCATTCATGACCTCTAGATTGGACTATTGTAATGCACTGCTAGGTGGTTGTCCTGCATCCTCAATAAACAAACTACAGATAGTATAAAATGCTGCGGCAAGAGTCCTTACCAGGTCAAGAAAATATGATTATATTACTCCCAATTTTACAGTCACTGCACTGGCTACCTATTAAGTTCCGTATCAGTTACAAAATATTATTACTTGCCTATAAGGCCCTAAATAATTTAGCTCATGCGTACCTAACTAATCTTCTATCACACAACAATCCAACCTGCTCCCTAAGGTCGCAAAACTCTGGACTCTTGGTAGTACCTAGGATAGCAAAGTCCACTAAAGGAGGTAGAACTTTTTCATATTTGACCCCCAAACTCTGGAATAGCCTTCCTGACAACGTTCGGGGTTCAGAAACACTCTCTGTTTAAATCTAGATTAAATACACATCTCTTTAGCCAAGCATTCATATAATGCATCTCACAATCTTGTACTGCCAGTCTATCTGAACAAATGCACATTATTATGCTTTAGCTTGGGTTAAACTGATAATTTCATCCAGGGTTATTCCTGGATGGAACAAGTGCTACATTAATTGTCTTTATTGTATCTCTGTTTCTGCCACGGGATTAACATCCCGTGGTAGCTAGGAATTACACAAGCTTCAGTCTGGATCCAACCCTTAAACGATCTGAGATGACCGAACACCTGAGAAGAGATGATGACAACCCCTCAGAGGACCTGTGAGGAAGCCAACCATCAGCGATTATACTGAATTAACCAAATTTTGCCATAAATGGTGGATCAGCACCTAGAGACAACCTCTACAGCCCTGAACATCAGCGGAGTCTAGGACACATAGATGAGCCCCAGAGACAGATCTCCAGTGAGGAACTCGTCACCTAGACATCCATCAGGTAAAGACCACTGGAACCAGTGGACCACTTAAAATTTGACATTGATTCAGTTGGAACAAACTACAGGTTCGTCTGGCCGGAGGGGAACAGGCTGAGCCTGGTTTCTCCCAAGGTTTTTTCTCCTTTCTGTCACCGATGGAGTTTTGGTTCCTTTCCGCTGTCGCCTCTGGCATGCTTAGTTGGGGAATCTTCATTTCCAGCAAAATCATCGACTTGATTGCACAGATATTATTTAAACTGAACTGAGCTGGACAATGCCATCACTAAATTCAATAATGAAATGCATTCAGCTGAAAATTGAGTGTTAAATCCTGTCATTTTACATTATTGACACAATTTGCCTATTTTGATACTGTACAGTTTTTTTGTTACAATGTGTATTGTTAAAAGCGCTATTTAAATAAAAGTGACTTGACTTGACTTGGTGGGACTCTAACATCTGGCAGGTTACTCCTTGTCCCGTGAAGTTACCCTCTCTCGTTTAAATAATCATCCCTGGATGAGTTTACTGCCCTTGCTCTACAGCCAGCAAATACATGCTCACTGCTTCCGCATCTATAGCAGTGGGCGTAATCATTTTCAGTGTCACTCTGCTGACAATTGAAGCATCTTCTTCATTGACTTCTTGTCTGGGTCTGGGTGTAAAGACGATGAGGTGCAAATCCGTGCTGGAACTGAGCTGTTCTCCCTCTCTGTCCTGGATTGTAATGGGGCCAGTACCCAGGGAATGGGCATTCAGAGTGAGTAGCTGAGGCATAGTTTCGGAAACCTTGTGAGGACATTTCCTGTTCCACAGCTGTCTGGGGTAACTGAATGGACTCTCTAATCCAGGGGTTCTCAACCTTTTGCAAGCTGGGCCCCCCCAAAGCTGGTTCATTGCAGTTGGGGCCCCAGTTTATGCTTTATTATTGTTATTATTACTAGGCCTAATAGTAGGCATCATTTGCATTTTTTTTACAGAAGTTTGCAGATAGGTGATGTTAATGTGAGACCTGAGCCTGCTTTGCCTTGCAAAGATCCTCAATTATTGGCTCAATGTTTGATAAACATAGCCTCAAATCATCCTCGATTTGTGCATGATTGCGGTATTTCGTTTTGAGTGCAGTCATTTTTGAGAATCCTGCCTCACACAAATATGTCGACGCGAAAGGAAGGAGAATCTTCAAGGCGACGTCACAGAGTTCAGGATATTCCTGCATCAATGCTGCCCAGAAGGACGAAAGAGGGCAGGAGCTAAAGAGTTCCTTCAGTCTACTGTCACTCTTTAGCTCAATAAGCTGTTCCTGCATATCAATTGATAGCTCGTTTGCTGTGCACACAAACGGATCTCGAATCCACGCAAAAGAGCGATAATCCTCTTTAAACTACGTCGCAAATTGTTTTCTCATTGCTGACAGGTGCTCAGACGCTTATTGAAATAGGGAGGAGAAATCGTGTGATGTGCCTGCATCAGTGATAAAGTCTGCAAGGCTGGGGAACATGTCATAGTTCCCTCGACAGATGCGGCCATGCCAGAGGTTTAGTTTTTGTGTAAAGGCTTGCACTTTGTCTGCAAGGAGCAAAATATGAGTTTCGCGGCCTTGCAAAGACAGGTTGAGGCCGTTCAAGCGATCAAATATATCGACCAAATAGGACAGAGAGACGCAAGCCACATAGTGTCATCCAGATGCTTCGCCAGATCTGATTAGATTTCTGTCAAAAACCACTTCACCTCCTCTCGCAGCTCATACAACCGCTGTAACACCCGCCCCCTGGAGAGCCAGCGAACTTCAGTATGCAGAAGCAGCTGTTCATGCCCTGACCCCATCTCCTGGCATAGGACCCCAAACAAGCGAGAGTTTAGCGGCCGTGATTTGATGAGATTTATAATTTTCACGGATTGGTTCAGCACGGAGTCAAAAAGAACCGGCATTTTTTTAGCAGCTAGTGCTTCGCGATGGACCATGCAATGTGTCCATTTCACAAGTGGAGCTACTTGCTGAACGCGAGCAGCTGGGCCACGCTCACGCCCCGTCACTGCCTGCGCACCATCCGTGCATAGGCCAACGCATCGGTCCCAGGCCAAACCATTTTCACGGATAAAAATATCAAGGACATTGAAAATGGCTTCTCCTGTAGTGTGCGACTGAAGAGGCCGGCAAAACAGGACATCCTCCTCAATCGCCTTGTCCCGCAGATACCTGACATAGGTGAGGAGCTGTGCCTGCCCAGCAATATCAGTGGATTCGTCCAGCTGCAGCGCGTAGTAAGGACTCTTTTTTACGAACTCTATCAGTTGCTCTCTGATATCATTGGACATGTCTTCAATTCTCCTAGCGACTGTGTCATTGGATAGTGGTACAGCACCGAGTTTGGCTGCTGCACTATCGCCTATCGTTATTCTGCACATGTCTTGCGCTGCCGGCAAAATGAGAGTCTCGGCGATTGTATGCGGTTTACCCAGTTTACCGATTCTTTTGGCCAATACATACGATGCCTCCAAACACTGTTTAGACACAGTGTTGTGCACTGAAATGGTTGCCTGTTGCTGATGGAGGCCATCAAGCTTTCTTTTAAAATATTCAGCCGGTTTATTTTTAATGCCAGCATGCTTTGTTTCGAGGTGCCTTTTTAATTTGCAGGGCTTCATACTGTCGTTTGCCAGCACCTCGGCACACACGACACAGTGAGGTCTCAGATCAGCCGTGACTGTAAACCCAAACTGCAGGTATGCTTCATCGTACCTTCGAAGCTTTTTTGCAGCTGGTGGTGCGTCGGTTGGCTTGTTGGTCCTCACAAGAAATTTCTCAATTTTTGTTGTTTTCAATAAAGTTTAGGCAAGATGTAACTGTGTGTGTGGCTATGTTGAGAGACGTATCAGGGGGGACTAATCAGTCGGGACTTAGGCACGATCTTTAATTAAACGAACTAAATAATTATTTTGCAGACAATTCAGATTTTATTTTAATACTTAACGATTGTAGTGTGTGTGTGTGTGTGTGTGTGTGTGTGTGTGTGTCTTAGTCGCGTGGGTAGTTTTAGCTAAGTGTAGCTAATGCCTAGCAGTTAAAAAAAAAATACTGGCTAGGGCTGAGATTTGATCTTATCTTTAACAAGAATGTTTGTGGGTTTAGTCTTTAAAAAGACTGTTGGGGTTTTGTAGTAAAGGCCTATGTAAATCGAGATTGATAACAGACTAGCGAAAGCTGGCACAAGCGAACTTGGCAAGAGACTAGACTAGAGTGAATGGAGAGCTATGTCGTGAGTCAATTTAAATGCAGTGATTTATTTTTGTGTGAGAGTGAGTGAACATTTACATTTACACCCCGCTCTGTAAGCCAGGGCGGGAACGGCGGCGGCCATGCGCATGCGCGATTCATTTGCAGCCTGGGCGCGGAGGGGTGTGTGTCTCCTCTCTGCTCTGACTGCTGCGTGAGGCTACTGAGAGACTGACTGCCTGTGAGTGCTTTTGGACGGGAGAGGGGCTCACGGCAGCACCCGCTGCTCGTTGAGCACAGTAGGTGATTCGCACGAATCACTGCAGAGTGATTCGTGCTTTCGAGTCTCCAAACACCACAAAAGTCTCCCAAAACACCAGTAAAAGTCGCTGGATTTGTCGCTTTTGACAAAAAAAAAAGTCGCCAGGAGGATGATTTGTTTGTGTTATAATCAGTGCTTGAAGTGGGGGAAAAACGTGGCGGTACTCTCTTTGCATTGGCAAATCATTAAATTTTTACAATGAAAAACAAAACTTGGAGATATTGCTGTTACAACAATTTATTGTTATTTATTTATTAACAACATAAATGTATTTAAACATGTATGTGTGTGCGTGGCTGCGTGCGTGCGTGTATTTCACAAAAACTAAAGGAAAGCTTTAACTGTAGCCTACATTCTGACTAGTTTATTCGTTTTATATATATCAATATATACATATATATATAAAACGAATAAACAAATATTTTATAATAAACGAATAATGAATAAATGAATAATAAACGGAAAAACAAATATATATATATTTTTTTTTGAAAATCGTTTACACCTCCAACTACAGCGATGACTCCATTAATTTCAGCACGGCTCTCTGGACGAGCACAGCAGGTAAGCTTCTTTACAAACTTCACAACTGATCAGTATTTTTAGCTCTGAATAACTCATCTACTTTCTTTAATCCTTGTACGAAAAACTGTAGTAATTTCTTCTAAAGTAACTTGGTTTCAATCAAAAATTCTCAAGTTTCATTCACATGCGTTTTCTCTGTTCCTTCTCTGTCTCTATCGATCTCATCTGCGTCTTTTGTGGGCGGAGTCAGCATCACCAACTGAGCTGACTCAATTGGACAATTTGCACCTGCAGTGCTGATTCCAACTATAATTGGATGAATTTTACTGCAGTAACTTGCATATTAATAATATAATACAATATTATATTTTCTCAATTTAATTCCTCTGTGTATCTCCTTATATCCACTATATAGGTATATATAGTACTTTTTTTTTTTTTTTCTTGGACCGCAAATTAACTATTTATGTCTGGGTTACACATTTAAAAACACTCTATAACATAAAGACCATTTCTGCCACAAGTTGTTTCTGTAGTTAAGTTAAATCCATGGTGAATGGTGGAGATTTGTGTTTATTGAACAATGTTTCTCCTGGTTTCCACATCAGTGGCGTTTGTTCTGATATCTGTAGTTTTAACAGAATTTGAATGCTTCTCACAAAATTTGACTGAGATGTTATTGATTCTGCGGTGAATTCAACGTATTTCTTCACTGTATCTCCCAGCACTGTGTATAACGGTGTCCCGTGATCGAAAGCAGCCGCGGCTCTGGCCCGAGGAGATAAACGGTCTGCGCCCTGTAGACCAAACGAGTAGCACGGTTCGTTTGTCCGATGTAGCTATTGTAAATCGATCATGATGAGAAGGCAATAAATTCAGCAATCGCCGAATCGCAAAATCCTGGAGGGACTGCTTAATGTTTGATGTTGATTAAAAGCTGGTTTCATCAGCAATAATTTGGTGTGATGAAAGTTGATTAAAGTGGACGAAAGTTGACTTTTAGCATCATAAGGCATGATTATAACACGTATAGAAATCTGCTAGGATATATTCATGTGCAAAACTGATTAGCAAATCAAATCAATTCAAATCACTTTTATTGTTGCATCACCACAGCACATGTGCCTTGGTGAGAGAAATCATTGAAAATGTGCTCCAGACAGTGCAGAAACAATTTAAATATAGACAGTACATAATTACAGACACATACAGATGACAATGTTTAAAATACACATACATATACTCAGTACACATAGTGTGCTATTAGACATACTTACAGGTATCAATGCACATTATAAACTGATCAAAATTAAGATCAAAATTGACTTTTTTGGTAAATTTTATATATTGTATAAAAATATACAAAAATACTATTATACAATAATTGTACAGTTAGTTAATAGTGAAGTTCATTGCAAACTATTCTGGAATGAGAGTACACAAATAAACCACAACATTAACACTGATATTATAACATTTAAAAGAAGCATATGTGTGTGAAAGAATGTGAGCATGTGTGTGAATGACTGACTGAGTGTAAACACCATCTCTACTAAACAACACAGAACAAGCATTTAACATTTGGTTTTTACAAATTATACACTTACAGTTTGTTTCATAGTCCATGAATACAGATCATGCATCACTGCCAATTTTCATGATCTCTTTATCATAATTGATGTAGTCACGAAGAAGCCCCATCAGCACAGCATCCAGGGCAGCGTCCTCCTTTAAAACCACTGTTGTATCAGTTTGGGGGAAATTCTCCTCTTTGACCAGCATTCATCCCAGTCACCGCCTGTTCTTCATCAGTGGCCTAAAAAGAGAAAAACATTTAATGAAACTATCCATTTTCAGATAGAGGTGCATCCACATCAGTAAGGACAGGTAAATAGTCGTTGAGTTTGTTTAATGTCTGTCTACCACAGCGCTCTAGAATGCTATAATGGCAGCACTAGTGTGAGGGCATGTAATATTGTTTATGTAAATATATTGCTTTCAGAAAGTTTCTTCTTTACTGAAACATTAAAACAGACATGACATTCACATACCTCACAAATGTCCATGTACGTGGAGGGCTGCTCTTTAATGGGTTAGTTCACCAAAAAATTTAAATGGTCATAATTTACTCCCCATGTTGTTCCAGACCCATACAAACTCTGATCATTTTTGGAACAAAAATAAATATTTAATATTCTCTTAATTTCTGTCCTCCATGGCAAGTCTGGAAGACCAATATTTTCTTCTGAACAGACATGTTCACTATCATGTAATTTAAGATTTATACATATATAAATATTGGAATGTATTACTTCTACAATAACTCTATTCATGAAGCTTGAAAATAATGATTATCTAGACTCTCAATGGATGAACAAAAAATTATGAGAATGACATAAGGGCAAGTATATAATTTTTTGTGTGAACTATTCCTTTAAGAAAGGAAGACCAAGAACGATGACTCTCCAAATCAGACAACTCCAAAGTTGGTTTGGGTTCTGCAATGAAAAACAGACATCAATGGTTTATATAAAATATGAACACGTAATCATACTGTTGTTGCATTAATATGTGAAATAAACAAGCAGGAGACAACAGAAACATTTATTTTCTAATAAATAACTTACAATCTCAAACGAATGATGCTCTCCTATGTCTCTGGCAATCAACATCTACAAAAAACAAAGAAACATTCTTTTAGTCTTAGTAAAAAAATGTATAACATGAAATTATGACATTTACTTGCCTTAAACGGTCGTTCCCTCTCTTCCGAAGAAGCTGAGAAAACCGCCTCCTCCTCACACACGCAGGCTTCTGTGTCCTTAACTCCAAAGTTGGTTTGGGTTCTGCAATGAAAAAGGGACACCAATGGTTTACATAAAATATGAACACATAATCATACTGTTGTTACATTAAAATGTGAAGTAAAAAGGTAGGAGACAACAGAAACATTTATTTTCTAATAATCACTTACATCAATCTCAAAATAATGATGCTCTCATATGTATCAGGCAATCAAAATCTACAATAAAAACAAAGAAACATTATTTTAGTCTTAGTAAAAACAAAGGGATGAAATTATGAAGTTTACTTGCCTTAAAATGGTCTTTCCCTCTCTTCTGAAGAAGCTGAGAAAATCGCCTCCTCCTCCTCACACAGGCACGCACGCACGCAGGCTTCTATCCTTAACTCCCTGCGCGGGCACAACGAAGACACAAGCTCAACAAGTCTGAAATATTACATACAAGACATTACTGTTAACAATTATCACTTCATCAGCCTCAAAATAATTATGCTAGTCTTTACATAACGCCGTTTCCTTTAGGAAACTAACGTACATTCAGTTTAACCGCGAACAATACAATAACGAATTAACATGTTAATAACCGTCTATTAACACCTCAAAGAGAGCAGATATTGTAAAATCTTATCTAAATATGACATAAGACACTCACAGACGTTATAAAAGTACGTTAAGTTACCTCTTCCGTTCAGTAAAAGAGACCGTTAAGATCTCCGTTTCTGAGGCGAAAACCACGTCCGCGTATTTTTCAATATAAGCTATTTTCGGACTATTTCCGCCTTCCATGAAACCTCAAAATACTCCCAGACACAAACAATGAATGATAACTTTACATTTTTAATCTTTACTTACCATAACGTCTTTCACTCGCTTCTCGCTTCTTTCAGGCTGAGAAAATGGCGGCTTCTCGCACTGGTGTCGTCGGGGTGCCCTCGGATGTTGACGTGACGTGCGTGCTCTCCTTCACGTCCGCGTTCCCAACCCAGCGCCGCTGGGTTATGATCAAGACCAATTTTCAACCCAAAATTGGGTTAAAACAACCCAACGCCCTAACCCAGCGGTCTCAACCCAGCATTTGGGTTGAAAAAACAACCCAGCGTTTTTTAGAGTGTATGTACACATTATACATTATGTACACATATACACACAATAATATGCGAAGGTGCAACTGATAATACATAAGCCGGATTTTCAATGTCATAGAATATCTCAGTCTCAGTCGGCAAGTGCAGGATCGGATGCTGCGGCGACGTCGTCCTGATGGCAGCAGAGAGAGCAGTCTGTGGGACGGATGGCTGGAATCATTGATGATCCTCCGGGCTTTCTTATACACCGCCTGGTGTAGATGTCCTGGAGGGAGGGAAGCTCACCTCCAACAATGTGGTGGGCAGTTCGCACGACCCTTTGCAGAGCTTTGCGGTTGCCAGCGGTACTGTTTCCAAACCAGGCGGTGATGCAGCCGGTCAGGATGCTCTCAACAGAAGTGTTACCACGGAAAATAAGCTGTGTGGGGCTCCGCCCTACAGTGACAATTTGACTGGAAGAAGCATCTAGTGAGTGGACAGATTCCAGCCTGTTAAAACTCAGTGACACAAAGGCTTCGTTAATCGCTGCTTGCAAAACTTTAGCTTCGTCTCACTGAATGTGCTGCAAAGCGCTCCCATACTTAACACCAGGCTGATCACCAGACTCAAACACTTAGTCAAAACTTCTTACTGAAGAAGGTATTAGAACTTGAAGCCACAAGAACTCTAAAGAACTTCAAAGCTTTGCCACTCTTGCGTCACCAGGAAAACAACCACTCACAGGAGGGCTTCCCCCAGTAACATCACGCAACGATGACTTCAGCAGCCAATCAGCAGTCCCGGAGCTTTCCCAACAAGGAAAATGCAACGCACCCGGAGGTCAGCTGTCAAACTCAACTTGAAAAGCAAGTAAATAAATGATTTACATAATTTTGCTGAATACTGCTGAATTTATCTATATGCAGCCAAAGATAACCAAGTCCCTGCTTGTGATCTACCTCCGGTTGAAATTTACGAAATAGCAAAAGAGGTGCTAGGCTTAAACTTTCTTCCAATCGCAATACAAATTTCCTGACTGTTTGTGTGTGTGTGTGTGTGTGTGTGTGTGTGTGTACCTACTTAACCATATTTTGGGGACAAATTTGTACCCAAAAGTGAGGTAAACCTGACAAATTCTCCAAAAACCTCCATTTGGGGACGTCCTCATTTGTAAAACAGGTTTAAAAATAAACTAAACAAAGTTTTTTAGAAATTGTAAAAATGTAAAAAGTCTCCTGTGATGGTTAGGTTTAGGGATAGGGGCAGTGTAAGGGGATAGAATATACAGTTTGTACAGTATAAAAACCATTATGCCTATGGAGAGTCCCCATTTAGATAGCTAAGTAAACATGTGTGTGTGTGTGTGTGTGTGTGTGTGTGTGTGTGTTTGTTTAGTATTTTATTGTAGAGTAGCAAATAAACTTTATTTTCATTTATAAATAATATTTTGTCTTGTGTTTTGTAATATTCATGTCAAACTTTGCTCAGAGCCCGTGCTACCTTGCTCAAAATTGATAAAGTACTATTTTGTTTGTTTTATCATTGGCCACGAAGTAAGATAAACAAAATTGTTAAGATATACTGATTTTAATGTTCGCTGGACAAATCGTTAATAATGAATACATTGTAAGTTTTGAATTATTATCAATTCAATCAAATCAACACGAGTATTTAAGACTTGATTCCCTAAAAGCTTAAATAATAGCTTAAAATCATTAAACCATTATTGGCTCCCTCCTGGGGTCCTACATCTGCCTGTTGTAGAGGGTGGTCAAGGCCTTATACATGTTGAATCAAAAATTGCAGCAATGAGATAACAAACATTGCAAACTGTTGTACTGTTTTGATGGTATGCCGTGGATTGATTATTCTTTGTGTATTCTTAAAGATCTTGGGGGAACAAACCTTGACAAAGAGTTATTTTTAATTGAGAAGCCTTATCTTAAAAATGTGAATGGTTAGCTTTTTAAATTTAATGTATCAATTTTTAAATCATGGAGTATGTTAAAATTCTCAAGGGTGGGGTTGATGAAAATTATGGTCATCCAGAACCTTTGTTTTTTAATCATCTTTTTAATTTACAGTCTCCATTATCTGGTTATGTAAATACAATATTTATTTAATGCTGGAGTAACTACAGTTATAGATCTGCTCGATATAAGAAGAGGTCAGTGGCGGACTGTTCAGTCACTTGCTGACCAGATTGGGATTAGGTCAGTAAGAATGGTGGAAGGCATAATTTGCATTTACGCATTTAGCAGACACTTTTATCCAAAGCAACTTACAGTGCATTCAGGCAATACATTTTTTTAGTCAGTACATGTGTTCCCTGGGAATCGAACCCACAACCTTTGCGCTGCTAACGCAATGCTCTAACCACTGAGCCACAGGAACACTAGTTAAGAGGTTTAAAGCTTGTTTCCCCCAGTATTCACTTATTTTATAGATTCTGCGTTAAATTATTCGTATTATTTAAGACCTTTCCGGCATTAAAAGTTGTCCCAAAAGATTTGGTGATTGAAGAGAACACTAAACAAATTTTATTAAAAGGGTTCGATTTTTTAGATTTCCAAAGTATGGGGAAGAAAATAGTTTATCATATATGTGTTAAATCAGTACACTTTTGACAGTTTAGGGAAATAATAGATAGTAAATTGAGGATTTACAGGTGCATCTCAATAAATTAGAATGTCGTGGAAAAGTTAATTTATTTCAGTAATTCAACTCAAATTTTGAAACTCGTGTATTAAATAAATTAAATGCACACAGACTGAAGTAGTCCCTTTTTGAAAAACTTGAAAGTGCACTATTTAAAGTTCAATTGTTATAATTCATGAATGCTTTTGAATACAGACCTAAGGTTGGTCTCTTTTTAAAGAAGACAATCAGCAGATTATTGCGGAAAGTGAAATCATTTCAAAAAATGAAAGTAAAAAAAAGTTATACAAGTTTAAATTTACTGTAAATAAAATGTAATGTACAATTATTATTGTATATTATATAAAATATTTTACAAAATATGTTTTAATCCAAATTTGGCATAAAATTAAAGCCATATGTCTAACTAAGTTGTGTTTCAAATTTAAAGTTGATATATAAAAAATTGAGGTTACTATGCACCGGGTGCCATTCAAACCCCATTTAATTTTTTTTATGCACTTTTCTGTCACAAATGTATCAATTTCTCTCCCACTATTACTCTTATCACAAAATGACCACCAGATATGGAATCTTGAGACTCAGACCTTTCCAATGATATGTATTTTTCCAAGATTATAAAAAGTTGTGATTCTATAAGACCGTAATACATTTGGAATATGACACCTCCCACTAAAGGGGAGGAGCCCGCTAAACGATTTTAAAGTACCATTTCTATGGTAACGCAATGTCCGATTTCAAAACGGTTTTCACAGGATGAATTTTGAGATTATAAGCTTTCAAATGATATATAATATATGATGATTACTAAAACATGTGATAGGAAAAAAAGGAAACGAATAGAATTTGTGTCAAAGATCAGAGCTCCTGTTATGGTGTATATGTTTTGAGGTGCGCTCTTGTCATAAATTAATCTATTACTGCTCCTACATAATTTTTTACAACAAACAGTGGTACAATATCTATTTAGGAGTCTTGGACCTTTCCAACGACCTTTGTCATGATTAGATTAAGATTTAATGGTAATATATTGAAGTAAAGTTAGGCGTCCCTTATACGGGACGGTGACAGTTAAGGAGTTAAGTCTTTGATTCTTTTCATTTTTATGATTTTGGCTCAAATTTAACAAAAACCCACCAATCTCAACAAATTAGAATAATTCAAGACCAATAAAAAAGATGCAAGCATGTTAACAGAAAGTTGAGTGGAAGGAAAAAGTGTAAAAGATAAATATGCATAATAAACCGAGATAACCGCAGCCTTATGAGGATTGTCAAACAAAATCGATATAAGAATTTGGATGAAATTTATAAGGAATGGACTGAGGCTGGGGTCAGGGCATCAAGAGCCACCACACACATACGTGTCAAGGAATTTGTGCTATAGTTGTTGTCAGAGGTGTCTTACCTGGGCTATGGAGAAGAAGAACTGGTCTGTTGCCCAGTGGTCCAAAGTCCTCCTTTCAGATGAGAGAAAGTTTTGTATTTCATTTGGAAACCAAGGTCCTAGAGTCTGGAGGAAGGGTGGAGAAGCTCATAGCCCAAGTTGCTTGAAGTCCAGTGTTAAGTTTGCAAACTGTGTGATGATTTGGGGTGCAATGTCATCTACTGGTGTTGGTCCATTGTGTTTTTTGAAAACCAACGTCACTGCAATCGTTTACCAAGACATTTTGGAGCACTTCATGCTTCCTCCTGCTGACCAGCTTTTTAAAGATGATGATTTCATTTTCCAGCAGGATTTGGCACCTGCCCACACTGCCAAAAGCACCAAAAGTTGGTTAAATGACCATGGTGTTGGTGTGCTTGACTGGCCAGCAAACTCACAAGGCCTGAACCCCATAGAGAAATCACATGCCATTACAGTGAAAGGATAAGGTGAGGAATGCACCTTTGAAGACCAACGCTCTGCTTAAGAGTGATTAATTGTCCATGTCATATAAATGCACAGAGAGAACAACAGCTGTTTTAATTTACATATCTAAAGCAGGAATGTGTGTTTAATCTGACAGCTATAATCTCTACAGAACTGCAAAAAAAAATTACTTTAATATGTGTAAACAATTTGTTGTGAGTTGCTAATATGACACTTATTAATAAATAAAATAATAATATAAAAGAACATGATAAAATTATTGAATTTTTATATTTATCAAGGAGTATTTTCCATAGTGTCTTATACAATAGTGCAATGTGTAAAAGCAATTACATTTGACATAAAAGCATATAATGAATTGTTTGGCTGTAGACCTCATGAAAACGTTGAGAATAGCTCCAAGTCAAGGTTACTTCGAACCAGGTGTGGAGATGCCTTGCTAATCTTAAAGACAACAACAAAAAAACTAAAAACTTGTTTTTCAACTTTGGTATCTCAGTAAGGCAAAAATAATTCCAGGCCGTCTGTTTTGGTTTAAAAATCCCTTTTTATTTCATTAACTTGGAAAATTCTGTATCTTTCTCATGAAAACTTTCAAAGACCGGAAAACCTACAGATATGCATCCCATGATAAACACATTCCTTGTTTATTGGTGCGGTTCTGATACATTCAATGAAAACATGTTAGCGTCAATGGTGTAAATCTCCATTCCTTTAGCAAAAATACATCAAATGAATCAATCAATAAATCAATCAAAATTAATATAGAAAATAGAGTATATATTTGAATACACCTCTCCTATATATATATTTTTTTATTTCTAACCTTAATATGTTTGAGAGGCTTAGTCAAAAATGTGCAAATATCTGGCAATTGCAATAAAAAAAATGAAGATTAAATTATTCAGCAGAAAAAAAATAAAAAAATATTGTATTAATTATATTTTCACAAACAAGCATTAAAATAGTATTTTTATAAAAAAAACTTAAATATGTAAATAAACAAATAAATAAATATCAGTGTTTGTGAGTGTGTGTGTGTGTGTGTGTGTGTGTGTGTGTGTTTGTGTGTGTGTGTGTGTTTATATATATACAGGTGCATCTCAATAAATTTGATGTTTTTGGTGTTTTTGGCTCACATTTAACAAAAACCCACCAATTCACTATCTCAACAAATTAAAATATGGTGAAGTGACAATCAGATAATCAACTCAAAACACCCGCAAATATTTCCTGAGCCTTCAAAATGTTCTCTCAGTTTGGTTCACTAGGCTATGCAATCATGGGGAAGATTGCTGATCTGACAGTTGTCCAGAAGACAATCATTGACACCCTTCACAAGAAGGGTAATCCACAAACATTCATTGCCAAAGAAGCTGGCTGTTTACAGTGTGCTGTATCCAAGCATATTAACATAAATTTGAGTGGACGGAAAAAGTGTGGAAGAAAAAGATGGACAACCAACCATACCTGTCCACACTCCTGTTTTTCCCAGGAGTCTCCCGTATTTCACACACATCTCCCGCCCCCACCCTCTGTTTGGTTATTTCTCCCGGGAAACTCCCGTAATTTGTATGGCTCAAATCTAGTTATATGAATAAACAAATCAATATTTTATTCCAAGGTTGTACAGTTACCAGATCTTGTATGAAATGCATCATCTCACACAATCGACACAATACACAAATTTCAAACCATTTGTGACCTCAACCTGGCAACCTATAACCTAGTTGCGCTGTAGATTTCTGCGCAAGTAGTTGACGCGGGAAGTTGGCTCTAGCATCAGTGGTAGAAATGGAAGAAGAAGAGTCAAGTGGTGCTCCGGCGAATAAAAAAATATATTTGTGTAAATTTAACAACAGCTTGATGAAAAAATTGTCTCGGGAAGCCATGTAAACGACGCCCACACCTTTTCAAATGTGTCGCACTGATTTTAATATCAGACACGGTGGGAAAAACAACATATCTCAGCTTATTAAATTACAGCAGCACATTTGTGCAGCCGGGGTACAGAAGGACAGCACATACTATAAACACACAATGTTAATGTTATATACAATGTTACAATGTAATGTAATTTGTTCCAAAGTGTTTTCTGTTTAATTTCTTTAAAAAAATATATATGTGACAGTTATAATAATAAAAAAGAAACACGAGTAAGTCACGTTATTAGCCTATTATTTTTATTTTATTAGTGATTTCTTATTATGTATGTACTTATTTGTACCCCCCGAGAGAACCGCAGCCTTATGAGGATTTTCAAGCAAAATCGGTTCAAGAATTTGGGTGAACTTCACAAGGAATTGACTGAGGCTGGGGTCAAAGCATCAAGGAGCCACCACACATAGACGTGTCAAGGAATTTGTCTACAGTTGTCGTCAGAGGCGTCTTAGCTGGGCTATGGAGAAGAAGAACTGGACTGTTGCCCAATGGTCCAAAGTCCTCTTTTCAGATGAGAGGAAGTTTTGTATTTCATTTGGAAACCAAGTTCCTAGAGTCTGGAGGGAGGGTGGAGAAGCTCATAGCCCAAGTTGCTTGAAGTCCAGTGTTAAGTTTCCACAGTCTGTGATGATTTGGGGTGCAATGTCATCTGCCTGTGTTGGTCCATTGTGTTTTTTGAAAACCAACGTCACTGCACCCGTTTACCAATACATTTTGGAGCACTTAATGCTTCCTTCTGCTGACCAGCTTTTTAAAGATGCTGATTTCATTTTCCAGCAGGAATTGGCACCTGCCCACACTACCAAAAGCACCAAAAGTTGGTTAAATGACCATGGTGTTGGTGTGCTTGACTGAGACCAAAAAATGCATGATGAGCTGAAGGCCACTGTCAAAGAAACCTGGGCTTCAATTTTTATTGGTCTTATGAAGTATTCTAATTTGTTGAAATAGTGAATTGGTGGGTTTTTGTTAAATGTGAGCCAAAATCATCATAATTAAAACAACCAAAGACTTAAACTACTTCAGTCTTTGTGCATTGACTATATTTAATACACGAGTTTCACAATTTGAATTGAATTACTAAAATAAATGTACTTTTCCACAACATTCTAATTTATTGAGATGCACCTGTATATGACATAACAAGTTTAGTTCAGATTGTCAAATGGTAGAAAGCAAAATAAAAATTGTAAAAAATAAATCATACTAAATTACTAAATAATAAATAAAAAGCTAAAAAAACTAATGAAAATGGCAAAACTTTTTTTTTTACTTACTAAAACTTACAAAATACTTCAAATTACAATTAAATCAGAGAAAAAAAATAAAATACTAAAATGCTATAAAAGCATATCAACATACTAAAATAACATTGGTAAATGTATTAATATTCATGATCCAGAAATAAAACTTGGCAGTATATGAACTTTGAATATGGAAATTAATGCTATGTTGCAATTTGCAGCTATTGCTGAATTCATACCTCAATAATTTTGTATAAAACTGCTCCATTTTATTTTTCAGACTTATCTTTTTTACAAGAACATACCTTAATTTTGTCTCAGCATGCAGCATGCACTTGCAACAGACAGCGCCATCCATTCCTTTGTCATCCTGAGATAAAATATTGACTTTGTGCCCGAATAGGAGACAAACACTGTGGTGAGAATTGATCGTATGTCATCCAGTGAGGAACAAGCTTTAGACTGGTACCATCTTAAGCATTTGGAGAACACTTACATCATTAACGCCAGAAGAAGCACTCGACTCAAAGTTTAGTATGCAAGTACCTACAAAGATCCCGCATTTGTGAGAGATTAAGAAGATTAGAGGCATCAGATCGATTTTAAATTGCGTAGTCAGCGTAATTGTGTCGTTGTTTCCTGGGTGAGTTATTCACAGATGATAGTTGCCTGTCTCAGTGTTGTTTTTCTCCCAAATGTCTTAGACATAGAGCCAGATTAACTTGAAAAATGTAGTACACAGCTTTAGGCGTTGTTCTTCATAGACAGGAGCAGATAAATCAAATTAAAACTAAAGATGTTTTGGTAACAATGCAGCATTTCAGAAAGAGAGTTGCTTCACTCCTCAATCCCACGTGAGCAGAACTTTTAATATAATCCTAAAAAACTATGTATTACTTTCGTCAGGTTCTATGACCTAGATTTGCGAGCCGCTCCGGGCTCTTCTGTTCTCTTGGCATATCTGTACTCATTCACACTAGGCAGGGATTTGCAAGTCTGGCGTTGTGGACATCTCGTTCCCCTAGCATTCTCAGATTCAGCTCAAGTTCCTGAAGAGAAACGTCTCTAGGTTACGTATGTAACCCTAGTTCAGACCTGGGCATTGGGCATCTGGCCCTCTGGCTATCCTTGACCTGCCCTCATGAGGTAATTAATTAATTAAAAGTCAATCGCAAATAGGTGTAATTAGGTGTACGCAACACAACTGCACTGCTTTTATTTTCAAGGCAACAGCTTTGTTTCCTGATAATGAAACAGCTTAAATTCTGTTCGAAACTGATTTTATTTCTGTAAACTCGTAAAAAACAACAAAAAGTAGCTTTTGTAAAATAATAAAACCAGGATGCGCTTTCTGTCATCTATGAAGCTGGAGCGTGTCAGAAAAAAGAACCGAAACTCAGCGTACGGCTGCCTCACATGTGAAATAGGCTATATCTATTGAAAGTTTAAAATGTCTACTTTTAAACAAACCAATTCAGTAACAAATAGTTCCTGTTTATTGTAATCTGTATGAGCGTTGCATTTCTCTCTAAAGGCGTGTTCAGTAATCTGGAGCATAGGCTACCTGTCAACTCTCCCGTTTTTCCTGGGATTCTCCGGTATTTTACCATTCTATCCTGCGATCATCCCATTCAAATATATTCCCATATTTCTCCCATATCTTTAATCTTTCTATAAAAAATAAAAAAAATCCCACTGAGCATATTTTATTTGTTTGCCTAAAAACTCATGTACTTTATATGGCCCAAACCTCATTACATGAATAATCACATCCTTCTCACATAATCGACACATACAAATTTCAACCAATTTGTCCCCTCAATTTGGCAACCTACAACCAAGTGATGCTGTTGATTTCTTCGCAGTAGTGATGCGCAGAGGCGGCGTGGGCGCTATGGATAGCACGCGGGTCAGGTAAAAAAAATGCATTCTGATTTTTTGTGGGTGGGTCGTGGGTAGATAAGGTAAATCATTAATGATGCAAATATTAACTACATTTTCTAAAATATGAATGTGTTTTAAATATTTTTTTTTTCATCAGGCATACCATTTTGGTTGTGTGTGTGTGTGTGTTCGCCTGTTCGGGATGTTGCAGTGACAGAAACGGTCCACTGGCAGAAATGGGAGCAGAAGACCTAGGTGTAAAAAAAAACAAAAAACATTGAGATATAACTTACACTTCAAAAGGCTATGGTTTAATTGATTAAATATGAGCATTGCAAGTTTCAAAGTCAGGTGCTGCACTGCTTTCTGTTTATTGTGGTTATCAGGGAAACGGCTATATTCCTGGCAAGAAAAGACTCCACCCTTTCCCCTATAGACACGCCCCACGGCCATCTGAAACTGACCAAGTTTCTCATGTTGCCACTTGGTAAAATGAATTGCCCACCCCTGCACTAGTTCCTCAAGGGAGCGAGACGCTGCGTCTCGAGGCTACACTTCCGGCATCCCTACTAGAGCTGCTAGAAGCTAACGACGGCTGCACCTCACATGCTTTTAAGCTTCCTGGTCATAACATCACCCGCCGCTGACGTCTCGCCCATGGATTAGACTGATTACACATAGGATTCAGAGCTTGGTATCGCTGAAGGCATTGCCATGGCATTCTCCAACGCAATGTCTCATTCCCTCGAGGAACTAGGGTTACATACGTAACCTAGAGACATTTTCAGTGTCACATGGTCCTTCAAAAATCATTCGTATATGCTCATTTGCTGCTCAAGAAAAAATGTCTCATTATTATCTCTTTATTATTAAATGTTGACAACAGTGCTGTTTTATTATTATTTATTCATTCATTCATGTATTTATTTATTTAATATCAAATATGCCCCCAGGATTATTTGATTAAATGAAAGTTCAAAACAACAGGATTAATTTGAAACAGAACTGTTTTGTAACATTGTAAATGTGTTTACTGTCATTTTTGATCACTGTAATGATGAAAAGTATTACCACTACCTAACTTGGCAGCGGACAACAGTAAAACAGTAGTGTATATTCTACATGATTAAAAATATTAACAAACCTGAAACCAACTTCTTTTTTTTATTTTAAATTTATTTTGTTTTACACTTTAAAATCGACATATGTGAGATATTTAGCAAATGCAATCCTTTGCTAAATTTATCAATACAATGAATTCCCTACTTTTTCTGATGCTTCTCTTGTTTGATCACAGAGCTTGATGCATTTCCTCACCTGTAATCTTCCTCCAGTCTTCCACCTGCAAAAAAAAAAAAAAACAGCACAAAGCAGAAAGTACCACAATCACAATGAATAAGCTGCAGAGGACAAACAATGCAGATTCAGGCGAGATTAGGTGAGAGTTGCGGTAAACTAGTTCATCCTGTGACTGGTAGTTTTGTCACTTGGTGCTGATAGATGACAGCACAAATGAAGCAAAATATTAATTAAGTCTGTACGAGAGTCAAAAAGAGTGAACAGATATGCAGATCAAAGCTGCGCCCTCCATGTCGCACTTTCACATGCAAAAAATACGTTAATCTCACAGTTGCAATATTTAATTAATTAGTCTCACAGTCTAGCATGAGAACCTTAGACTTGCATGTCTTGGCACGTCTGAGTTTGAGGGAGTGTTTATGAATTCGCTATAATTACAGGCATGTGATGGTGTTGTCTGGTTATGGCAGGAACCAAAATACAAAATGATGCCGCTGTGTTCGCTCGCCGTACAGGTACCTCCGCTCAGATTGTGCTCTTATTTAATTTTTACATATTATTGCTTTCACTTTTGACACACATAATGTCTGCACTGATCAGTTAAGACAAAATAATAATTTTGGACATTGGACAATGCTACAATAACCTGCTTCAAGGACACTTTATCCACGCATCCAACGTGGCCATTTGAGATACTTTGGAATGTGGAGGAGAACAATAGCCACCTGAATAAACCCCGTAGGCGATGGATCAAGAAGCACCACGGGAAACACACTGGAATCCGCAACAGACTGACGGAAAGGGCTCACAGTCCTCCTCTACCGAGTATCCTGCTCACTAATGTCCATTCTTTGGAGAATAAGATGGATGATCTTAGAGCCAGAATAAGTTTCCAACGGGACATAAGGGACTGTAACTTTGTTTGAACTTTGTTTGAATGAAACATGGCTCACGACCTCGGTCCCAGACAATGCTGTAACGCCTGTTTTACCATGGTTTATCCGTTTTACATGTTTCCTGTCCAACTAGAGGACCGAATACACTGGATCATTGATACACTATGTTTAAACATGCCTACAATGCTCGCTCACTACCGGCTTTTGGCAAAACGGGCCATGCCGCCATTTTCCTCACACCGGAATATAAACAAAGGCTCATTCAGTAACCCCCGGTGAAGAGAGTAGCTATGCTCCAGGCGGCTCTTGATGACGTCGATTGGGACATGTTCCCGGCGAGTTCATTTGACATCAGCGAGTTCACAGATGTAGCATCAAGCTATGTCAACATGCTAACTGAGCAAGCCACTGAAACGGTAACCATAAGGAGATTCTCAAATCAGAAACCATGGGTGGACAGAACAATCCGTGATGCGGTTAACAAACGCACTGCCGCATACAACGCCAGTCTTTTATCTGGAAACATGAGCGAGTACAAAGCATTATGCTATGCTCTCCAACGTGCAGTAAGAGCTGCTAAACTCCGATTCAGGGAGAGAATTGAGTCTCATTTTTAGCTCAATGACTCTCGACGCATTTGGCAGGGACTGAGGACCATCTGTTCCTTTGGAAATAAATCCTCCGAGGTGAGAGCAGATCCGTTGCTGGCCAAAGAGCTAAATACCTTCTACGGCCGCTTTGAATGCAATGGTGGCAGCACGATTCTGCTGATCAGCGCGTCAGGAATCAGCAGACAGAGCAGCGATGATCATGTTATCAACCTGTCGGAGGACGAGGTTCGGAGGGAACTAAAGAGAGTGAACGTCAGGAAAGCAGCCGGACCTGAAGGGATTACTGGCCGTGTTCTGAGGTCCTACACTGATCAGGTTGCTGGTTTGTTTACATCCATCTTTAATTAGTCCCTTGCTACCTCTGTGGTTCCCACCTCTTTAAAAAAAAATATATTATCATCCCTGTGCCTAAGAACAATAAACCCTCTTGCCTGAATGACTAACGTCCAGTTGCCCTCACATCAATAGTCATGAAGGTTTTTGAGAGACCACATTTGCTCCTCCATCCCTGCTACTTTGGACCCTCTTCAGTTTGCCCAAATAGATCAACTGATGAAATCATCACATTGATGATTTCATCCCTCACACACATTGACAGCAAAAATGGGAACTATGTAAGGCTGTTATTAGTTGACTATAGCTCAGCTTTCAATACAATAGTCCCCATCAAGCTAGCTTTAAAACTCACAGACCTCGGCCTAATCTCTAAACTCTGTGACTGGATTCAAGATTTCCTCACCGGCAGACCTCAAATGGTGAAAGTAGGCCAGTTCACCTCAAACTCCATCAGCCTGAAAGTAGGAGCCCCACAGGGTTGTTGCCTCTGTCCCCTGCTCTACTTTCTCTACACACACGACTGTGTGTCCTCTCACAGCTCCACTTCTATTGTCAAATTTGCTTATGATACTGTGGTTCTGGGTCTCATTTCCAACAATGATGAGACCGCATACTTTAATGAGGTAGAGAGACTTACATCATGGTGCCAGGACAACTGTCTCTCTCTGAATGTGAGCAAAACTAAAGAGCTGATTGTGGACTTCAGGAAGAGACTGCAGCGGCCCTACTCTCCTCTTATGATCAGTGGGACCCCTGTGGAGAGGGTTAGCAGCTTCAAGTACCTTGGTGTAAACATCTCCGAGGACCTGTCTTGGACTGCACACATTCAAACACAGGATAAGAAAGCCAGGCAAAGACTGTACCATCTGTGACAGCAGAGGAAATTAAGGGTCTCACTTGCTATCCTGAAAACGTTCTATTCAGGGGCCATAGAAAGTGTACTGACTCAGTGCATCTCAGTGTAGTATGGAAACGTCTCCAATCAGGACTGTAAAGCTCTGCAGAGAGTTGTGCGCTTAGCTGAGCGCATCTCAGGGTCTGCTCTCCCCTCTCTGCAGGACATCTACTTTAAACTCTGCAAATTGCAGAGCTGCCAAAATTATCAAGGACTCAAATCACCCTTGTGATCGTCTTTTCATTCTACTGCCATCTGGCAAGCGCTTTCGGATCATGATGGCAAAAACTGAGAGACTTAGGAGGAGCTTCTTCCCCCAGGCTATCAGGCTTCTAAACTTAAACTCAAACCTGGTCTCATAACATCAATTTTCCATTTAACTCAATTTAATAATGCATTTGATAATCAGTAAGATATACACTGTTCTCCATCATCTGTATTGCTGCTATGTTTATACCTGGTACAAACTGTTTGCCAAATCTTCTTGCACATCCCTGCTTATACTATTATTATTTATTAAGTCTACAGTATATTTGTTACAGTTTCCCTGTGTTTACCTGGACTGCCTATACGACTCTGACCATTTGCTGCCTGCCTTCTTGACCCTGCCTGCCTAGTGATATCCTCTCTGTCTGCCGCCTGCCCCGACCTTTGCATTGTCCCTGTTGCTGATTCTGTCCTGCCTACGTGACACCTGTTATTGCCTCTGACCCTTGCCTGTTTGACCTTGCCTTGTTGTTCAATAAAGCTGCA
This sequence comes from Schizopygopsis pylzovi, assembly GCA_027422435.1. NCBI lineage: Eukaryota > Metazoa > Chordata > Actinopteri > Cypriniformes > Cyprinidae > Schizopygopsis > Schizopygopsis pylzovi. The sequence continues at coordinate 35,304,495 of CM049818.1, read as the reverse complement.
TTTGAATCTAACGACACTGCCTCTTCGTTACAATATTGTCCTGCACATTTTATTGTCTTTTATTATTCTTGATTTTTTTATTTAAAAAAATGTTTTTTTTACCTATATTTATGTATATTCTCTTTTGTTGAGTTACATATAATTGCACTGTCCATTGAGCGGACCTGACTTATATTTCACTGCTGATTATATTCTGTATAATTGAGTATGTGACGAATAAAACCTTGAATCCTTGAACGTCCGAATTGATGCATGTCCAAATTTTGTTGAAGCGAATATGGATAATGTTAAAGGTGCTGTGAGCAACTTTTTGTATTTATTTATTACCTGATAGACATGACCAAAATCACAGCTGTATCTGTAACAGCCCAAGACTCTGTAAACACAAACACGCATCAGGGGAGCAACAGCAACAGGTTAGTTTTAGCCAATCAGAAAAGTAGTCATTTAGAAATGGGCTCTGCCCATAAATCAATGTGAGTGTCCAGGGCTGGGGATCTGAGTTTGGCAGGATAAAGGGCATGTGCTTGAAATCTGCAAAACGGCAGAAATTACCAAGACTAATGCTGCGTCCCAATGTGCCTACTGTACTCTTTTGCTGAATAAAAAGTACACACTTTTTAGTGTAGTGTAGAGTGTAGTAGAAGAGTAGGCAAGCTTTGGGTCATATTATCACGTCACACAACTGCATCTTTAACAGAGGGCTCTGTCGCATCTGTTACACGCAGCCTGTCACTGTAAACTGGCCTGTCAATCATCTTGTCACTGTTAGCATCCTCCACATTTAATTGAATTTAACTTCCTACCGTATTGGAAAGAAAATAAGTAGCCCGTTGATCTGCCAGTCACGAGTCTTTATTGCGGAGAACTCTGCTCATATTTTCTGCATGATGCATTTAAAGGTTAACGATCAAATGGGTCTTTACAAATGTTCACATTGCTGTTACAGATTAAATATAAAACGGATAACAATAATATATTTTTTTTACCAGTTTAAATGTTGATTATTAGTATCTCAACCCCCTTTTGCAAACCTCTCTACCTAATGGTCCATCGCGCGCATCTGCCACATTTGTAGTTTTTCTAATGCGTTTATATGTGTTTGTAGTTCTGGACCGAATCCTTAGCCAAAGTGCAATGGATTTTGGCCAATTTTAGCCATTAGAGTGTGCTCGGATCCACACTTCAAAAATCGACCTGAAATAGTTGACCATCCCAGGATTTTAGGCATACTCTTTTCAACAAACTATGCTTTGGGACACACTTATTGTAATCTCACTTACTATTTAGGATGGATAGTATGAACATTGGGACACAGGGTAAGTGCTCAGGGTTTGGCTGATTAGCATTGTGTAGTCAACCCTGCTGGTGGATATGGGAACTGCACCTTTCTGGCCTAAAAAAAAAAAAAAGCGAGATATGATTAATTGTATTCATGTTTTATTATTATTCATATTTCAGTATATTTTATTTTTTTTACCATTTTTGTTGTATTTATTTTAAATGTAAATGTATAAACAGAAATCAATTTCAAACATAAAACCAAAGGTTATTGTTATTGGGAAAAGGAGTGAGTGAAATTCTCAATGTTCAAAGTCTTGAATATAATTTTCATTAGAAGCAAGATAGTTATATATATATATATATATATATATATATATATATATATATATATATATATATATTAATTTATTAAAAACAAATATATTCAGTTTCTGACAATATGGCTCAAATCAATTCCACACATCTAATATGGAATAGAAAAGGATATAATAGAATATTTCAGTCTCAATCTAGAAAACCACTAAAGCCGATCTCACCATCAGATCGCTAAACAGCAAGATGCCAAAGTCTGTAATTGTCACTGGCATGAGGGCAGTTTACAGAGTCAGTCTTTCTGGTATGACTGCAAGTTTGCTTGTGAACTAGAGGCTGACATTTTTTCGGGAATCCCACGGGTCACGGGAATCCCGCGGTATGGGAAACAAAATTGCTACGAATCACGTGATTGGGACGGGAGAAGAAAAAATTTAATCGGGAGTGGGCAGGACCGGGAATAGTAATAATACCCAACTTTACACACAAATATACCTTTTATATAAATAAACTATAAACTGTATATTTTAATTCTGAACTCAATTCTAGTTGCCCTGTCTCTTTATGCTCTCCTGCTGTTTGCTTTGGTGTGGCTGGTTAAGTGAATGACGCAGTCCGTGATGGACAGATTGTTAACGGCTGGTCTATGTGGTAATACACTCGGGCAGGACATCCAAACGCTCACCTATCATTCATCAACCTCAAATATGGCTTTTCATCTGAACGATGTATGTAGTAGCAATTTTACATGGCCGCTCAATATGATGTTAACCTAGAGAAATGTGCGCTTTTGAAGTGTTTGTGTGGCGAGTGGAAGCGCGTTTGCTGCAGGACAGGCTCCGGTGCGCTCACTTGCTCTTAAAATCTCCGTCATTTTTGGTCATACAGATAAAAGTAGCCTAATACATCTTTCGAATCTATAAAGACTCCACGTTTATTTGTGTGTACTCAGAATAACAACGAAACGTTGCGCTTTTAAGCAAACAGGATGCGCTTTAGGTCTCATGTGAACTTGAGCGAGAAACTTCGAAACTCCGTCTTTGAAAAATATATCTATATGTAACACCCCCTCCCGGGTCCACACCACCACAACTCGTTCTTGCTCCAAGCGGGTCGCGAACCCGGGATTCCGGCGCGTGAGGCAGGCGCTCTAACAAGGAACACTAAAGGTAACAGCCGCTAGAGCGCCTCTTTTTGAGGTCAGGGGAGTGAGGTTTACACACAGCCCTTACTGGCATACATCCGTTACATATAGAGAGTGAAATGTATAAAAAAAAACAAAAAACAATAGAAGACGTGTGTGTTAGCATGGATGATTTACATGAAATTTAATCTGTGCAACACTGTGCCTAAGATGGCTTTCAGTTCAATATAATAACAAAAAACTACATTTGGGGGTTTTATTCAACTAATAAGGTGGGCACGCTGTGATCTGTACTATATTTTTACTGTAACTGACAGATTTCGGCGAGAAAAAACAACAACACGGGAGTGGGAGGGAATGGGAGTCATTCTTCCGGGAGTGGACGGGACGGGATTTTCCCCCAGTTTTTTCGTGGGATTGGGTCGGGAAGAGATTAATTTTTGTGGGAGTGGGACGGGAGAGGTTTGAGAATTCACTCCCGTGTCACCCTCTATTGCGAACTACTAACAAAATGGTGCCGCATGCCAATATATATATATATATATATATATATATATATATATATATATATATATAATTACATTTTGAAATAGGATTTCCAAAGAGGAGAATAAAATAGAAAAAGAAAAGAAAAAAGAAAAATAAGCAGGGATAAGTATGAGAGGATGGTAAGAGTGAAAAAAGGAGGTGAAACATTGAAGCAAGACCTACAATATCATGGGATGGATTCATTAAAATAAATACAAAATTAAAAAGCTTAAAAATGTAAAGTAATAATTTAAAATAAGTTTGCATTCGTTAACATTAGTGAACTACATTAGTTAACATGGACAAACAATACCTCTACAGCATTTATTTAGCTTAGGTTAATCTTAACATTTACTAAAGCATTTTTAAGACAAGTTATATATATTTTAACAATAGTGACGACAAAAAACTAATGTGAAATGTATTCCCTAATATTAAAAAAAGTTAAAATAAATACACTGCTTATAGTTTAAGGTTGTCACTGCATTAAATAATGTTAACAAACTAAGACATCTTGTAAAATACAGTATGTAACTTTCGTGCTCTAATGGTTAATAAATAAAACTGCAAGTGGCTTGTGGAAGAACATTGTAGCCAGAGCTACTTTTCTTCGTTTATAGATATGTGGAGTCATGCAGGTTCAGCATCGGCTGGCATCACGGCATGTGGTAGATACTACACTTATGTACCACAGTGATTCAGGATAAGACAAAAACATGGTTTGGAAGGTGGATTCATGATTCTATAAATTATATACCGTGAGGTCCTAGGGCAAAATTAGGTTTTAGTTGCCACAAAACATAACCACATGTGAGGCACATGTGGAGTTAACAAAACTGAGGTTTTTATTCAACCAAGAATATAGGAGGGTCAAAAAGGCATTTAAACTGGAACTTAGGTTCTTCCAGGTCTGGGGTATCTTCACAGTCTTTGTTCTCCATGTCCGTTTCACCACCAGGCCACCTTCAAACGGGAGGCAGAGCAGAAGTAAGTCAGGTCAGTAAGCAATATATGACAAGATTCACCCTTTTTGCTCTTCAGCTGGTTGTGTCTGGTTAATTTTCAGCTGGTCTCTTCGAAGCCATCCAAAGTTTCAGCATCTTGTCCTGGGGCTACCCTGCCCTTTATTGAAGCAAAGATTCTAACTTTATGATGACCTCCATTAACTACAGCTGTGGGTGGTTCCATGTCTGGAGGGTGAACAGGTGGAAGTACTCATGATTGATGACGTTTCCTAACCGGGTCCTGCTCCTTTGGTTCAGGGTTTCGCTTTCCCAAATCGGCTTGCCACACATTCCCCCCCTCAGCTCCAGGCTATCGCCGGGAGCGACCGACCAAAGTACTCCTCCCTCTGGGATATAGCATCCAGATTTCCCCCCTCGATGCTCCACTCTGAAGCAGAAGTCCTGTAGATCCAAGAACCAACATGTGACACGAGCTTTGGAATCATTCCCAGTGAACATCCATTTCAGAGGGGCATGGTCAGTAATAAGGGTGAATTATCTCCCCAGCAGGTAATATCTTAGCTTTTTGAGGGCCCACCTGATGGCCAAGAATTCTTTCTCCACTGTTGAATGATTACGTTTATGTTTGAGTAACTTACGGCTGATGAACGTAATGGGATGTTCTTCTCCATTTCTCAGCTGAGAAAGGACTATTGCCAAGCCTGTCTCAGAGGCATCAGTTTGGACAATGAGGTGTTGTTGGAAGTGTGGAGTAACCAACACCGGGTCCTCACCTAGAGACTGCATAAGAGAGAGACAAACGCCCGTTCTACTTCAGCAGACCAGGCAACATGGTGACGTGGGTGGTTTTTGGCCAAGCCATGCAATGGAGCTGCAAGTGTTGCAAAGTTGGGGATAAACTGACGGTAATATCCAACCAGACCCAGGAATGTTTTTACTTTGTTACTTTGTTACCGGTCTTGGCCACTTGGAGATTGTGTCGGTCTTTCGTCTTTGAGGTCGAACATTACCACGTCCAATGGTGAACCCAGGATATTCTGCCTCTTCCAATCCATATTTGGTCAGGTTGGCCTTTAGGCCTACCCCCCAGAGAGGCACTCAACAGCACACAGTCTGCTCATGTGAGAAGACCAGTCAGCACTGTGAACCACAATGTCATCCAGGTAGGCTGCTGCGTACTCCTGGTGGGGGTCGAAGGATCTGGTCCATCATTCTGAAATAACCCATCAGGAGTGAAGAATACCGTCTTTTCCTTAGCCTGGTCAGTTAAGGGGACCTGCCAGTACCTTTTAGGTCAAGTCCAGAGTGGATACAAAGCATGCCGGTCCCAAGCGCTCAATGAGCCCATCAACTCTGTGCATAGGATAAGCCATCAAAGCGTGAGATTTCGTTCAATTTTCTAAAATCATTACAAAACCTTAGACTGCCATCAGGCTTGGGGACTGAAAAATTGGGCTTGGCCATGCACTGTTGGATTCTTCAATGCTGTTCAAGTCCAACATCTTCCTTACCAATGGCTTCCCATTGAGCTTCTGGGATGCAATAGAGCTTCTGTCTCACTTTCCTCCCAGGTTTTGTGACTATATCATGGTGGACCATTGTGGTTTGTCCTGGTAGTAGGGAGAATACATCTGAATGTTTGCTTACCAAATCTCGGAGGTCTTGTTTTTGGGTTGGGTCAGTTGGGCTCCCATCTCCACTTCGACAGGCCCATGGGAGAGGACTTGGGATGACAGCATGGAAAGCAGACACCGTTCTGGCTCATACTAAGTCTTGAGTAAATTTACATAAATCTGGTGGATTTAACTTTTCGGCGTCTGAGCTGCCTTATCTTATAGTTGACTGCACCCACTCGTTCCACCACTTCATATGGCCCATGCCACTTGGCAAGGAACTTGCATTCATGCGTAGGGACCAACACCATAACCTTTTCTCCTGGTTGGAACACTCTTAGCTGCCCCCCTCTGTTGTAGACTCCTGCCTGGGCCTCTTGTACCCATTGCATGTGCTCTCGAACCATTGTCCATACCGGAGTCATTCATTGGTGCATTTGTTCCACCACAGAGTGATGTGGCGACGGTTGGTTCTCCCAGATCTCTTTGGCAATATCCATCATCCCTCTTGGCCTTCGCCCATAAAAGGAATTAAAATGCACTGGCGCTCTGTGGCACTTCCCTTATGGAGAACAGCACATAAGGCAGCTAGTGATGCCAGTTGTTGCCCATCCAACCCCCAATCACTTTTCTTAACATTTGCTTTAAGGTATGATTAAACCTCTCGACCAACCCTGTCAGTCTGAGGATGATAAATAGAGGTATGAATCTGGCTCACCTTCAAGAATTTACACAGCTCTTTCAGGACTTTGGACATGAAGGATGTACCCTGGTCTGTTAGAATCTCTTCCACAATGCCCACTCGGCTGAAAAGTAGGAATGTCTCTCTGGCTACTGTTTTAACAGTAACTGCCCGTAGGGGTATGGCTTCTGGATACAGAGTGGCATAATCCAGGATTACCAAAATGTATTGATGACCCCGGCTGGATTTGGGCAGTGGCCCCAGGATGTCCATCGCAATTCTTTGGAAAGGGGTCTCAATAATGGGTAAAGGAACCAACGGGTTGTGATAAATTACCTTGGGACTGGTCTTCTGGCAAGTTGCACACTGTCGGCAGTAATCTTCAACTGCTCGCTTCACCCCTGGCCAGTAAAACCTCCTCAGTATGCGGTTCATATGTCTTCTCTGTTCCCAGGTGGGCACCCAAGAGATGGGAATGGGCAAAGTACAGCACTCTGGAGATATAGGATTTAGGTGCCAGTAGCTGGTCAACAATCTCCCCTTCAATCTTAAAGACTGTACAATAAGTTTTTTTTTTTACAGCAAAAAGTGGAAAAGTTAGTTCACACTCCCCCTCTAGTAACTGGTCATCCACAGCCTTGATGCTTTGCCTGTTCGAGGTTAGGGTCTTGCAGCTGAGCAGTGCCAAATTGCCCAGGATTATCCCTTTCCAACACTTCTGCTTGGGGGAACTCCGAGAAGTCTTCACAGTTCGAGGAAGTCTCTGCTTCATCTTCAGGAGCGACATTTACTACACCACTTTCTGGGGTCACCGTCTCACTTCCGGACTGCTGGTCCGAAGGTGCTGCAAACAACCGGAAGGACTGAGGTTATTTGGCACTTCGCTTTACCCAGCTTTGGATACATTTTTGGGGGATCTAAAGGTCAGAATCGCTCATACAATGGACTGTCCCTACCTAACAGGACTAGTACTGACAGATCGTCAACCACCCCAGCTTTGAACTGCATCCTCCTCTGGGGGTTATCATCTCAACCCGTGCAGTGGGGTAGCTCTTCCGATCTCCATGAATGCAGGACACCACTATGGGGGCCTTTTGGCCCTAATGAATATTCAGGCCGTACTAGGGTGACCATACTTCCGGAGTCTAGTAGGGCATCTGTGTCTTGATTGGCCACTCTTACTGGAATATGGGGGGCTGTTGTACCCTTGCTTGCCCAACAGGTCATCCCATAGTGACATGCTTTATTACCGGAGTCTGCCGAGGGCATGGATTCTTCTTTTCCTGGACAGGTCCAGGAGAGGTGGCCTTCCTGTACAGGAGTAAGACTTTCGTGGGTTTTGGATGCCGGAGGGCTGCCAGAGAGGTAGGTTTGGGCCCTGGGCGGGTGTTACTGACCTTGCCACCTGAGAGTCCCCCTGCTTTTCCGATGGCCCCCCTCTTTCTCCTCTGGTACTGAGACGGCCCATTCTTTATAGATCCTAACGATTCACTTTCATTACGTCCACTGTCACCTGATGGTTTTCCAATAGGGCTGTCAGAGTCTCCACATCAGCAGGGCTGGTTTGTGCAGCATAACGCTTAGCCTCAGTCAGTAGGGAGCAAATGCAATGGTCCAGCACAATTCTTCCCACCACTGTGGGGCCTTCTCCTGTAGAGAGCCAGGCCTTTGTCAGTCGGGTCAGTGTGGCTATTTGAGGACTCACAGGCTGAGTCAGATCAAATATACATGCATGGAAACATTGGTCACGCACAGGGAGGCTATGCCCATAGTGGGATAAGAGGGCCCTCTTCAACTTCACAAAATCAGCTGCATCTTTAGCTGGCAGATCTTGACATGCTCTTTGGGCATCCCCTGTCAAAAAAGGTGTCCCATTCATCTTCAGACCATTTCTCTCTGATTGCAGTTCTCTCAAACACCTCCAAGTAAGCCTCAACATCATCTTTTGGAGTCTGCTTTGTGAGGACCCTCCCTGGGTCCCTGCCTTTGGGTGGGACTTGACAAATCGTGGTAACTGCCTCCCTGAGGGCACCTAGCTCTTCCCTCTGTTTGGCATGACTGGTCAGCAAGGCATGAATGGGTATAGTTTTGTGGCCACTTAAGCGCTGACCCCTATGCCAGCATTCTCCACCATATGTGAGGTCCTAGGGCAAAATTAGGTTTTAGTTACCACAAAACATAAACACAAGTGAGGCACATGTGAAGTTAACAAAAATTTGTTTTTTTTTTTCAGCCAAGAAAATAAGAGGGTCAAAAAGGCATCTAAACTGGAACTTAGGTTCTTCCCAGTCTGGGGTATCTTCACTGTCTTTGTTCTCTATATCCCTTTTACCACCAGGCCACCTTCAAAAAGAAGACAGAGCAGAAGGAAGGCAGGCAGGTCAGTAAGCAACATATGACAAGATTCAGCCTTTTTGCTCTTCAGCTGGTTGTGTCTGGTTAATTTTCAGCTGGTCTCTGCTAAGCCCTCCAAAGTTTCAGCATCTTGTCCTGGGGCCACCCTGCCCTTTACTGAAGCAAGGATTTTAGCTTTATGATGACCTCCATTAGGCCATCATTAGCTACAGCTGTGGGTGGTTCCATGTCTGGAGGGTGAGCAGGTGGAAGTACTCATGATTGATGACTTTTCCAAACCGGGTCCTGCTCCATTGGTTCAGGCTTTATCTTTCCCACATTGGCTTGCCACAATACATTTGGTGAATTTAGAACAAAAAAAGTTGCATAATGTACCTTTAAGATAAATTAAAAAGTATTTTCCATTTCTCAAGTTTTCCTAAGAACATGTATAATCTGATTGTATGAAGAAACTTGTTGATCATCTTAATGAAAAACACAAAATGCTGTTTTTTTATGCTGTCTGCAGATTATCATAATTATCAAAAATGTACACTCTAAAAATTGCTGGGTTAAATACAACCCAGTGTTGGGTAAAACATGGACAAACCTAACAATTGGGTTGTTTTGACCCAGCAGTTGGGTTAAATGGTTAACCTAACATTTTGAGTAGTAACCCAACCAATATTTCTCATAATTATTATAATCCTGAACAACTGCAAAAGTCATTCTTGAGAAGATGTGGGAACTTTTGTATTTCAGCATTTCTTGACAAACAGCAAGTTAAGTCAGTTCTAAATTTTATGGGAGCTTCCAAGTACACAAGATCCTAAAACATTTATCTACCTCCCTTGTGTGAGAGTGGACAACACTGCTGATCTGTAAGTTATAAATTAATGATTATGGGAATGATTAGAGGAGTATAAAATAAATAAAGGCACATGAGCATATGCCGTGGGTGAATCCGAGACCTGCGTTGGTATGTGTCACAATGAGCTAAACGATGGGTTAAGCAAATAAACAAACCAAACTTACACTATTAAAATGTAATCAAACAATGATTTGTATGCTTTCTCTTTAGACAAAATCTGGCAGATATTAAGAAGCAACTGCTGTCAAGTGAGTTTGAAAACTGTCACAAACAGTGAGATCATCCAAAATGTTGTAGGTTTACATGGAAAGCAGTGAAAATGATTACTTCAGGGTCCATCAGCCAAACAAAGCAGAACATTTATTATTTAAACTTTATTAAAAAAACAAATACAAGCAAAAAATATATTCGTTGTTTGGATTGATGTTCTTTCATTTTCGCTGGAGATAATCACTTGATTAAATTCCTGGAAAATAAAGCCTGATTCAATTACTGTTAAGACACTCACTCAGAGCTGAAACTGGCTCCTAAATTATTATTGTACAGAAAAGAAAATAGACAAACTGTGAGACAAATGGCTCATTCATGAGCAGCATAAAATGGGATATCATTATACCCTGCAAGTAAAAGGACGTTGAGTCAAATTATATATTTCAAAACACTAACTATAAGTCTTAATGCAAAAATAAAAAATAAACAGAGCTCAATCATCGCTGATATGATCATCACGGAAATTCCAAAATTGGTTTTCAAACACGTTCCCTCATAAAAATCTCCATAAAGCCCAGCTGAAAACATTGTTCTCTTCACAACTGATTTCAAATGTTAACAGATTGTTAGCTCTCATCCATTTGACGATTCAATCTCATTTTCTGGTTTAACTCCCGCCGCGAGTTGCCCCGATCTTTTATCACACTCTCGCTATTCTTACAAATGGAAATGTTATCAATGAAACCCTCAACTCGGTGGGCCAAACATTAAGTGTGTCTAAATTGTTGCGTTTTTCATGTGTAAAATAGTGCATGACATGTCAAGCTTGTGGTTTTTGTCCAATTATTAAGAAAAAATTGTTAGTTTAGTTAAACTAACTTCACCCCTTCAACTTAAAAATTAGAGTCTAGTTTAATGTGAAAGGTGAACCGTGTGAGTTCTGTGACAGATAGATAGATTGACAGATAGATAGACGGATAGATAGACAGACGGACGGACGGACGGACGGACGGACGGACAGACAGATAGATAGATTACATTTTAAACACATTTGTGTCACTTTTTCAGTGCAGAATATTTACATAACACTGCAATTCAAATCAGCACAAACGCACCCTTTATGAGCTGCCCCTTTGAGATATTCATCCTGGGACTTTTTGGATTGTATGAAAGAAGGTTAGTCAGTCTACATTCTTTCATGTGTTTTATGTTTTCAAAATCTACATACCTCAAAGACCATAATACACATTGCAGATGATCACCAGTCGTTCATCTACAGCCAACACGGCTCCTTCAACACTGAGAATATGAGCAATGGAGGACTTCAACATTGATCAACAGAAGATCAACACTGACGATGATAATGAAAGAGAGAGAAAGTCAACAAAAGGTTATGGCAGAGCATTAGGAATTAAACGTAACCTCTTTGAACCCTTGCAACGCCCAATTTAGGGAAAGTACACATTCAATTTCAGAGATGTTTAATCAGTAAAATATTTTTTATGAGTAGCGCAAACAAAATGTTTCACGATTTCCCATAACTCTTATAGTCTTGGTGTTTACGAATGGCTGGGAAAGCCATGTGTGTTGAGTCGACACCCTGTTGTTGTATGCCTGTGGACCTTTTCCCCCTCAGTTTTATCATCAACAGACAAGAAGTAAATATGTACTTTTGGATGTTTAACCTTATGATTTCCTATAGATTCAAATAAAACTGAATTTTAATGTCAAATGTACTTGAAGACAAGTAAATGCTCAATGATTCAATAAAAATAAGAAACTAATTACAAGCAAGAAAACAAAAAAACTACAGTACAACATCTTACATGCATTAAATATATAAAAACACTGCATATTCTTCACTGTGTAAATTAAATCTACATTTCTTCTTAATAAAGATACAAAAGTGTTTTAGTCAAGAGCAGTGATATATATACATATATACACACATATATATATATATATATATATATATATATATATATATATATATACACATATACACATATACACATATATATACATATATATATATATATATATATATATATATATACAGTCAGGTCCATAAATATTGGGACATCGACACAATTCTAAAATGTTTGGCTCTATACACCACCACAATGGATTTCAAATGAAACGAACAAGATGTGCTTTAACTGCAGCCTGTCAGCTTTAATTTGAGGGTATTTACATCCAAATCAGGTGAACGGTGTAGGAATTACAACAGTTTGCATATGTGCCTCCCACTTGTTAAGGGACCAAAAGTAATGGGACAATTGGCTTCTCAGCTGTTCCATGGCCAGGTGTGTGTTATTCCCTCATTATCCCAATTACAATGAGCAGATAAAAGGTCCAGAGTTCATTTCAAGTGTGCTATTTGCATTTGGAATCTGTTGCTGTCAACTCTCAAGATGAGATCCAAAGAGCTGTCACTATCAGTGAAGCAAACCATCATTAGGCTGAAAAAACAAAACAAACCCATCAGAGAGATACCAAAAACATTAGGCGTGGCCAAATCAACTGTTTGGAACATTCTTAAAAAGAAGGAACGCACCGGTGAGCTCAGCAACACCAAAAGACCCGGAAGACCATGGAAAACAACTGTGGTGGATGACCGAAGAATTCTTTCCCTGGTGAAGAAAACACACTTCACAACAGTTGGCCAGATCAAGAACACTCTCCAGGAGGTAGGTGTAAGTGTGTCAAAGTCAACAATCAAGAGAAGACTTCACCAGAGTGAATACAGAGGGTTCACCACAAGATGTAAACCATTGGTGAGCCTCAAAAACAGGAAGGCCAGATTAGAGTTTGCCAAACGACATCTAAAAAAGCCTTCACAGTTCTGGAACAACATCCTATGGACAGATGAGACCAAGATCAACTTGTACCAGAGTGATGGGAAGAGAAGAGTATGGAGAAGGAAAGGAACTGCTCATGACCCTAAGCATACCACCTCATCAGTGAAGCATGGTGGTGGTAGTGTCATGGCGTGGGCATGTATGGCTGCCAGTGGAACTGTTTCTCTTGTATTTATTGATGATGTGACTGCTGACAAAAGCAGCAGGATGAATTCTGAAGTGTTTCGGGCAATATTATCTGCTCATATTTAGCCAAATGCTTCAGAACTCATTGGACGGCGCTTCACAGTGCAGATGGACAATGACCCAAAGCATACTGCAAAAGCAACCAAAGAGTTTTTGAAGGGAAAGAAGTGGACTGTTATGCAATGGCCATGTCAATCACATGACCTGAATCCGATTGAGCATGCATTTCACTTGCTGAAGACAAAACTGAAGGGAAAATGCCCCAAGAACAAGCAGGAACTGAAGACGGTTGCAGTAGAGCCCTGGCAGAGCATCACCAGGGATGAAACCCAGCGTCTGGTGATGTCTATGCGTTCCAGACTTCAGACTGTAATTGACTGCAAAGGATTTTTCACAAAGTATTAAAAAGTGAAAGTTTGATTTATGATTATTATTCTGGCCCATTACTTTTGGTCCCTTAACAAGTGGGAGGCACATATGCAAACTGTTGTAATTCCTACACCGTTCACCTGATTTGGATGTAAATACAAATTAAAGCTGACAGTCTGCAGTTAAAGCATATCTTGTTCGTTTCATTTGAAATCTATTGTGGTGGTGTATAGAGCCAAAATTTTTAGAATTGTGTCGATGTCCCAATATTTATGGACCTGACTGTGTGTGTGTATATATATATATATATGTATATTGTTGTTTGATTAACATAAATGACAGACAGCAATAATTTTAGACTGCTGTCACTTTAAGAGCTGCCTGGATCCAATATACTTTTATATGTTTTCTTTTTTTAGCTGTTTGCTTTCACTTAAGACTTAAATTACTGTGTTTTAAAGCCACAAAAATAACCCATAACTCAAATAAGCGTTATCAGGTGAAGCCCAAACTCTCAATTTACTAATTTCTACTGGTTAATTGTCTACCAGTACATCACGCACCCCTATTCATGACATTCTCTTTTTTACATAAAACACAGTCTCGTGGACTTATTCATTCGTGTGTTTTTTGTATAAACATAATGTCACAGTGACGTAAACAGATTGTACAAAAAACACACAAATTAATAACCAATTCTTTAGGCCTTTAAACCAATTCTTTAGGCCTTCATGTTTACATAAAACAAATGATTTAAATTGTACGAATTCATACAAAATCACAACTAGTGTTGCAAAGGAGTGAAACTTTACAAAACTTTTGGTGAATTTTCCAGCCCATTGCAACCCTAATCACTACTTCATAAAATAGTTACTTTTTTATGTGAGACTGGGTTGATATGACTCAGGGTTCCTCCATCAGTTTAAGTTGTTTATCGTAAATGTTTCAGCTGATTTATCATTCAGCAAACAAAAATCCAGTTCAATGACTTTCAGAAGTATTCAGAAAATTAAGGATGCACCACACGCATGCATTTGTGCAACTACATAAACATGCGTATGCTGACTGGGCCAGGCACAGTGGTTGTTAATGACAGAGAAGATTTTCTTCCGTTTATGTCGAAAATATTAGAAAAAGTAGTGTCTGCTCAATTGTGCTCCTTTTTACAAAAAAAATATATCTATGAAGAATTTCAGTCAGGTTTCAGGCCCCGCCATAGCACAGAAACTGCACTTGTTAAAATTACAAATGACTTGCTTCTTGCGTCAGACAAAGGCTGCATCTCGTTGCTAGTTTTACTTGATCTTAGTGCTGCGTTCGACACTATAGATCATGACATACTGATAGATCGATTACAAAACTATACAGGTGTTCAAGGGCAGGCTTTAAGATGGTTTAGATCCTACCTGTCCGATCGCTACCACTTTGTTTATTTAAACGGGGAGTCATCTCAATTATCACCAGTAAAATATGGAGTACCACAAGGATCTGTCCTAGGTCCTCTATTATTTTCATTATATATGCTGCCCCTTGGTAATATTATTAGAAAATACGGGATTAGTTTCCATTGTTATGCTGATGACACAACTATATATCTCAACAAAACCAGATGAAACTTCTAAACTATCTAAGCTAACAGAGTGTGTTAAAAATATAAAAGATTGGATGACCAGTAATTTTCTCCTATTAAATTCAGATAAGACCGAGATATTACTTATTGGACCTAAAAACAGTACACAGAATCTCTTGGATTACAATTTGCAACTAGACGGATGTAATGTTACTTCCTCTACAGTTAAAAATCTGGGTGTTATATTAGACAGCAACCTATCTTTTGAAAATCATATTTCCAATGTTACAAAAACAGCATTCTTCCATCTTAGAAACATTGCCAAGCTACGGAACATGTTAAGTGTTTCTGATGCAGAAAAGTTAGTTCATGCATTCATGACCTCTAGACTGGACTATTGTAATGCACTGCTAGGTGGTTGTCCTGCATCTTCAATAAACAAGCTACAGATAGTACAAAATGCTGCGGCTAGAGTCCTTACCAGGTCAAGAAAATATGATCATATTACTCCAATTTTACAGTCTCTGCACTGGCTACCTATTAAGTTTCGTATCAGTTACAAAATATTATTACTTGCCTATAAGGCCCTAAATGATTTAGCTCCTGCGTACCTAACTAATCTTCTATCACGCTACAATCCAACCCGTTCCCTAAGGTCGCAAAACTCTGGACTCTTGGTAGTACCTAGGATAGCAAAGTCCACTAAAGGAGGGAGAACTTTTTCATATCTGGCTCCTAAACTATGGAATAGCCTTCCTGAAAACGTTCGGGGTTCAGACACACTCTCTCTGTTTAAATCTAGATTAAAGACTCATCTCTTTAGCCAAGCATTCATATAATGCATCTCACAATCTTGTACTGCCAGTCTATCTGAACAAATGCACATTATTATGCTTTAGCTTGGGTTATACTGCTAATTTCATCCAGGGTTATTCCTGGATGGAGCAGCTGCTACGCTAATTGTCTTACTGTTTCTATGTTACTGCCACGGGATTAACATCCCGTGGTAGTTAGGAATTACACAAGCTTCATTCTGGATCCTACCCTTAAACGATAGAGATGACCGAACACCTGAGAAGAGACGATGACAACCCCTCCGAGGACCTCCGAGATAAGCCCCAGAGACAGATCTCCAGTGAGGACCTAGACATCCATCTGGGAAAGACCCCTGGAACCAGTGGACCACTTACACTCTGACTTTGCTGCAGTTGGAACAAACTACTGATTCGTCTGGCCGGAGGGGAACTGGCCCCCCGACTGAGCCTGGTTTCTCCCAAGGTTTTTTTTCTCCATTCTGTCACCGATGGAGTTTTGGTTCCTTGCCGCTGTCGCCTCTGGCTTGCTCAGTTGGGGACACTTCATTTCCAGTACAATCATCGACTTGATTGCACAGATATTATTTAAACTGAACTAAGCTGGACAATGCCATTACTAAATTCAATAATGAAATGCATTCAGCAGATAATTGAGTGTTAAATCCTGTCATTTTACATTATTGACAAAATTTGCCTATTTTGATATTGTGCAGTGCTTTGTTACAATTTGTATTGTTAAAGGTGCTATATAAATAAAGGTGACTTGACTTGACTTGACAGAGTAGAGAAACTATTCAGGTGCTGTGAAACTCGGTTTCTTTCTGTTTCTCACACAAACAGAGGATAGACTTGCAGAGCATTGTAGGAAAATGCAAGGCCAGGTATACTGACCCCCCGCCTAGAACTCCAGCCTCAAGCTAAACAATGATTAAAGTATAATTCCACTTCCCCGGCAGTCGAGCATGTTTCTCAAGCCAACGTACAAGTCGGTGGAAAGAGAGAGCTTCCTGTAGAAAAAAAATAATTTTGAAAAAAAGGGTTTTTTCCTCAGACGAGCATCACTGATGCTACTGCTCATACTTTGGTCAGTGATATGACTTGATTGACCGATTTGATTGGTACAATTCATGTGAATTTTAGAGAGAGAGAAATAAACAAACAAGTAAGGTCCACCCCTAAACTTATGCCTCAGTGGACATAAGAACATCATAAAAATTAAAGAAAAAAAATAGATTGCATACATTTATAAAAAAAATCGCCTAAAGTGTACACTGTTAAAAATGTATTGTAATTTTAGAGGAAACTCCTGCCAACTAATTTCTGTGATTTTACAGCAAAAAAAACTAGCCCATCCACTCAAAGTCCAGAAGTTTTCTTAAGAGGGTGCAGACAGGTGCGTTGAGCCTGTGTCTCTTCTCTGCTTTGCTGCCTGTCTGGGAGTTGACTCCACAAAAAGCTCTTAAACCTGAGAGAGAGTGAAATAAGTTAATATCTGTTAATGATGAATACTGTGTAAAAAAACATAAAAAATAACATATTCCTACTTGGTCGTAGAAGAAAATGACCTTGATGTATTTAATATTAACAAATTTAACAACTTAACATTTATAATAATATTGGCTTTTCCATTTTTTTTTCTTAAATATATAATGTCATTGTATGTATGTACTATATTGTATGTCGATTTGGACAAAATAGTCTGCAAAATACCTTAATCATACTACATTTGACTTAATTAATGAAAGTTGTAATATTAAACTCTGTCTGTCAGACTCTTCTGTGTTTACATTGATGGACGTTCCATATGAGAATGATGGATATATTTTCTTAATTAGTGTGTAAACAGTTTAAACATACCTTTGGATAAATTCAAGAGTGCTTGAGGCCTCTTTAGGATACTAGAAGCTGAACACATAGTAATCAGTGACAACCACTTGTATGTGCTTCGTGCCTCTCCTGAAATGCATTAACACAACATGATAACTAAAAGAGAGCTAGAAAGCTGCACTACATAAACACACACACACACACACACACACAATCGAGATGCGGTGTTGGCATGATGGGTGAAAGTACAAATTTAATCGGCTGGGAGACAAAATTATGGTATGTTTTTTGCTGATTTCAACTAGGCTTTGAATGAATGCAATAGGCTTATGTTGAATTACATAATTTATTTTCTTCTTTGACACACATATCAATGTACAAACTATTAACAGGGCTTAAAGCAAGGAACCTATCTTTGCCTGAAATATGTTCAGGGTGCAATAAAAAAAAGTTCAGTGCGCCTATATAATAAAAATAATTTAGCCAATTAAAATTGGATAGCTATCCCCTTCAAAGTAGTGTCCTTGTGTAGTGATACACACTTCTCAGGGCTCCTGGCTTGCTTGGAACGCTACCTGGAAGCCTCGCTATTTAAGCCTATCCAGCACTATCTGAGACGTGTTTTGCATCTCCTCTACCGTGTCAAAACGGTGACCCCAGTTTTCATTTTTGAAAACTTACATTTTCCAAGCATGTGAGCATTATTAGAATGTGCATTGTCACATTGGAGCACGCTGGAAATACTTAGATCCTCTTAAATAACATGTTCGAGGTAGCCTTTCAACTGAAGCAGAAGCACTGGGAGCTGTGTGTCACTGGCCAAGGACACTACTTCAAAGGGGATAGTGGCCAACATTAAATCATGTATATTTTAGCTTTTTATAGTCACAGTCTTAATACTTTGATTTCACCTCATAATATTTTTTTTAATCTACAACAGCCATGCGCCAGAATTCCAATACAGTGCCGAAAAACCTTAAGCCCTGTAATAAACCTTAACAAAATAAGGGGAGAATAAACCTTGCACAATTAAGCAAGGTGTGCTGGGTAGGGTCTCTGTCTGGATATCAGCAGATAGGGCTAGGGGCTAGGGAATAAAAAACAAAACATATAAACATGTATCACCAATTACACAACAAATACTAATTACAAACATATTATTATTTTAATATTCCAGCTACGCTGTCTAAAACAGTAAACGGATTAACCACTCCCTATAGCAGTTCAGACTGCCTATGAAATATCAGAATTATTTGGAATAGATAATATGTGTGGAGAATATTTTTATTGCACGAGCAATTTACAAAATAACTGTTAGAAGAAAGAACGAGCCAGAGTAAGTGTATGTGTGTGTATGTGCAAGTTATACCCACATCAGCCTTAAGAAAGATTCTCATTAAAGTGGGCAGTAGGTATAGGATAATGCAAAGGGCCTCTCTTCTTGATAGGCATCCAAGACTTCACCCACACCTGTAATCTTGTGTTGTTCAAAGTACTAGATTATGGTCTTGCTTCTTTGCTCCTCAGTGACTGCTGGCACCTTCACCAGGATGGAAACTTACTGAAGTGAGAGAACAGGCCCTTCAGGGAAAACAGAAATGGCCACTCTTTACTGTTGCCAATCATACTAATGTGTAAACCACGATGACTTCAAGACCCCCGATTAAAAGGCAGCAAAATAGAAGTCATCATAACGTTACAATAGCCTGTCTGGTAGCACGTGTACTCAAAGCAATAATAACCTGAGCTGAGGAAGCTGACCGGGCTAATGCTTTTGTTTACAGCCTATGGGCTAACGATAATTATGCTAACATTATTTGAGCTGTTGTCATTGTGGTGGTTTTGCATGTGGTAACGTTACCTTTTTCCGTATCAACTCCTGTCAAGGTTCCAAGGTGAGCCGAGGAGATGACATTTAGATATAATCAACAACAAATCAGTGTCTGACTGAAATAATCCAGCTAGCATTAGCAACTGGTGTGCATCCAGGATCCTGCAGTGTGTTACAGCTGCTGCCACTCAGTTTGACTTTAACTTTTGTGTTGACCGTTCACGACCGTGGTGAAGTTTGTTTTAAATTCGATAGAGTAAGAAGACGCCATTTGAAACTAACTTCCCACGGTCAGTTCAAGAGAAATCTGAAAATCTACCACTGATATATACCAAACAAAACAATAAGCACTCGCTCAGATGACCTGTAATGTCACGGTTCATGGATCTGTTTGCTCATTCTGTGTTCGTCTGTGTGGGTGGACCCGCTCGTTGTGCTTGTCAGCGTTGCCTAGTTACCGTGCACCTGACGAGGTAATCAGAACGGTTACAGGTGTAGCTCGTCTGCACTGCCTATATCTGGCTGGCGTTTCTGTGGTGCGTTGTCAGATCGTTATTGCTCTTGTGGTGTCTTACTCACTGTCTCAGTCTTCCAGGTCCCGAGGCTGTTCTCGCCGGGTCGCTGTTCAGTATTCCCTGAAGGGTGCGGACTGGACTGTATTTCTCTGCCCGAGCTGGAGACTCTGCACTGCCGGGTTTACTTCACCTGCACTGCCGGGTTATCTGCACCTCCACTGTGTTTTGGAGTTGTCAAATAAAGACTGTCTATTTCACTCGCAATTGAATCTCGAGTTTCTGTACCATGACAGAACGATCTGACCAGGATGGATCCAGCGAGTGCGTCAGACTTGAGAGGCTTTTTATCTCACAGTAACTCACGCATGGATCACCAGGATGAACAGATGGCAGCCTCTAATCGCGCTATCCAAGCCCTGGTCTCTCAGGTTTCGGAGCTGACCACCCAGTTACAGCGTCTCCAGGTCGAGCCTGAACAGCGAACCACTGCGTCTAATCCACCTGCGCCCACTATCCCAGATCAGGCGGTTCGTTTCATCGAACCCCGCCTTCCACCTCCAGCCTTTTATTCTGGTGAGCCTCAGCAATGCCGCTCCTTTCTTGCCAAGTGTTCGCTATACATCTCCCTCCAACCATCGTCGTTTCCTACCGAGGAATCGAAGATAGCATTCGTCATCACATTACTCTCTGGACGGGCAGCTCTCTGGGGAACTACCGTTTGGGAGCAGAAACTTCCCTGCTGCACTTCGTTTCAGTCATTCTCGGAGGAGATCAGAAAGGTGTTTGATCGGGCGGCTTCGGGCAGAGAGGCGGCTCGTTTTCTGGCGGAGTTACGGCAGGGAGATCGGAGCGTCACTGATTTCTCCATTGAATTCCGCACTTTGGCGGCAGAGTGCCGTTGGAATTCAGAAGCGCAGTGGGATATGTTTTTTCATGGACTTGCTGATTATGTTAAGGATGTAGCATATCAAGGACCGAATCAGACAAATCAAGATTCGATCGAAGCATGGTTGAAACATGAGGAGCCGAATTCCACAAGACAACAGCAGGAAGACATAAATCAGACCCCCAGCCCGTCTGAATACAGCCTGCAACAGGACAAAGAATCTGGCTGAAAAGACCTGAGAATCATCTTAAAATACTTTCATTCTCATGGTTAATGAAACTAATCATTTCTATGCATAACTGCATATTATGTATGTGACCCACAAATTTGAATATCCTTGTTTTAATCATTGTGTTTGTCGTGCTTTTAATTAGTATTGACTAGCTTAAGCCTTAAGGATTAATGTCATGTTTGATATGTATGAGTTCGATAATTATAGCTCTAAACATTTCTTCAAAGTGATTCTCTGTTAAATGTATCATATTCTGGTTATAGAAATCACATTCAAAAGGATACTTTGCAAGAGAATGTAAAATTCGGGCAATGTGACTGACCATGACGTTGATTTATTGATTGGGTGGAGCAACAAAGCAGCAGCCAGAGCCCAGCATAGGACCTAATTGGTCAAGACAACCATTTGGGGTAGTGTCAAAAGGCCGAGGGTAAATACCCAGGACACACTTCTCCTCGCCCTCTTGAATTCTTCACTTCTCTTGAATCCCTTTTTTGAATTCCTCTCTCTCCTGAAAATGCTCTCTCTCTCCCTTGAACGCCCTCTCTCTCTGGAAAAATGAACTCTCTCTCTCTCTCCAGCCATGTGCTCTGGACCACAAGCCAGCTTGATACCATGATGAGAAGAAAAAACACCTAGTCTCTTTACATCCTTTTGTTCTTTGACTTTAGTTTATTTTCTTTCCGTTGAGTCCGTGTGCTAAGTTACGTTTGCCAGCGACAACCAGCCCAAAACTCTGCAGGGCCAGCCAAGAGCCAACGCCCACTTCAACGACTCCTGAACTCTAAGCCAATCAGCGACTTCGGAGAAACCCTTTCCCGCAAAGACGGAGGACAAAGGGAATCCTTAAACACAAAAGCTGCAAGTACAAACCCCAGACTCTTACTGAAACTGGTGTAATATTGAAAATAGATTTTAGCCTCATTGAAAAAGTCAATGCGAGTGTTAAATATGTGATTGATGATTGTTCAGGTTTATGCAATTGCACATATTGCTGTAAACGTGGGATATCAAATTCTCATTCTCTTAATCTAATCCTTTCCTCACTTTCTCTCTTTCTGCAACGCGTGAATGTGTGAATGCTTGTGTAGATTAGTTTACATGTCTTAGAGTTATATAAATAAAGTCTTGTTTATATTGAAAAGAGAAATATCTTGTGTTTTGTGCTCATAAGTTAATGTCTTAATCTGTCGATTTTGTTACTGTGCTATTTAATAGTGTTTTCACTATATTTTGGGATTTTAATATCCAGTGCAGAGTTTGTTATACGGCTTGTTCAGTGAATCGCCGTGAAACAGTGAGTCTGTTCAAATTCCCTATAAAATCATTAATGATTCCCTTTGAGCTAAATTGACCTGTTTCCCTTATAACAATATATATATTATATGTTATCATTACAAGGACGAGATCTACGCACTGGAGTTACCCACGTCGCTGGATGGTTTAGTCAGTCTGGCTATTCGGGTGGACGCCAGATTACAGCAGAGAAGTCAGCGAGCACGCCGAGCTTCGGCGGTCAACAGGCTGGACCACCTTCCTATCCCCTACTGCGACGCAGATGTCGGTTTATCCGAACCGGAACCCATGCAGATGGGCAGATCCCGTCTTTCCCTGGAGGAGAAGCGGAGGCGGCGTAACGAGGGTCTTTGCCTGTATTGCGGAGCTGCTGGGCACATCGCAGCACAGTGTCCCGTAAAAGCCAGAACCCGTCAGTAGGTAAGGGGTTACTGACGGGTGGGATCACATTGGCTAAATCCTCTCTTGCAGCTACACTACTCACTGTCAAGTTGCAGTGGTCCTCAGTCACCTATGACTGTCAGGCTTTAATTGACTCTGGTGCCGAGGGCAATTTTTTAGATTCTAATCTCGCTTACAGACTTAAACTTCCGGTGATTGCCCTCTCACAGCCCATTGCTGTTCATGCTCTCAATGGCCTGTCTCTTCCTTCCATCACTCACTCTACGGGTCCACTTAGACTCATCACTTCTGGTAATCACATTGAGACTATTCATTTTCTTTTAACTGACACTCCCGTTACTCCAGTAGTCCTTGGGCACCCCTGGCTTGTGCTTCATAACCCTCACTTTAATTGGAGTCAGAATTCCATTCTCTCTTGGAGTGAGGGTTGTCATGCTGCTTGTCTGTTGTCTGCTTGTCCTTCTGTGTCTTGTTCTGTGTTTCAGGAGGAGCATATGGATCTGTCAAACGTGCCCAGCGAGTACCGCGACCTGAAGGGAGTGTTCAGTAAGTCTCGGGCTGCTTCTCTACCTCTGCATCGTCCCTATGACTGTGCTATAGATTTATTACCAGGTACGTCTCCGCCCAAGGGCAAACTTTATTCGCTTTCCGCCCCGGAGAGGGAGGCCATGGAGAAATATATTTCTGATTCTCTAGCAGCCAAGATCATTCGCCCTTCTTCTTCGCCGGCGGGGGCGGGGGTTTTTTTCGTGAAAAAGAAGGATGGGTCTCTTCGTCCCTGTATCGACTATCAAGGGCTGAATAACATCACGGCGAAGAATACATATCCTTTGCCGTTGATGTCTTCTGCCTTTGAGCGTCTGCAGGGGGCGTTCTTTTTCACGAAATTAGACCTTCGCAACGCGTATCATTTGGTTCGCATAAGGGAGGGGGATGAATGGAAGACTGCTTTTAATACCCCCAGGGGGCACTTTGAATATCGCGTTCTTCCTTTTGGGCTTTCCAACGCTCCCGCAGTCTTCCAGGCACTCGTCATTGACGTGTTGAGAGATATGCTAGATCAGTTAATTTATGTCTACCTGGATGACATACTGATATTTTCTCACTCTCTCCAGGAGCATGTTCAGCACGTCAGGCGAGTGCTTCAGAGGCTGTTAGAGAATGGGCTTTATGTCAAGGCGGAGAAATGCGTTTTCCATGCACAGTCTGTCCCCTTTTTGGGTTACATTGTGTCAGTCGAGGGGATGCGCATGGATCCGGACAAGATTCAGGCTGTGGTTGATTGGCCAACTCCAGATTCCCGCAAGGCCCTGCAGAGGTTTCTGGGCTTTGCCAATTTTTACCGGCGTTTTATTCGCAGTTTCAGCCAGCTAGCTGCCCCTTTGACCGCCTTAACCTCCATCAAGACTCTGTTCAGGTGGTCCAGCGCAGCGGAAGCTGCGTTTACCAAACTGAAAAGCTGCTTTGTTTCAGCTCCAATACTCATCGCCCCTGATCCTTCCCGGCAGTTTGTGGTGGAGGTTGACGCGTCAGAGGTGGGGGTTGGTGCCATCCTATCCCAGCGTTCTTCCTCGGACGACAAGGTGCACCCGTGCGCGTATTTTTCTCACCATTTGTCTCCCGCTGAACGCAACTATGATATTGGTAATAGAGAACTGCTGGCAGTCAAGCTTGCCTTGGAGGAATGGCGTCATTGGTTAGAAGGTTCGGGGGTTCCTTTTATCGTCTGGACTGATCATAAAAATCTTGAGTACATCAAGTCCGCTAAAAGATTGAACTCTAGGCAGGCCCGGTGGGCTTTATTTTTCGGTCGTTTCGATTTTTCTATTTCTTATCGTCCAGGTTCCAAGAACATCAAGCCCGATGCATTGTCCTGTATTTTCGACCATTCTGATCGACCGTCTTTTTCCGAGCCCATTGTGCCACAGAACATTTTTGTTTCTGCGGTCACTTGGGAGATTGAGTCGAAGGTCCGCACGGCCTCACAAGGGGTAAAGCCTCCGTCCGGATGCCCACCGGGTCGTTTGTTTGTGCCAGAGACTATACGGTCCGATGTCATTCGATGGAGTCATTGTTCCAAGGTGGCTTGTCATCCTGGGGTGAGTCGTACCATGTTTCTTATTAAACAACGGTTCTGGTGGCCGTCTATGGCTCGTGACAAACGATGTTTTGTTTTGGCTTGCTCTGTTTGTGCCGTTTCTAAGACTTCTAATCAACCCTCTGCTGGACTCCTTCAGCCGCTGTCGGTTCCGTCGAGAACCTGGTCCCACATTTCTCTAGATTTCGTCACAAGTCTCCCAGCCTCAAGTGGGAACACGGTGGTTTTGACCGTGGTGGACCGGTTCTCGAAGGCTGCTCATTTCAACCCTCTGCCTAAATTACCGTCTGCCAGAGAGACAGCGGTTGCTGTCATTGACCACGTTTTTCGCATTCATGGTCTCCCAGTCTCTGACAGGGGGCCTCAGTTTGTCTCTAAATTTTGGAGTGAGTTTTGTCGTTTGTTAGGGGCGACTGTTAGTCTTTCTTCTGGGTATCATCCCCAGAGTAATGGTCAGACAGAGAGAACCAACCAGGACTTAGAACGTATGTTGCGATGTGTGGTCTCTCAGAATCCGTCCTCTTGGAGCCAGCAGCTCTCATGGGTTGAGTACGCACATAACTCATTACCAGTATCTGGCACGGGCCTGTCTCCGTTTGAGTGTAGCTTAGGGTACCAGCCACCAATTTTTTCCAGTCTGGAATCCGAAGTCGCGGTTCCCTCTGCCCACGCATTTGTCCAGAGGTGTCGACGCACCTGGAGCAGGGCCAGACAGACCCTCCTCCAGGTGGGGGCATGCACCAAGGCCAAGGCTGATCGCCACCGGTCAAGGCCTCCCGTCTATGTCGTCGGTCAAGAAGTGTGGCTTTCATCTAAGAACATTCCTCTCCGTACCGTTTGTAACAAACTTGCCCCTAAATTCATTGGCCCGTTTACTGTCACCAAGATCATTAGTCCGGTGGCGGACCGCCTCAAACTTCCTCCAGCGTACAGGAGGATTCATTCCGTCTTTCATGTTTCCAAATTAAAACCTGTTTTTCATGCTACCATTAATCCGCAAACCCCGGTTCCTCCACCGCCGCGACTCGTAGATGGGGAACCTGTTTATTCGGTTAAGCGTATTCTGGACTCTAGGCGGAGGAGACGCGGATTCCAGTACTTGGTGGACTGGGAGGGTTACGGTCCTGAGGAGAGGAGTTGGGTGCCTGCTAGAGACATTGGATCACTCTCTTATCGATGATTACAATCGTCAGGTAAGTTCATCTGGGAACGCCAGGAGGCGTTCTTAGGGGAAGGGGTACTGTCACGGTTCATGGATCTGTGTGCTCATTCTGTGTTCGTCTGTGTGGGTGGACCCGCTCGTTGTGCTTGTCAGCGTTGCCTAGTTACCGTGCACCTGACGAGGTAATCAGAACGGTTACAGGTGTAGCTCGTCTGCACTGCCTATATCTGGCTGGCGTTTCTGTGGTGCGTTGTCAGATCGTTATTGCTCTTGTGGTGTCTTACTCACTGTGTCAGTCTTCCAGGTCCCGAGGCTGTTCTCGCCGGGTCGCTGTTCAGTATTCCCTGAAGGGTGCGGACTGGACTGTATTTCTCTGCCCGAGCTGGAGACTCTGCACTGCCGGGTTTACTGCACCTGCACTGCCGGGTTATCTGCACCTCCACTGAGTTTTGGAGTCTGCACCTGCACTGCCAGCTTATCTTCACCTCCACTGTGTTTTGGAGTTGTCAAATAAAGACTGTCTATTTCACTCGCAATTGGATCTCGAGTTTCTGTACCGTGACACTGTAATATATCCATAGACTTAAATAGATTTTTATGTTACATAACACTGCGTGAGATGATATGAACATTCCTTAATATAAAACATTGTTATCTGTTGAATAGAATTCCAACTAAATAATTTTCCATTTAACCTGATAATTGACATGTTTATCAGTTTTCTTCCTGATTTATTGTTTTGTTTACTGATTAAATCATCATTAACATATCCTGTCACATTTTTTTAGGTTCAACCCTTATTTGAATAGGATTTCATATATTTGAGCTAATTAATAGGAAAGACAGGGTTCATATAGGACAATACAATAGTACACAAAAAAAATAATGTTAATCCCAAAATGCACCACAGAACAAAATGGATAGTTGTCGGTGTGTGCGTCATATGATCAGATTAATCAGCAGATGAGGTAGCATGATGGCAAACCCTCCTAGATAAGTGCTTTATGATAGTCTCGGATTGTGTTGTGCCTCCAGGGGTAAACTGGTGCGAAGCAGGTTACTTTGCATTCCTCCAGCAATGATCTTATCCTGTCTCACCTTATCTCTTCTTCTCAAACCCCTCCCTCGGAGAAAGACACGACCGAAAGATTGCCGATTCTAACATGCCTCTACTTGCTGTGTGTTCTGTAATGGATGGACTGTGGTATAGCCAACACTGCACTGACATCAATGTATTTGAATGCAATATCTCAATGTATCCGAGGTCTGAAGACACTGTTTTGCACCCAAACAGAATACGCCGATGATGATAAATGGGGATGAGTGCTGAATGGAAGCAAATGCACATAAGTTTGGCTGATCAATGTTCATCTCACGTGTCTAAGGCAGGATGACTGTGTTTCATTAGCTAATAAGCTGCCTACATAGGCAGCATGTAGTTTATTACTGTAGTACATCAGAGACCGAATCAGACAAATTTAAGATGCGATCAGAACATTGAAAGCTGAGGAGCCAAAATTCCACGGAGGCCCAAGAAAACAAGACAAAGGCAGGAAGTCGAAAATAAGATCCCTAGATCCAGCACGACTGAATACAGCCAAACCAGCAAGCCTATTTCACAGAACAGCTTGCAACATTAAAACAAAAGGAACACCAACTCAGGAGGGAGATTATCCAATTTGGGACAATTAATCAAGACTGATCACATGTGTTCCACGATAGAAATCACAAACTACAGACTTTCTTAGATTGACTTCCCTCAACCAATCAGCTAGCGAGACACAGACCAGACAAAAATTCCTTTGTTCACAGAACATGTCTCTTTGTTCTGTGCAGAACCACACACAGAGACTTTCTTTTCATATGCACCTGAAATCATCATAAAGGACATTTCTATGCAGAACCTGATATTATGTGTGTAACCCACACATTAGACTATCATGTTTTAATCAAATATTTTGTATGTATTTTTAATCATTATTGAATAGCTGAATTATTCATATGCGTGTGTGGTATGTATGAGTTTGAAAAATCATGCTTTAAATGTTTCTTCCAATCAATTCTTTGTCAAATGTGTCATAGTCTTGTTATAAAAATCATGTCCAAAGTATAATTTGCAAGAGCCTGTAAAGTTCGGACATGTGACTGACCATTTAACATCTTGATTTATTGATGGGGTGGAGAAACAAAGCAACACCACGAGCCAGAACAGTATCTAATTGGTCAAGACACCCAGATGGGAGGTGACTGAAAGCCGAGTTTAAAAACTCAGGACACCATCAAATCTCTCTCTTACAATCTCTCTCCCTCTTGAAAGCTCACTCACTCGCTCTGTTCTTCTAACGTTTAGAAGTTCTATCACTTTCTGTGCTCTTTGAGCGCCATGTGCTCTGGCCTACATGCCAGCTGTGACCACAATGAGAAGAAAAGCCCCCTAGTCTCTTTACAGTTAAGTTTGCCGCAAAGTCCAGGTCCGACTGCACCCGCTTCAAACTTCAACTAGCAACGGACTCTGAGACCATTCGTCAGCCAACACCCAAAACTTCCCTTCAACAACTACTGAACTAAGCCAATCAGCGACTTCAGAGAAACCCTTTTCTGCAAAGACGGATGACAAAAGGGAATCCGTTAAAAAACAAAAGCAACGCAAGTACAGACCGCAGATTCTTGCTGAGCTGGTGTATTTTAATTTAGATTTTAGCCTCATTTATAAACTCAATGCGAGGGTTAAATAAGTGATTGATGGTTGATCAGGTCTATGCAATTGAACATATTTTCTATAAACGTGGGATATCACATTTTCATTATCTTAAACGAATCCTTTCCTCACTTTCTACAACGTGTGAATATGTGAATGCGTGTTCATGTGTTAGATCAGTTTGTCTTAGGTTTATATAAATAAAGTCTTAATTATATTTAAAAGATAAATATTTGTGTTTTGTGCTCACAAGTTAATGTTTTAATCTGTAGATTTTGTTACTGTGCTATTTAATAGTGTTTTCACTATATTTGGGGATTTTAATATACAGTGCTTGTTCAGTGAATCACCGTGAAACAGCGAGTCTGTTAAAATTCCCAATAAAATCACTAATGATTCCCATTGAGCTAAATTTACCTGTTTCCCTTATATATATATATATATATATATATATATATTATATATATATTACCCTTACATTACTAACAATAAAATGTTAAACGTGTGATCCAAACAGAAAAACTGTTCCACAAGTTAGATACCTTCTTTTTTATGAAATCAAATGTATCCTTAACAATGAGGGCAATCTCAAGCTGGACAATAATATATAAATACATTAATAAATACAAATACAAGTAATGAATTAACAATGATGTACAAGTCAATCAAAAAGTTAATTCTCAGCAAACATATTTAATTCAATCTTGAAAATGATCAGAAAAAGATCATAATCCAGATAAAACAAAACAAATGCATGTGTAATACAGAAAAAGCAAACAAAATAAAACAAACATGTTTGGATAATACAGCCAAACAAAACAAAACAAAACGACTGCATATGTAATAAAAAAGGCATGGATAAGCCAGATGCATATGCGATCCAGAAAAAGGTCTGGATAATCAGATGAATTAAAACCAAACAAAATAATTTTCTAGATAATCCAAACAGACAAAAAAAAAAAGCAAAACGAATTTATGTGCAATCCAGAAAAAAAGACCTGGATAATCAAGAGAAAACAAAAAACAAACAAAAGTATTTTCAAAATTCAGACAAATCAAAACCAAACCAAACCAAACAATTGTCTGGATAATCCTGCAAAACAAAACAAAACAAATGCATGCGTGATCCAGAAAGAAAAGCCTGGATTTTCCAGACAAAACAAAACCAAACAAACATACATATGTCTGAATAATCTAGCCAGACAAAACAAAATCAAATCAAATGTCTATGTAATGCAGGTAAAATAAAACAAATATATGAACAATCCAGGTTTAACAAAACCAAACAAATATCTGGACAATGAATTAATTAATTAAATGAATGAATGAATGAATGACTGGGCAGTCCAGACAATAAATCAATCAATAAAAAAATAAATACATAAATCCATCCATCAAAAAACAGACAAAACAAATATATTATAATCCAGTCAAAACCAGACAATTATCTGTGCAATACAGACAAAACAAAAATGCCTGGATAATCCAAAAAAAACAATAATACAACAAAACAATTATCTTAATATTACAAACAAATCAAATATATAGACAAAACCCTGACAAAACTAAACAAAAAATCTAAACAAAAATGTATGGAAGAAAAAAAAAGTCCTGGATAATGCAAATTAAACCAATACTGTATCAAACAAATGTTTCAACTAATTTGTATATTCAAATGTTTTACTTTATGTGGACCTTCACCCTGTTTGTTGCCTTATAGGGGAGCTGCAGTAGACAGCCAGTCAGCCTACTAAGTTTTAGACGATACGTTTTCAGCCTATGACTCACATACCAGAGTAATTTTTACCTGCTTTGCCCCAGGATAGCCTACTCAGCTACAGATTACATGAAGTGCATCAGACAGACACCTTTTGCATGGCAGACCTAACAATACACTCCCTTTTGGGGCTTTTTACATCTTGTTTTGCTTCATAAAACCAAATTTGTGCTAACTATCAAGCTTCCAACTAAAACTCACAAGGAAATGAGGTTGATCTCATCAGTTACTTGTTAAGGTAAGGGATGGACAGAGATCTCTCAAACAAACACTTCCTGGTTTGGGTGGATGCCTACCACAGGTCTGGGGTCAGTGATCCATCATGGTTTCTGAGAAGGGATCATTACTCAGGATATGTTGACCCAGGGTAGTGCTGATGGTGGGGGTTAACCTCACCCTAACACTTATTATCAATCACCGTCTCGACCCCTGGAAGACCCTCAGGCTAAAGTGACTGCTCACTTTCCTGTTAACCCAAATGACACTTCTGCCTGACTGGAGGGAATGCAAATTGTTCATCTTATCAAAGCACATGTAGGAAATTGAACACTGTATAAAAAAGCCAGAGGCCTTGAAAAATGTACTGTGGTGTCATGGTACAGTGATAAATCAGATGGTATTTACATGGTATTTTAATATGTAGTGTATTTCTAAGATTATGTCCAAAGTGTTCTTTATTTATTTATTATATATATATATATATATATATATATACAGTATGCATTATACATTTACACAGTTTACATTTATGCATTTAGCAGATGCTTTTATCCAAAGCAACTTACAGTGCATTCAGGTTATACATTTGTATTGTCAGTATGTGTGTTCCCTGGGAATCGAACCCACAACCTTTACGCTGCTAACGCAATGCTCTAACCACACTGAGCCACAGGAAGACAGGAACAGTATAATTGATGTTACCAAAACAAGCATTCAGAAGAAGTCATTATCCTTATCTTGACAACATTATATTATTATTTTATAATAATCATAATTTTATTCAATTTTTTTAATCACCAAAATTACTTATTTAAAAAAAAAAATAATAAAAAAATAATAATAATAATATTCATGATTTTGCATTCTATCTGATTTTACCAAGACACAAGTCATTCTCCTAATTTTGACAAAAATATTAATTTAATTTAACTTTTTAGTCACCAAAATTACTTAGTTTTTTTTGTAATACATAATAATAATAATAATAATAATAATAATAACGTGTGTAAAATTGTGGTGTAAAAATATTACTAATTTATTAATGATTATAGCAAGGCTATAACAAGTAATTGTGTCAAGATTGTATATTGGCAGCTAGACAATATTTATTTTTGTTGTATTCAGTGGATATATTCCTTTATTTATTTATATATTGGGCCAGTTTATTTTTGTATAAAGCCATGACGGGAAAAGGCTATAAAAAGAAAAAGAAATTGGAAAAGAAGATATGGTGATCCCATGGAAGATGTTGCAATTCCACTGAGCAGAAACATATAACATCTGGCCTGGAGACTGAATTGGTAATGAGTGAT
Source organism: Schizopygopsis pylzovi (assembly GCA_027422435.1). NCBI lineage: Eukaryota > Metazoa > Chordata > Actinopteri > Cypriniformes > Cyprinidae > Schizopygopsis > Schizopygopsis pylzovi. The sequence continues at coordinate 35,272,495 of CM049818.1, read as the reverse complement.
ATAGCAGCACTTCCTGCTTCCCAGTGATGTGATATTTGTGCACAGGTGCACTAAAAGCCCACTTCATGACTAACTTGAGGAAACAAAAGTTTGCTATCTCTTTGTCATTAGAAATGTAATTCTGCTGCTTTCCTGTTTCTCTTTAAATTACCCTCAAATGTGTGGCCAACACAGAGAACGTACTCGGTTACTATCGTAACCTCGTTTCCCTGAGATATGGAACGAGTACTGCGTTGAAAACGCTTGTATTTGAAAAACATTTTTTTTCCTCTTGAACTGAAGCCTTTTTATAACCACGCAGTGAAACCGCACGTCTATTGGTTCATGCAGTACTAAAAAATGAACCAATGGCTCAGCGGCGGCACATGAGCCTATGGCTATGCAGCCCGCTATAGCCCGCCGAAATGGGAGGGGCGTCTGGCTATATAAGCAGCCGCTTCATCGCCACGTCTCAGATTTCTTCGAAGAAGCAACTGAGGAGTGCAGCTCATAGCTCGTTCCATATCTAAGGGAACCGAGGATACGATAGTAACCGAGTACATTCCCTTTCGATATTTCACTCGTACTGCGTCGGAGACGCTTGTATGGGAACAAGTACAATCACGCCATGCTATGACATGGAACGATTCAACACCAAGACACAAATGGGAGTAAGACCCAGGGGAGTCCAGAGAATACACCAAGCACAGGCTGAGCCACAGGGTCCGTGGCCAGGGTGTCGTCCTGTAAGTTGATACCTGGCGTCCATATAGTATGGAAAGTCCAAGTGAAGGAGGGGCTTGAGCAGAGGTGGAAAGTAACGAATTACATTTACTCGCGTTACTGTAATTGAGTAGCTTTTTTGTGTACTTGTACTTTAAGTAATTTTTTTAATCTGTAATTTTACTTTTACTTAAGTATATTTTGTGTGAAGTATTGTACTTCGCTACATTTTAAAACACATTAATTACTGAGTAAAAAATAAAATCGCTCCGTGGAAACAACTGCATTAAATAATGGGCAGAAGAAGAAACTGGCGCTAAAATCCACAAGAAAGATGCAGACGGACAAGACAGGCATTAATGGTGCAGACCCAGCTGAAAACCAAACCCTGTCGTGCTCTGCTGAAGTTGAACTCAAAGGAAATGAAGTGAACCCCTGGCCATATATTCATGATCTATTATGCAGTGTAAGCTGTGTTTGCCTCGGGAGACCGAACTAGCAGCTTATAACATCTTGACATCAACCCTTCACAAGCATGTAGAGGTAACGTAAATACTTGCATCGTTGCATTGGTGGTTAAAATTAAGCTTTAACAGTTTAACAAAAGTTTTTTCACAAATGAGCCAAAAAGACAGTGGTGCAGGGTGTGCAATATCGTCTGCGATAATATAATAATTGTTGTTTTAACGATGTGCGATTTGACTATCAGTATTTTGCCAAAAACCAAACAAATCACTCTAAACAGTGTGCCGTGAAATCTAGTAACGTTAGATTAGACTAGTCCACGTGCATTTGGAGTGCTTTCTTTCACTGTGTGATTCAGTCTGTTAAAATGCGTTTAGAATGATCACAAAATTAAAGATATAGAAGCAGAAAATGTATACATTTATATAATTTAATATAGTAAGTCAACATCACATGAAGAATGCCGTTTTTCTCAAAAAATCACCATGATTACATAGGCCTGTAGTTTTTCTTTTTACAACAGTTCAAAAACAAAAAGTTAATTAAGAGACTTACGTTTTAGACAACATATTGCCTGTTTTTGCTCTATTTCGACAACAAAAATAATTCCAAACACAGCCACCATACACAGTTTTGCGTCTCTGACTCTGAGCAATGACGGTGTTTCGTTCCTGAATGAATTAACCGTTTAAATGATTCTGTTCAATCGCAATGATTCACTTATCAGTGACTTGCTGACACCTACTGGTGGTTCTAATTTAACATTTAAAGTATCTTTTGATTTTTATTTTTTTTAATTTCAAATGACTATTTAACATTTGTGACCCTGGCATGGAGCACAAAACCAGTCTTAAGTCGCTGGAGTATATTTGTAGCAATAGCCAACAATAGATTGTATGGGTTCAAATTATACATTTTTCTTTTATGACAAAAATCATTAGCATATCAAGTAAAGATCATGTTCCATTAATATATTTTGTACATTTCCCTACTGTAAATATATCAAAACTAAGAGCTTAATTTGAACAACTTTAAAGGAGATTTTCTCAATATTTGGATTTTTTGCACCCTCAGATTCCAGATTTTCAAATATTGTCCTATCATAACAAACCATACATCAATGGAAATATGATTTATTCAGCTTTCAGATGATGTATAAATCGCAATTTCGGAAAATGGACCCTTATGGTTTTGTGGGTTTAAAATCTACACTCACCGGCCACTTTATTAGGTACACCTGTTCAATTGCTTGGTAACACAAATTGCAAATCAGCCAATCACATGGCAGAAACTCAACGCATTTAGGCATCTAGATGTGGTGAAGATAATTTCAAACTGAGCATAAGAATGGGAAATGGGATCTAAGTGACTTTTAACTTGGAATGTTGTTGGTGCCAGACGAGCTGGTCTGAGTATTTCAAAAACTGCTGATCTACTGGGCTTTTCACACACTACCATCTGTAGGGTTTACAGAGAATGGTCCAAAAAAGAGAAAATATCCAGTGAGCGGCAGTTGTGTGGACATAAATGCCTTGTTGATGTCAGAGGATAATGGGCAGACTGGTTAGAGATGATAGAAAGGCAACAGTAACTCAAATAACTTGTTACAACCAAGGTATGCAGAATTCAATATCTGTTAACGCACATGTTGGATCCTGAATCAGATGGGCTACAGCAGCAGAAGACCACACCGGGTGCCATTCCTGTCAGCTAAGAACAGGAAACGGAGGATACTATTCCCACAGGCTCACCAAAATTGGACAATAGAAGATTGGAAAAACGTTGCCTGGTCTGATGAGTCTCGATTTCTGCTGCGACATTCACATGGTAGGGTCAGAATTTGGAGTAAAGTTCATGAAAGCATGGATCCATCCTACCTTGTCTCAACGGTTCAAGCTGGTTGTGGTGCTGTAATGTGTAGGGGATATTTTCTTCGCACACTTTGGGCCCCTTAGTACCAATTGACCATCGTGTAAACACCACAGCCTACCTGAGTATTGTTGCTGATCATGTCCATCCCTTTATGACTACAGTGTACCCATCTTCTGATGGCTACTTCCTGCAGGAAAATGCACCATGTCACAAAGCTCAAATCATCTCAGACTGGTTTCTTGAACATGACAATGAGTTAACTTTACTCAAATGGCCTCCACAGTCACCAGATCTCAATCCAATAAAGCACCGTTGGGATGCGGTGGAACGGAAGATTAGCATCATGGATGTGGAGCCGACAGCAACTGCGTGATGCTATCATGTCAATATGGACCAAACACTCTTGGGAAGGTTTCCAACACCTCATTGAATCTATGCCATGAAGATTTAAGGCAGTTTTGAAGGCAAAAGTGGGTCCAACCCGGTCCTAGCAAGGCATACCTAATAAAGTGGCCAGTGAGTGTACTTCTACAAAGTATCACAGAAGACAGTATTTGACATCTGTGTCATGTAGCCCACAGACGAAGAGTAATCTTTTCTTTTGAACACATTTAATTTTTTTCTTCTCCTTTGTTTTGGTCTTCCACAGATCCATTAAATAATTTGCCAGGGCCAGACAAAGCAATCTTATTTCTGCGCTTGTTTTTGTACAAACGCCAGACGCTAACATAGATTAAGAAGCTGAAATATGAGCTCATTAATGTAACTTCAAAGGAATACGCTCTTTGGATAATAAAATATCTGCTTCGCTGACACATTCCTTGTACATCTTTCAAATTGTATCAATTAACGTCATCCTGGTAATGAAGTTTCTTCCTATGTGGTTATTAGCATGAACCATACTGCTAATCCTGCATTAGCAATGAAAACAACGCGATTTAAAGGGAAAGTACGACCAACTCTGGCAATGTTTATCACACAATTGATTTGTTACACAAACATGTTAGCACTCGTTTTGCCAGCTTATGCTAGTGGTCAAACGTAAAAGGTCAGCCAGATGTCCTCGCTGGGTTTGTTGTTCTTAATTTAAAACCAACTCTAAATGTGTTACGTAAGCATACTCAGAGGATTAATATTCCAACGGGTAAATTTATTAAAACGGCAGGAATTTACAGGAACTGTGGATTGGATGAAGCACAAACCTAACACTGATGAGTAATGAAGATACACACTTGGAGACGCTGGAGGGAACAGATGTTGGAGTGGAACAGATGAACACACGCTGGAGAGCACACGGGAGGGGAAGTACACAAATTAGGTAGATAAACAGGTAAGTCGCTGCAGTAACATGTGAAGTCCACTTCAAATAAATGAGACCAGACACTGGAATGCTGTGAGGTGTGTGCTTAAGTAGCAGTCTTGATGAGGGTACTCATGAGGTTCAGGTGTGTTCAATCAGGAATCAGGTGAGGGTGTGCACTGTGATTAGGAAGTGAGTTAGACTGACCGATCTGTGACAAAATGCTAATAATCTGTCAAAGAGCCATTTTGTTTAGGAGATACATATGAGGCCCAATCAAAACTATTGAAATGAAAGTCATAAGGAAGACTTCCTGAATTGAATTACTGTGTGATGCTTGTTGATTACAGTCTCTTTAATTTGATTTCTCCTTTCCATCTCCTCCTCTCTCTCTCTTTTCATTATCTCTTCCCATAATTTGCTAGTATAAAGCTGCAGATTGGAGAATGAATGGAAATCAACATATTCAATAATGAATGCATGACATGGTGAAAGCAATGATGACATCAGCAAATTGCAGAGAAGGACGGTGTAGCCACAGTTCAGTTCAAGGTTAGCATCAATTCAGTTCCTCATTTCGGAAAGATTCAAATCTTTGCCATTATGCTTTTGCGTGTGTCAGTCAAAATGAGGATTTTGAGGGCAACGAAGATTTCTGTGTTAAAATTTTTTAGGAGCTTGTCTTTGTATAATTGCCAGTGAGAGAGTGACTGACAAAAATTGTTCTTAGAGGACTTGAGTTTCTTTTTCAATTCTGGAGCCAGAGAATAACTAAAATAATGAGATCATGGAAAAAGCATTAAAACCATTGCTTGGCCAATGAAAGCATTTTCCTTTATTCTTCACTTGACACTCAATGTACCTCTGAGTGTGACTGTTGAGCTCCATGATGGGATAGATAGAGGAGAAATGGACACATTTTCAAATAGCAGTAAACATCTGTTCATTGTCCATCACCTAACACTGTAAGAGCTGAAGTGAAGTGAGCAACTTTTCCCAAAAAAAAAAATATATATATTTAAGTTATCTTTCAGTAAGCACCCCACCCCCAAAAGATTGTCAGTAACATTACTCAAAGTTGAGAAGTACCTTTGCAAGTTTCTAAAATCATGGTAGTATTTGTTGTACTCCATTTAATTTATGCTGGCTTAAACTTGCAGTTGTATTTATTTTTCCTTCCAAATTATGAAAAAAAATTAAATAATGTAGGTTGATGATAATGTTTAATTTTCATGAAAATAACATCACTCTACTGCTAAAAGTAGACTGATATTTTTGTTATCCATTTATTTTATCCACTTTTATTTATTTGTGTATGCATGTATGTTTTTATTTATTTAATTGTATTTTATTTTATCTTTAGATTAAATATGACCTAGGCATTTATCCATAGATAAGGTTACTCATAAAGTAAACTTGGGAAAATATGGGATTGATTGATTGATTGATTGATTCATTCATTCATTTGTTTGGAATTATTGGAGAAGAGTAGGTTAATACTTATTTTGGAATTAAAAAGTAATACTTTGTTAAATTTTGGGAATAGATAGACAGACAGACAGACAGACAGACAAATAGACTGGCAGATAATTAAATATGTGACCCTGGACCACAAAACCAGGCTTTAAGTGAATAAATAATATTTCCATTGATGTATGGTTTGTTAGGATAGGACAATATTTGGCTGCGATAATACAACTATTTGAAAATCTGCAATCTGAGGTTGCAAAAAAATATAACTATTGAGAAAAACACCTTTAAAGATGTCCAAATGAAGTTCTTAGCAATGCATATTACTAAGCAAACATTAAGTTTTGATATATTTACAGTAGTACATTTACAAAATATCTTCACGGAACATGATCTTTACTTAATATCCTAATGATTTTTGGCTTAAAAGAAAAATCTATAATTTTGACCCATACAATTTATTTGTGGCTATTGCTACAAATATACCCCAGCGACTTAAGGCTGGTTTTGTGGTCCAGGTTCATACACACACACACACACACACATATATATATATATATATATATATATATATATATATCCTGGCATACATAAATACATTATATATATATATATATATATATATATATCCATTAATTAATAAACAAAATAGTGATGAAATGTAATTAATAGGTTCATTATTGACTTTATATTAAAATAAAGGCTAAATACTTAGTCATTAACTACTATTACTATTAACTGCTACAATTACTATTAGTTTTACTCTTTAATGTTAGTTTTTTGACACCAATAAACTGTTTACTATAACACTAGGGCCATGAACTAAAGACAACAGCGTCCGTTTTTATTCATGTTAATATAATATGCAAAAAACGATTGTCATCAATCACAATGGCTCAACATTGTAAAATGGCTTTAACTGAATGCTCATACAGTGCATATGTTCACAGTGGAATACAATGTATAGGTAAATTGTGCTGGTAAATTTGTAAAATGTTGCATGGAGTGTATCTTTCCTCGATGGAAAATAAATAAAAATGTCTCTTACGAGAGTAATTTATGTGTCCCTGCTGGTGAATAAAGCAATGCTCCCTTTTGCATTCGTAACATTACCAGCTGGAGTTCCCTTCTTTGGAAGAAATGGTGCCAGAACAACATCAAGTATTAATCACACCATGTCCTTTCCCTGACACCATTCCAAATGCCTTGTAGTTCACTTAGCACATAACACTCAGTTGCAACGCCGATTAATCCATCCTTTTGAGAGGAAAGTAATCTGACACATGTTTGTATAGCATTTGATGGTATATAAGCGAAGGCAGCCTGGTATTTTAAGTCCGCTTTTCCACCTAAACAAGGATGAAATGCATTTTATACAGCTGAAGCTAAACTATGCCCATCATGTGTGCACATTTTCCTACTCAGAGAAAGGTTACTTTGTAAAGTAACTAATAAAAAGGTAAAATATAAAATAAAAAGGTTGTGATCTGAACCAAACAGCCCTTTTGAGTTAAACAAAAACTTTATATTTTCTGGCTGTTTAGACCATTATCATGTACTGGGCTTAAAACTCAGCGTGAAATGTGGTTTGCAACCCATTTTGCTTCAGTGATCTACTTTAATCTTATCCTTCAGATGGTGAAAAGTGGTTGGAGGTGATGATTTCATGTTGACTTGAAGCACAGAGCTTCAAGAAAACCATGAAATTTAACACAACCATAATCTCCCCAATGTTCTTGTAAAAGTTTGAGGATATGCAACAGGAGTTTTTTTTGTGTGTGTGTGTGTGTTTTAACCATATTAAATTACTTAACGCAGAAATGTCTGGTAATTTTCAGAAATAAAGAGAAGGCAAGCAACATGTAATTAAATTTGACATTTTCTTGTAAAACGTACTCTAATAATCTTCCATTTACAACTTAAAAAAAAAAAACGTTGCGCGAAGTGTCAGTTTCACGTGATTCATTTTTAAATCGTTATTTTCTAAACAACGAGAATAATGTCCTGCTATTACCGAGTGTGTTAGGTGGCATTAGTTCTTATAGCTTATTGCTCAAAAAGGCAACCTCCTGAGGAATCATATGACGTTAAAGTAAATAACACTCATTCAGAGAAGAATTTGCAAGTAAAGGGGTAAATATGGCGACAACACCGACGAGGGCACTTCAAAGGATTTGAGGCCGTAATTTAATAACGTGGAAGACCTTATTTACGGATATGCGGCGTCGTTAGGGGAGAGTATGCCTCAAAGCAATTGTATTCATCTGCGCTAAAGATCTAAACCGAATCCCAATGCACGTCATTGCCAAAACAATGTTCCTCCGTGAGTAACTTGCAGTTTTACGCCTCCACCAGTAGAGTTTATTATTATTATTATTATGTATTTACTTTTTTTGGCGATTGTTATTATTTAATTTTACTTTCTAAAAACAGGAGTCATGAGATCCATAACAGTTATTTTATTCTATTGACACACCTTGTTCCCATTCAGACGAATAGGAATCTCGCTAGAGAGGCCAATCTGCTTCAAGTGTAACTAAAACGAGCCAATGTACATTGGCATGCAATCATATATAATGAGCAGCACATGCATTGCAACTTCAGCTTTTCGCTTCGGAGCCAAATAGTTGTTTTCTGCTGGAAGTGGTCTAAAAGAGTCTCTGCAGGATGATCTCTTTTCTGTGTAAAGTGTGGGTGTACAGCACCTCAACCTGCTCGTCACCGAGGGTGACCCCCTGCGGCTCCTTCCCTGGGTGGTAAGTTCCTTTTCGTTGTGTTCCTGCCTGGCTATGTGCCCAAGGTTCCTACCCCTCCCTTTAGGGACAAGGTAGTGAGCTTGCAAGCGCTGCCCCCGGAGGAGGCATACCTAGCCCTGGCTTTGCTCTGTCCAGTTCGCTCCTTGTGACTGTACATTGACAGAAATCAGACTCAGGACCTCAGACCAGCTCTTTGTCTGTTACGGAGGCCAGCAGAAGGAAAGGGCTGTCTCCAAGCAGAGGATGGCCCACTGGATAGTGGATGCCATCGCCTTGGCTTACCAAGCAGAAGGCGTGCCCTGCCCACTCAGGTTGTATGCCCACTCTACGAGAGGTGTGGCATCCTCCTGGGTGCTGGCTTGTGGCGCCTCGCTGACAGATATTTGTACAGCTGCGGGCTGGGCGACACATAACACGTTCACTAGATTATATAGCCTTCATGTGGAGCTGGTCTCCTCCTGTGTTCTCACCTCAGGTCAGAGGCAGGGAGAGTCCTCGGCTTAGTGTCGCCTTGCTGCGCTTACATGCGCTTATTTCTCCAGAGAGTCCCTACAAGGCAGACCCTGTTGAGTACTCTGATCACCCTTCTGCAGCCAGACATGGCGGAGCGTCTGGCACCAGGCCTTTACTCCGTTGTATCCTTGAGAACCGTATTTAGGCTGGGTTCTGTATGTGTGAGCCTACGTTGATCCCATATGTGTTATTCCACGGTTTGCTCCTAAACGAAGCCTGTGTCTTTCCCTCTGGGAGAACCCACCTCTCATCAGGTTGGAGTCACCCCAGTACTTCCATATGTAGTACAACCCTATGGGGTTAGTCCATATGTACTTCTCCACATAACTCCTTCGGGGAAGGATGTGGCTTCCGCAGAGTTCCTTTCCGGTGAAAGGGTACACTTTCCCAGTGTTATCCAATAGTCTAACTGAATGGGTTTTGGGGAACAGCAGTGATCGACAATCTCTGTGTTTGCCCTGTCCCACCGTACTTAAGCAAGGAGGTACAGGAGGCTTGCTACAGAGCGCTGGAAGGGGCAGCTCCTGTGGCGCTTTGGTAGGGATTCCAATTCGTCGGTCAGTCCGACGTATGTTGAACGTGACCAACTGAATGGGAACATCTCGGTTACATAGGTAACCCTTGTTCCCTGAAGGAGGGAACCGAGACATACCTCCCATCGCCACAGATGATGGACCCCGCCGATGCTGCCGCCTTAACTGTTCGGCTCCTCAGCGAAAACCTGAAGATACAACACTCCTGCTGCTTATTATATACCCGCGCTGCTAGATGAGCAGCTGTTGAATATGATTGCATGCCAATTTGCATTGGCTTGTTTTAGTTACACTCGAAGCATATTGGCCTCTCTAGCGAGATTCCTATTCGTCAGTCAGTCCGACGTACGTCTCTGTTCCCTCCTTCAGTGCACGAGGGTTGCCTATGTAACCGAGACGTTATAGACCATGAGAAATTAAGACAAAATATGTTATAGTATGCTACTGTAACAGATGCTGGGTCGGACACTGAGGTAAGTGAAAACACAGTGAGTTTATTTGACAGTCTAAGGATATTGGAGCTGAGATTGGAGACAGGAGGTGAGTAGAACAACTTCAGAGGGTTTACGTGGATTGGTTAGAGGGCAATCAGAGTTTTTGTATTCCACAGGAACAAATGGAGATGGAGCCAGGAGAACAGGATTGCCAGGAGCACACACCACAGCGGGAAGATAGCTGATGGCGGAGAACACAACTGGAAGGAGAAGTAGCAGGTGAGTAATACCAGGTAAGTAACAAACAGAGCATACTCAATTTGGAGATACCAGGAGCAGAGTCCACTTCGTGTTTACGAGATCGGACGAATACTGAGGCTGTGGTGTGTGCTTATATGCAGGGCTAGATGAGACTCATGATGAGGTGCAGGTGCATGTGATTAGAACTCAGGTGAGAGAGATCGATGTGATTGACTGAGCTGAGAGCCTGACCGATCTGTAACAGCTACATACGGAGGAGATGCTTCAGATAATATTGTAATAATTTGCTTTGTCCTTAGTTCGTTAATGACATGAAAGACAATTATTTATTTTTTTAAACAAATAGTAAAATGTGATTTTAAAGCTTTGAGAAATTTTGAGAGTATTGTCTCTGCTTGGAAAGTTTTTGAATACATGTTTTGAAAATGTTCAGTACCACATCTTTGTATTTTATGATAGTTCAAAGTTTTATCTTAACCTTTCTGAAACTTGTAATTGTACTTTAGCACTAATTCTGCACAATTAAAGTACATTAAGTACACAATTAGTTGTTCCAATTTAGCAGACTTTAAGTATACCAGTTTAGTATAATAAAATCCCCTTCAATTGTACTTTTAGTAAGTACACAAATATGAAAATGTATTTGTAGTATACCTAGTATAAAACAAATGTATTTCAAATACATTTATGTTCACTAGGGTGAGGTATGTATATGTGAAAACATCATATTTGTGTATTTATAAAGTGTATTATGTAAAACATGCATAGTAAATAAATATTTTAGCCTTTTTGAAAGTGTAATAAAGAAAAGTGCTGGTAATTTACTCACCTTCTTGTTTCAAGCAAAATGTAAGTTGTTATTCATTAATGTTCTGACAAGTTGCTCAAATAAGAACTACATTTGCAAATATTCAAGCTGGAATGAGATTTGAGAGCAATGGTGGAGAGTTTTAGGGATTTTTGTTCCTCAAACAAAACTAGCACAAGATTTCAGAATACTTTGGATTAAGTGTATAACTCGTTTATTATTATTATTGTTGTTATTGTTATTAACTTGACAGCTATATATGCATTCAATGTAATTGTATGTAGAAAAAAAACACTGTTTATTCTGCTTAAATATTTTTTTGATTGCATAGACCGTTTTGAAAACAACATGAGAGTGAGTAAATGTTGACAGGACTTTAAAAGGAAAATAATATGGCTGCCATCCAGTTGTTTTGAAGTGAATTTCTAAGATTATAATATTCACGAAAAGGTCTTCCAACTGAAGTAAAGCAGTTCTATTTTTAGTACATTAGTGTCATCGCTAAACATGTTACTTTTATATTCGCCAAACTTATACACTTACTGTTATGATGACAAAGTGACTACAGGCCAGAAATAAATGTGAAAGTGTGTCAGTCAAACAGTGAGGTGAGAGAGAAAAAAAAAAAGGTTGGGAGAATTAGTTGAAAATTTATCACATACCGGAAATGTCTAAAATTCCTAGGGGCAAAAAAGTGGCGGTGTACTGTATTGTTACTTGTAGAAAGATTTACGGGTGAATCGTGAATTCGGAATAATATACAAATTGTACGTTCTTTGAAATACTGGCCTGTCCAGTAACTTCTGGTTACTCTGCATTTCTCTAACAATACAATGTAGGATGAATCATTGATTCAGGCTTCTGTTTTGTCTGCAGCTGAACAGCTCAATGGTGATTCACCTCTTACCTCAATGACTTCATGAACTGAAACCTTTAACAGATAAACTACGTCTGGATGCTTGTGAATACATTTGCAATGTATTTACATTTGTAAAGTGTATCACTTAATTGTATGGCACTTCAGTGAAGACCTCTGGGAATGTGAGGTTGGCAGTGAATGTGAGAGTGTGTGACAAGTCAAACAGCTTGTGGACTTCAGCCTGATGTTAAACCTTTTGAATTGAAAATTAATAGAAAGGAAAGTTATACTGTTATTTATTCACCCTCAAATTATTCCAAACAAAATTTCTTACGTGGAACACAAAAGGAGACGTTTCACTGAATGTTTGCGCTGCTGTTTTTTATGCAGCAGAATTTAAGAATGATGTTGAGCTAAAAAATGGCAAAGATGTGTCATAAATATAATATGATTAAATATAATATAAATATAATATGCATTACTGTTGCGCTACATACCCCAACTTTAATTGAGTGTTATATATGGAAGCCGCTAAATAAAATGTAATGTAAACTCACAATTGCAAGTTAAAAAGTCAGAATTGCGAGATATCAAGTCAAAAGTTTGCGATTTAAACTCGCCATTCTGAATTTTTTTTCTCACAATTGCAAGTTTGCATCTTGCAATTATGAGTTTTTTCCAAGAATTTCCAGTTATAAAGTCCAGGTAAGCAATTATGATCGGATCTCATGAGATGGATGTTTAACCAAATGCAAACAGAGCCAATGAGCTCAGAGAGTAATTTTCCTGTTATGGCTGACTGTTCACAACCGGTCATGGTCATGTATTAACAGATCCCGAAACCCACTTGATGTTTAATGTTGTGTATCTGCTGATTAGCTATGCTGTCATAACCTGAGGCAGATGAGAGAAGAATGGCAGTTTATGATAGCGCTTCTGACAGAGCGAGCACGACTGACAGCTCTAGGTAGGCGTAGCCACTGAAACTCAAGCCAAAGCATATAGGTAAGGCACGCAAATGCAGATATGCAATCTGTCAAGAGCCATCAATTTCAGACTAACTCGCAACAAGAGTCTAGAAAAATAGATGCCAATGTATAACAACAGGTTCTGTGCCAGCTGTTATTCAATCAAATATCTGTTATTTTTTATGAATTGTATAGTCCCAAATATTTTTTTAATAATCATAACAATAACACATGAGTAAATAAACAATCAAACAAATAAACATATATTTAAATACATAAGCAAGCACCGTGCAGGTTTTAATTTCAGAATTAAAATAAAAATGTTGGTAAACATCTGTATTTATTTATTTATTTAAATTATATTTATAGGGTTGCTTGTATAGGGTTCACTGAATTTTTTTTAGGATTTACTTTGAAAGTTTTTCAATTAAAAATTGCTTGTAAATTTTACAAATAATCAATACGAAATGGCAAGTAACACATTGGATTATGACTTAAGATTTGACTTAAAAATATACTCGGATAACCTTGGTTCCCATTCAGTCGGTCACGTTCTGTTTTTACAGCTGGTAAGAGTGCGGCGAGAGAGAGAGAGCACATTACAGGCTGCACAAATCCCTGTTTGTGTTGCTGCGGCCGTTCCCCTGCGTGCTTCAGCACTAATTAAGAGAGCAAGTCCCTAAAAGAGCTTACACATGTAGAGCTTGCGTCTTTTTAAAGATGACATTCTACTTATGTGTTTCTGGATGCGGTCGTTACCTGGCGCCGAGAGATGGTCACGAGCGCTGCTTCGCGTGTCTGGGCTTAGCGCACGCTGAGGCAGCGTTTGTGGATGAGTCATGTACCCATTGTGGGAAGATGACCATCTCGGAGTTGCGATCGAGACTCCAGCTCCTGCAAAGGGGCGGAGTCCCAGTGCCGCTGTCTCGTTCCATCCCCCCTCAGAGTGTTGCTGCGAGCGGTGACACTGGTGATCTGAGGATCACAGTGAGTGCGTTTCCTTCGGGGAACCAACCCCCTGGGAAACCTCACTCCTCCTGCACTCCGCAGCCAGCAGAGCTGCCGGAGGAGCGCGGTGGGCCATCTCAAAGGTGTGCACCATCTGTGTCCTTCGGCGCTCCTCTCGATGACCGGATGTCGATAGCTGCATCGGAGGGTGAGTCAGATTTTTTTGGAGATGACGTGTCAGCGCAGTTACCTCCTTCGGGTACGGTGGCTGTGCCCGATACAGATCCGGAAATGATGGCTATGCTTTCCCGGGCCGCCAACAGGGTCAGGCTCGTGTGGAATCCTCCACCGTGTCCTGAACCCTCAAGGCTGGACGATTGGTTTCTCGGGGTGGCACGAGCTGGTTCTCAGCCACCCACTCCGGTTACTTTCTTCCCGGAAGTGCATGAAGAGCTCACTGGTACGTGGAAGGCACCTTTTACTGCCCGAAACCGTGCCAGTGGGCCCTCCTCCCTCACCACCCTTGATGGCGGTACGGCTAAGGGTTACACGCGCATCCCCCCAGTGGAGCGGGCCGTGGCTATGCAGCTGTGCCCTCACTCCACCTGGCGCGGGGAGCCGTCTCTCCCTTCCCGGGCCTGTAAGCACTCGTCGGACCTTACCGGCAGGGCTTACCAGGCCCGTTGTTGCAGGTCCATCAGGCCAAGGCACTGAGAGACCTGCACGAGGGTGGTCATGACCCACAAGTTCATCACGAACTTCGTGCTGCGACGGACCTCGCGCTTCGGGCGACGAAGGTTACGGCGCGGGCAGTGGGCCGTGCGATGTCCACTCTGGTGGTCCAGGAACGCCATCTCTGGCTGTGTCTGGCCGACATGAGGGATACCGACAAAGTCAGGTTCCTTAATTCCCTCGTGTCCCAGACCGGCCTCTTTGGCGACGCGGTCGAGAACTTCACCCAGAAGTTCTCGGCTGTACAGAAGCAGTCTGAGGCGATTAGCCACATCCTGCCCCGGCGGTCCGCTGTTGCATCCACTCTGCCGCCGGCAGCACCTCAGCCTGCTCGTTGCCGAGGGCGACCCCCTGCGACTGCCCCCGCTCCCGCGCCGCAGCAACAGCCTCCACCCAAGCGGCGCCGTGGAGCCAGTCGTAAGCGGGGTCCCCAGCCCGTCCAGGCCCCCGCCAAGAGGGGCGGCAAAGCCAAGAGCAATAGGCCCTAGGACGGGCGACCTGGAGATGATTGGGACTGCTCTTCAGGAGATGGTGACTGCACCGCTCCTTCCCCCGGAGGAGGGCCGGGTGGTAAATCCTTTGTTTTTTCCTTCTGTTCCGCCAGCCAGCGGTACCCAAATTTTCGATAAAAGAGCAGTTTCTGTCATCTCTGGGTCCGAAGAGGGCTCGGAGAGTAGTGGGAGGAGCAAAACCTCTCCACTCTCATCCACCTCTTCTGTCACCAGCGGACAGCAGTGCGCAGTTCGAGATGGGCACCCAAGCCTCTCCTGCACCCTTGTCCGACCGTGGAACCAGGTAAGTGTTGCACAGCACACTCAGACCCCGCTACGGGCCGCCTCCCAAAGAGAGCCCCCCGAGCCCCGTCCCTGCGTTCCACCTCGCTGCCCCACTGCGGGTACGCCGGTGGTCCCCTTGGTCCCACTTGTGCGGTCTCTGCGAGCCTGGTTAGCGCTCCCCAGTCCGTCTCGCTGGCTCATTCGGACCATCAGGCTCGGCTATGCGATTCAGTTCGCCCGGCGTCCCCCCAAGTTAAGGGGTGTCCACTTCACTTCAGTGAAAGCTGTCGATACCCCTGTCTTGCGTGCGGAGATCGCAGTCCTACTGGCGAAGGACGCGATAGAGCTGGTCCCTCCTGCCGATATGAGGTCAGGGTTTTATAGCCCTTACTTCATTGTACCCAAGAAAAGCGGTGGGTTACGACCGATCTTGGATCTGCGAGTTTTGAATCGGAGCCTTCACAAGCTACCGTTCAAGATGCTCACGCAGAAACGCATTTTCGAGTGCATCCGTCCCCAAGATTGGTTTGCAGCGATCAACCTGAAGGACGCGTACTTTCATGTCTCGATTCTTCCTCGACACAGGCCGTTTCTGCGCTTTGCGTTCGAGGGTCGAGCATATCAGTACAAGGTCCTACCCTTCGGGCTGGCCCTGTCTCCCCGCATCTTCACGAAAGTCGTGGAGGGAGCCCTTGTTCCCATGAGAGAACAGGGCGTCCGCATCCTCAACTATCTCAACGACTGGCTCATTCTCGCTCAGTCTCGGGAACAGTAATGCGAACACAGGGATTTGGTGCTCAGTCACCTCAGCCAGTTGGGCCTTCAGGTCAGCTGGGAAAAGAGCAAACTCGCACCAAGGCAGAGGATCTCTTTTCTCGGTATGGAGTTGGATTCGGTTGAACAGTCAGCACGCCTCACAGAGGAACGTGCTCAGTCGGTGTTGAACTGCCTGAATACATTCAGGGGCAGGACAGCGGTCCCACTGAAACTTTTTCAGAGGCTCCTGGGGCATATGGCGGCCGCAGCGGTAGAAACCCCGCTCGGCTTGCTTCATATGAGACCGCTTCAGCACTGGCTTCATGGCCGAGTCCCGAGATGGGCGTGGCAACGCGGCACGTACCGAGTGGCAATCACTCCGGAATGCCACCAAACCTTCAGCCCGTGGTCAGACCCCTTGTTTCTTCGGGCAGGAGTAGCCCTAGAGCAGGTGTCCCGGCATGCTGTAGTCTTCACGGATGCCTCTGCCACCGGCTGGGGGGCCACGTACAACGGGCAGGCAGTGTCAGGGGTTTGGAAGGGCCCCCAACGGCATTGACACATCAACTGCCTCGAGTTGCTAGCAGTATACCTTGCCCTGGGCCGCCTGAAGGGGCCGTTACGGGGCAAGCATGTGCTGGTCCGTACGGACAATACTGCGACCGTTGCGTACATCAACCGTCAAGGAGGTCTGCGCTCCCGTCGCATGTCGCAACTCGCCCGCCATCTCCTCCTTTGGAGTCAGAAGCATCTGAGGTCGCTTCGCGCCATTCATGTCCCTGGTGTGCTCAACCGTGTGGCCGATGAGCTCTCACGAGCTGCGCTGCCAGGAGAGTGGCGACTCCACCCCCAGGTGGTCCAGCTGATGTGGGGGGAGTTCGGCGAAGCTCAGGTAGACCTGTTTGCCTCGCTAGGAACCTCCCACTGCCAGTTGTTTTACTCCCTGTCCGGGGGGACACTCGGTACAGATGCACTGGCGCACAGCTGGCCCCGGGTCCTTCGCAAGTATGCGTTTCCCCCAGTGAGCCTACTTGCACAGACCTTGTGCAAAGTCAGGGAGGACGAGGAGCGGGTCTTGCTAGTTGCGCCCTATTGGCCCAACCGGACCTGGTTCCCGGAACTCATTCTCCTCGCGACAGCCCCTCCCTGGCTAGTTCCTCTGAGAAAGGACCTTCTTTCTCAGAGACGGGGCACCCTTTGGCACCCGCGTCCAGACCTCTGGAAACTCCATGTCTGGTCCCTGGACGGGACGCGGAGGTACTAGGCGACTTACCCCCTGAGGTACTTAACACCATTGCTTCGGCACGTGCACCGTCTACGAGACGTGCTGACGCCTTGAAGTGGAACCTATTTGTCAAGTGGTGTTCTTCTCGCCGAGAAGACCCCCGAAGATGTTCGATCGGTGTCGTGCTTTCCTTTTTGCAGCAGGGGTTGGAGCGTAGGCTGTCTCCCTCCATCCTCAAGGTTCATGCTGCCGCTATATCCACATACCACGACCACATCGATGGTAAGTCGATTGGTAAGCACGACCTGGTCGTCAGGTTCCTTAGGGGGGCAAGACGGTTAAATACTCCTCGACCCCCCTCCATACCCTCTTGGGACCTTGCTCTGGTGCTTCGAGCACTCCAGAATGCTCCCTTTGAGCCTTTGCAGTCAGCAGACTTAAGGATTCTGTCTATGAAGACCTTGTTGCTGGTTGCATTGGCCTCCATCAAGAGGATAGGGGACCTGCAGGCGTTTTCGGTTGACGAATCGTGCCTAGAGTTCGGGCCGGGTGACGGCCACGTGCTACTGAGTCCCCGGCCTGGCTATGTGCCCAAGGTTCCTACCACTCCCTTCAGGGACCAGGTAGTGAGCCTGCAAGCGCTGCCCCTGGAGGAGGCAGACCCAGCCCTGGCTTTGCTCTGTCCAGTTCGCGCCTTGCGACTATACACAGACAGAACTCTAAGCCTCAGGACCTCAGACCAGCTCTTTGTCTGTTACGGAGGCCAGCAGAAGGGAAAGGCTGTCTCCAAGCAGAGGATGGCCCACTGGATAGTGGATGCCATTGCCTTGGCTTACCAAGCTCAAGGCGTGCCCTGCCCGCTCAGGTTGCGTGCCCACTCTACGAGAGGCGTGGCATCCTCCTGGGCGTTGGCTCGTGGCGCCTCGCTCACAGATATTTGTAGAGCTGTGGGCTGGGCGACACCTAACACGTTCGCTAGATTCTATAGCCTTCGTGTCGAGCCGGTCTCCTCCCGTGTTCTCACCTCAGGTCAGAGGCACGGAGAGGTACCGGCTTAGTGTCGGCTTGCTGCGTTACATACACTTATTGCTCCAGAGAGTCCCTATAGGCAGACCCTGTTGAGTCCTCCAATCACCCTTCGGCAGCCGGACGTGGCGGAGCGCCCGGCGCCAGGCCTTTACTCCGTTGTATCCTTGAGAACCGGATTTAGGCTGGGTCCCATATGTGTGACCCTACGGGGATCAAGAGCAAGGGGGTCAGGAGGCTTGCTACAGAGCGCTGGAAGGGGACAGCTCCTGTGGCGCTTTGGTAGGGATTCCTATTCGTCGGTCAGTCCGATGTACGTCGAACGTGACCGACTGAATGGGAACGTCTCGGTTACAAAGGTAACCCTCGTTCCCTGAAGGAGGGAACGGAGATGTACGTCCCGTCGCCACAGTCGCTGGACCCCGCTGTTGCTGCCGTCTTACTTGTTCGGCTCCTCAGCGAAAAAATCTGAAGATGCAACGCACCTGCTGCTCATTATATACCCGCGCTGCGAGGTGAGCAGCTGCTGCATATGATTGCATGCTAATGTGCATTGGCTCGTTTAGTTACACTCGAAGTAGATTGGCCTCTCTAGCGAGATTCCTATTCGTCGGTCAGTCCGACGTACGTCTCCGTTCCCTCTTTCAGGGAACGAGTGTTACCTATGTAACCGAGACGTTTTATATATAAATTAGAAAATATATTTGTTTTTTATCAATTATAAACGTTTTATAATGTTTTTTTTATTTTTATCTATTGATTATTGCTTTTTACTGTGCATAAAAAATAAACACCTTATGAAAGCATTATTGTTAAGAGAAAATTTCACTGAAATTATCCACCTTTTACTAAGTCTTTCTAAGTAAGGGAATTTTATAAATTAAAGTAACTGTTAAGAATTTTGTTAACCTTAGCCTTTCCTCAACAAGTCTTTGAGACCGTTTTCTTTTTCTTGACATGTACATTCACAGAAGCATCTTTTTTTCATGTTCTTTCTCTTTTTTTCCCAGCAATTTGTTTTACAGCCATGTGAGAAACCAGCATTTATCCTTCTTTTTACATAACATTATGAAGTTCATATTTACTCTATATGATAACAATTACCCTGGGATGTTAATTCAGGTGTGCTGATGATCATTATTTAGATAAATTGTTTTCATTTAAGGCTTTTGAAATGTTTTTTACTAATTGGTGTCAACAAAGTGAGTATTCTGCTTTTTACATGAAATCCCTGGTGCTCAGGTAAAACGGAAATAATGAAGGCCATGCACTAAGCATTACCACCCTTCAGCTTAAGTCTGGATTTGGACAACAAACCACAAAGCAGCTCTCAGCTGACAGCTAGTTAGCTGCCCTGCAACACTCAGAGCTCATTTATGGCTTACTGTGTTCCTCTGTTGTGGAAGTTTCCTCTTCCGTAAACTACAACTTTTCTATTCTCTGCTTTTGTAATTAACTTTTCAACCTTTGTTATTAAAGTGAAGAGAAAAAAAATTTTTTCCCTCTTTTAGGCACGTGCTAGGCTAGATGAAGTTTGAAGTTTCAAAATTAGTCGTGCAATTTAGAGTTCAAGTTTGCGAATTCTGCAGAGATTAGAATGTAATCATTTTCTCTTCAGATTTTTCCACAGAGCTGCCTCCTGTAGTTAAACTCTTAATTAAAAGCAGAGTAGATCATTAGTAATGAGTAAAATATCTGAGAACTGATTGAGTGGCCAAATTTTTTCAGTCGTACCGAGATGTTTGGTTTGCTCTCATGTCGTTTGTTTTTAGACACTTAAACAATCCACATCACAGCATAATATATTATATAATTTGGGATATATTATAAAATAATTAAACATATTACTTATAATAACTATGTGCGGAGGCATTTAGGTTGGTAAGGAGACAATTCAGATTTTTCCTAAAAAGCAAAGCCATTTCAAAGCATGAAGAGAAAAAAAATGTTAGGAACAGTGATGCTAACTTAACTCTTTCCACAACAGCATTTTTTTGTTAAGTTTACAGCCAGTACCAACATAAACGCAAGTAACATTTTAAGTCAAATTTTTGTTAAAGACTATGTCTGTTTTGGATTGATAAAGATGTTCAAATCATAGTCATATACCTTTTTGTGTGTTCAACGTTTCGTTCGGTAACTGTTTTGATTAAAAAATTATTTAATATTTGATAATCGCTTTAGCTTATGTGTCTAAGCGATGCTTGTTCTGCGTCTTCATTTGTTTTTGGGTCCTAAGATTCTGCACTCTTTCACATGTGTAATAGTGCCCCCCAACGTATGACAATGAAAACATGGATTGCTATAAATTTCCGTCAATGACCGGGAAAGAGTTAACTACATTTAAGAGTAAACAGTAACAGTTCGTCTATCTAAAATTGTAACTGTGCACTAACTGTCACCCCCCCCCCCCCTTTCTTTGTAAATAGACTTGAAAGTTCACTATTTAAAGTTAAATTGTTCTAATTCATGAATGCTTTTGAATACAGACCTGAGGTTGGTCTCTTTCTAAAGAAGGCAATCAGCAGATTATTGCATAAGTGAAATTACATTACAAAAATAAATTTAAACAGTTATAAAAGTTTACATTTACTCTAAATAAAATGCACTGTTTTATTTTATTTGATATAAAATAAATATTTTACAAAATAGGTTTAAATCCAAATTTGGCATAACATTAAAGCCATATGTCTATATAAGGTGTGTTCCAAATTTGAAGTTGATATATTAAAAAAATGATATGTTAATATGCAATTTTCTTTAGGCGTTATACCACAAACCGCCACCGGGTGCCATCCAAACCCCATTAAATGTTTTTAATACATTTTGATGTCACAAATGTATACATTTCTCTCTCCGTATTACTCCTATCACAAAATAGAATGGCATCTTGAGACTCAGACCTTTCCGATAATATGTATTTTGTCAAGATTATAAAAAGTTTTGATTTTATAAGACCGTAATGCATTTGGAATATGAAACCTCCCACTAAGGGGGAGGAGCCCGCTAAAATATTTTAGAGTACAATTTATATGGTAACACAATATCCGATTTCAAAACTGTTTTCACAGGATACATTTTGAGATTTTAAGCTTTCAAACGATATATATGTATATATATATATATATATATATATATATATATATATATATATATTATATGATGATTGCTAAAACATTTGATAGGGAAAAAAAGGAAACAAATATAATTGTGTCAAAGGTCAGAGCTCCTGTTATGGCTCCTGTATATGTTTTGAAGTGCACTCTTGTCATAAATAAATCTATTACTGCTCCTACATATTTTTTTTAAACAAACAGTGGTAAAATATCTATTTAGGAGTCTTGGACCTTATATAGTTGGACAATATATAGTTTTTCATGATTAGATTTAATGGTAATATATTGGTACACGGGACAGTGCCAGTTATTAACAGCTGTTATCCATTTTGGTACACACACTGTCAGAACTTATTTACATAGCACATTTTTTATTTTGGTCACACATGTGAACCTGTGGACCACTTACCAGCTGTGTGTACTTAGTGCAATGAATGATGGGAAATGTAGTCCAGGGTAATATGATAGTCTGTGTGGTATGAGAGTCTATTTAATGTAAGAGTGACCTCTGGTGGCGAGCGAATGAAAGTCCATGGACCTGTTTCATGGACACGAACAGGGTTTCCAGTTTTTCACAATATTTCCACCCAATTGTTTCTCAAAACTAGTCCAATCATGTTCAGAGGGGTAAATATTTTAATAGTTTTATGATATGTGAACTCATGTTTTGCTTGTAGATTTGACACCAGTGATAATTCCATCGACGAAGACGACGATTAAAAATATTAGTCAATTAACCTTTTTTTGTGACTAAGACGAGACGTTGATGAGCTAAAAGTAATATCTGATGATAAAAACTATGACAAAATGTATGCCGCGTCTTCGTTAACAAGACGAGATGGGACTAAAACTGTATTTGAGGACTACCAGACATTCAAAATACATCCTATGCTAAGTTAACTTTCTCTTTCAAAATGTGCGTCTCTGTCATTGGATAAGGTGCATTTGCATATCTAGTCTCAGTATGACAGCTACAGTGGACAGATGGGATAGTGAAACGCAAACTAGCGATCTGAAACTATGACCTCAGCACCCGAAGGGTTAGGGAGTCACAATTCGTTGTCGATTAAATTTAAGTTAGTGAAGACGGATTGATGGAATCGCGCTGACATAGAAGTGCTCCTCTCTCTCGGGCACGCTCCACTTCAGTTCTCAGTGCTCAAATACACACACAGCAGTTCAAATGTCTATCGTGTCTAGCATCTCATGCATGCCTTTCGTCTTAAAGGGACAGCATTCCTAAATAAATACCTATCTGTGTCATCAATGTTAACCATTTAATTTGTATCTCTACCAAAAAATGAAAATGTATTCCAGTTTTTCCAAATTCAATCCTTGATTCAAATTCCTCATAAGTTTAATTGATTTGGTCTAAAGAGAGAAGAATTGATGACATTTTTTTTATTTCAATACTACATATAAAATGGCTACAAACATAAATGTTGGTAACTGCAGTTTGACTAAAAGTAATGACTAAAAGTTGACAAAAATGCAATGACTTTTTGTCGACTAACATTAGACTAAAACTATGAAAGACTCAAATTACTAAATTGTGACTATTAAGCATTTTCGTCTCAAGATAAAGACTAAGACTAAATAAAAAAATGCCTGCCAAAATGAACACTGGTTGTCACTGTAATACATATGAGTTCTGACACATATCACACTTCCACTGATTACCTTTCGCTACTGTCTTGATAACTTTGGGTATGTAACATCTTTAAAATGTCTCCTGTCAGCGCGGAATTATGACAAATGTCGTTCTAGAGTGACGTAAAAGCAGCATGAAATCCGACAAGACCATTCACATTGCGGTCACTTTGTAAAACATCTGACGTAGATCGGATTTAGAACCACATATGGAAGTAGCACAAATCAGAATTGAAAAGATCAGATTCCATGCGGTTTGTGCTGTTCACAATTTCATGACAAAAAAACAGATCTGAGTCACATGTGGGCAAAAAAAATCTGATTTGGGTCACATTTGCCTGCAGTGTGAAGGTAGCCTAAGAAAACCCTTGTGAAAAAGGACACTACTTTAGGATTTATTACATACATAATATACTTTAAAATAATGAACTTAAGTATCTAAGGGTTCCAGGCACATGATTGCATGTTTTTGTAATTAAATAAAAGTTTATAATCATTTAAAAATTATATTAAATGCAATTAGTTAAGTTTTAAGTAGGACTTTAGATGTACTTACCCACTTTTATATGTAATTTCATAATTTCAATTTACATTACATATATACTTATATTGAAAATTGTACTGTATGCCATTTATTTAAGATTACTTGTAATAATATATTTGGGTCCCACTTTATATTAGGTGGCCCTATGTACTTATATTGAAATTCATAATTTGATACAATGTACTTAGTGTGTACATGTTTTTACATTGTCCGTACATATTTAAAAATAATTATATGTAATTGCATCTGTAATTTATCTAATTATATTTATAATTACACTGTTTACCCATCCCTTACACCTTAACCCACCCTTAAACCCACCCATACCACCAAAACTGTCACTAACCTTATCCATATCCCACCTCAATAGCAGCAAAACAATTTTCAAATACAATATTACCACAATGAGTACTTTGAACTTAATTTTGATGTAAGTACATAGTAGTTAAGGCCACCTAATATAAAGTGTGACCTACATTTGATGAAATTGCCACTTAATACAATTTAAAATGTATTAACTTAACATAATATTGAATAACACACTGGAGTGTTATCCAACACATTCAAATAAACATACATATTTAAAGCACATTATTGATGCAAAGTCTGTTTAAGTGTGATAAGAAACACTAAATAAAAAGTACAATATATGTGCACTTAAGCATTTTAAATATATTTATTTCATGTCTTATTTTGACATAATGTGGTTAGATCTTAGTCTGTGAGTTGTTTACATCCTTATTTATTAGTCTTCACATTAAGGCCTTTTATATTGTTAATTCAGACTGATTTGCGAATGCAAGAGCCAGGATTTATTGCATGAACCAATCACAGTCGAACAAAACCAGTCATATCCAATCATATCGTGATGGAGGCATTTCCTCCTCTCATGTGTCTTTCCCCCATTTGTTCTCAATTACCTCCCAGAAAAGTCACAGTACGCCTTAAAAGGTCTTTTAAAACGCAATGGGCCGAGGGAAGGTCAGAGAGACGTTGACTTTTAAGTTTAACTGCATTTATAGTTATAGTATATAGTATAACACAAAAACCATTTCCAAAATGTTGACAAGACTATGTTTAATATAACATCTGTTTAACTTATAACATGAAAGTAAGGTTAATAATATAACTTAGATTACACATTTTTCAGTTTTACTCAAATTAGGGTGATGCAAAAATGAGTACACCCCACAACAAAATCTACTAAATCTGGTACTTTGTATGGCCTCCATGATTTTTAATGACAGCACCAAGTCTTCTAGGCATGGAATGAACAAGTTGGCGACATTTTGCCAGATCTATCTTTTTCCATTCTTCAAGAATGACCTCTTTTAGAGATTGGATGCTGGATGGAGAGTGATGCTCAACTTGTCTCTTCAGAATTCCCCATAGGTGTTCGATTGGGTTCAGATCAGGAGACATACTTGGCCACTGAATCGCTTTCACCCTGTTCTTCTTCAGAAATCCAACAGTGGCCTTAGATGTGTGTTTAGGATCATTGTCATGTTGGAAAAGTGCATGACGACCAAGGGCACGGAGTGATGGTGGCATCTTCTCTTTCAGTATAGAGCAGTACATTTGTGAATTCATGATGCCATCAATGAAATGCAGCTCCCCGACACCAGCAGCACTCATGCAGCCCCACATAAGGACACTGCCACCACCATGTTTCACTGTAGGCACCATGCATTTTTCTTTGTATTCCTCACCTTTGCGATGCCATACAGTTTTGAAGCCATCAGTTCCAAAATCATTTATCTTGGTCTCATCACTCCAGAGTATAAAGTCCCAGTAGTTTTCATCTTTGTCAGCTTGGGCCCTGGCAAAATCTAGGCAGGCTTTTTTGTGCCTGGGCTTTAGGAGAGGCTTCTTTCGTGGACGGCACCCATGCATGCCATTCCTCTGCAGTGTACGCTGTAGTGTGTCACGGGAAATAGTCACCCCAGTTTGGCTTTCTACTTCTTTAGATAACTGCAGTGAACTTGGATGTCGATTTTCTTCAACCCTTCTCATCAGAAGACGCTCCTGACGAGGTGTTAACTTCCGTGGACGACCTGGACGTCTCTGTGAGATGGTTGTAGTTCCATCTTTTTTAAATGTTTTTTACCACTTTTGCTACAGTATTCTGACTGATAAGTAAAGCTTTGCTGATCTTCTTGTAGCCTTCACCTTTCTTGTGTAAAGAAATTATTTTCTTTCTCAGGTCTTGTGACATTTCTCTTTCATGTGGTGCCATTGCTGACAGCATGAAATGGGAAGGGGTTTTCTTTAAGTAACACCCTTTTATAGTCAACTGTCACCTGTGTATGAATTAGAAATTAGACTCACCTGTGGTTGAATTCTTGTTAAATTAGACATTTGTAGTCTAAAATGTAGCTTTGCTCCAGAGACTTTCAGTGGGGTGTACTCATTTTTGCATCACCCTAATTTGAGTAAAACTGAAAATTTTGTTCTCTAAGTTATATTATTAACCTTACTTTCATGTTATAAGTTAAACAGATGTTATATAAAACTTAGTCTTGTCAACGTTTTGGAAAATGTTTTTGTGTTCATTGAGATATTGTTTAAAATGTTACTTTTCAAAGGGGGTGTACTCATTTACGCTGAGCACTGTATATATATATATATATATATATATATATATATACAACCTGAATGCCTGAATTGTTGGGACGTTTTCAAATTTGAATAAAATGAAAATGAAAAGACTTTCTAATCACTTGAGCCAATATTTTATTCACAATAGAACATAGAGAACATAACAAACGTTTAAACTGAGAAATGTTACACATTTATCCACTAAATGAGCTCATTTCAAATTGTATGCCTGACAGAGGTCTCAAAGAAGTTGGCATGGGCAACAAAGGGCTGAAAAAGCAAAACATTTTGAAAAGATTCAGCTGGGAGAACATCTAGCAAATAATTAAGTTGATTGACATCAGGTCTGTAACATAATTAGCTATAAAAGGGATGTCTTAGAGAGGCAGAGTTTCTCAGATGTAAAGCTGGGCAGAGGCTCTCCAATCTGTGAAAGAGTGCATACAAAGATTGTGGAATACTTTAAAAACAATGTTCATCAATGTCAAATTGCAAAGGCTTTGCAAATCTCATCATCTACAACCGATAATACCATCAACAAACTCAGATAAACTGGATAAACCTCTGTGCATTAGGGACAAGGCCGAAGACCTTTGTTGGATGCCCGTGGTCTTCGCGCCCTCAGACGACTGCATCGCCATGATTCTGTCATTTATATTACTAAATGGGCCCAGGAATACATACAGAATCCACTGTCGGTAAACACCGTCTGCCCTGCCATCTGCAGATGCCAACTAAATCTCTATCATGCAAAAAGGAAGACATATGTGAACATGGTCCAGCAGCCCCGTTGTGTCCAGTGGGCCAACGCTCATTTAAAATGGTTTCAAAGTGGAAAAATGTTCTATGGTCAGACAAGTGCAAATATTACATTCTTGTTGGAAATCACGGACACCGTGTCCTCCGGGCTACAGAGGAGGGAGATCTTCCAGTGTGGTATCAGCATCCAGTTGATCTTCAAAACTCCAGAAACTCATAAACTCGATGCCCAGATGTATTCAAACTGTTTTGAAAAGAAGAGGATATGCTACACCTGTTACGGATTGACCCACAGAGACGGAGAGAGAGTTGAACACAGGTATTTATTGAGAGTCTAAGAGCGACAGCAGGAAGCAGGTGAGTAAAGGGTATGCTGAGACTTCTACTGGTGATGAGCAATTCAGATCGGTGTTGTCCTACGGTTCCAGGAGATCGTGGATGGAACCACTGTGGGGAATCCTGGATGGGATGTGGAGGATGGACAGGCGAAGAGGAGGATTGAGGACGAGGACAACACACTGGGGATGACACAGAAGGTTAGTCAAGCACTCAAACACAATACCAATGGAGAGAAGCAGGAAGTGAGTCCAATGGTGTCTAAACGAGACTGGACACTGAAGTGAGCTGGTGCTGGTGCTTAAGAGTGCTTGGTGCTGATTGCTGGAATGACTTGCAGGTGGTGGTGATTAGAATTCTGGTGAACTGGTGCGCTGTGATTGGGTGGATCGGGGAACCGGCTGTTCTGTGTCAGTACCCCCCCCCCCTCCACGGCTCGCTCCTGAGGGCCGAAGAACTCGACGTCGTGGTGGTCGACCTCGTCCTCGGGGAGCAGGCTGTTCTGGGTGTGTGGTGTGTAAATTTTCCAGTAGATTGGGGTCAATGATGTTATCTCTGGGCTCCCAGGATCGTTCCTCTGGTCCATAGCCCTCCCAATCCACCAAATACTGCAGCTTACCACCACGACGTCGGGAGCACAGGATTTCCTTCACTGTATACGCCGTACCGTCTTCCAGGATTAAAGGAAGGGGGGGCTCCTCAGCCGGTTCCGGATCTGTGGAGACAGAGACAGGATGATGGTGAGGCTTGAGGAGTGACACATGAAAAGTGGGTGTATGCGGTAGTGTGGAGGTAGTTAGAGTTTGTAGGTGACCGGGTTGATCTGCTTTATGATGGGAAAGGGACCAATGAATCTGGGACTGAGCTTTTTGCAGGGGGTGCGCAACCTGATGTCCCGGGTTGACAGCCAAACCTTTTGCCCTGGTTGATATATGGGATTATCGGAACGTCTGAGGTCGGCTGTCATCTTGCGTCTGCGCAAAGCTCTTTGCAGCTGGTGGTGAGCTGCTTCCCAGACCCTCTCGCTCTCTCGGAACCAGTAGTCGACCGATGGAACTTCGGATGGTTCGCCTGACCAGGGGAAAAGAGGGGGCTGGTATCCGAGCACGCACTGGAAAGGAGTGAGTCCGGTGGATGGTTGGCGAAGGGAGTTCTGTGCGTACTCGGCCCAGCCCAGGAGCTGGTTCCAAGAGTTCTGGTGGCCGTGGCAGAAGGTTCGTAGGAATCGGCCTATCTCCTGTATTTTCCTCTCAGTCTGCCCGTTAGTCTGTGGGTGGTAACCAGATGAGAGACTCACGGTCACATTCAGGAGGGAGAAGAAGGCCTTCCAGACGCGGGAAATGAATTGGGGTCCTCGGTCGGATACTATGTCCTCTGGGATGCCGAAATACCGGAATACCTGGTTGAATAGATTCTCTGCAGTTTCTATGGCCGTGGGAAGGCCCTTAAGGGGGAGAAGACGACAACTCTTCGAGTATCTGTCCACTATGACTAATATGCAAGTGTTGCCGTTTGATGGTGGGAGATCTGTGATGAAGTCTACTCCTAAATGTGACCATGGTCGAGTTGGAATGGGCAGCGGAAGGAGTTTGCCAGATGGAAGGTGGCGGGGACTCTTGGAGACGGCACAGTCGGAGCATCCTTGTACGAACCTTCTCACGTCTTGGGCCATGTTGGGCCACCAGAAGCGATCTTTTAGCAGCGAGAGGGTTCCATTGGCCCCGGGGTGGCCAGTGCCCAGAGAAGAATGTGCCGAGTGGATGATGGGAATACGTTGTCTTCAGGGAACGTATTGTAGACCTGGTGGACAGCCCGGCGGATCAGAGGTGGAGACACTGGGAGTAAGAATGGACTCGGGGGCCCATTGGATGGGGCTTAGAAACATGTCCTCTGGAAGGATGGGTTCGGGCTCATGGTTGTCCTCTTCGGGTGTGTGGAGACGAGATCATGCATCCGCTTTCAGGTTCCGGGATCCTGGTCTTTATGAGATGGAGAAATGGAAGCGTGTGAAAAACAGAGCCCATCTAGCCTGACGCGGGTTTAGTCTCTTGGCTTCCCGAAGGTACTCTAGGTTCTTGTGATCGGTCAAAACTATGAAAGGTTCCTGAGCGCCCTCCAACCAGTGTCTCCACTCCTCGAGAGCCAACTTAATGGCAAGTAGCTCTCGGTTACCGATGTCATAGTTCTTCTCCGCCGGGCTGAGTTTGCGTGAGAAGGCACATGGATGGAGTTTGACTGGATTCCCCTGCTGCTGAGATAACACTGCCCCTACCCCGGTGGTGGAGGCATCGACCTCAACGACAAAGGCCTTGTTCGGGTCTGGATGAACCAGGATAGGGGCAGTGATGAAGGTCTCTTTTAGGATGTTGAAGGACTTCGTGGCCGATGGTGTCCAGGACAGTGATTTGGGCTTGTGTTTGAGGAGGTCGGTGAGCGGGCCGGCTATGGAGCTATAATTCTTGATGAACCTCCTATAGAAATTAGCGAAACCTAGAAAGCGTTGGAGTTCCTTAATCGACGTGGGCAGGGGCCAATCTTGGATGGCGGCTACCTTCCCCTCGTCCATCTTGATACCCTCCTGGTCGATAAGGTAACCCAAGAATTTGACTGAGAATTGATGGAAGGATCATTTCTCTGCTTTAAGGAACAGGTTATTCTTTCTTAATTGTTGGAGGACCTCCGCAACGTGTTGGCGATGTTCGGCCTCACTCCGGGAGTAGATAAGGATGTCATCGATGTAGATGAGAACGAAGTGATGGAGAAACTCCCGGAGTACCTCGTGCATGAAGTCCTGGAATACGGAGGGGGCATTGGCTAGTCCATACGGCATGACTCGATATTCATAGTGGCTGGTCGGTGTTACAAAGGCAGTTTTCCACTCGTCCCCCTCACGTATCCGGATTAGGTTGTAGGCGCTGCGGAGGTCCAACTTAGTGAAGACACGGGCTCCGCGGAGTTGCTTCAGCGCCGCTGGGATGAGGGGAAGAGGATAGCGAAACTTGACAGTGATTTTATTCAGTGCCCGATAGTCGATACAAGGCCTCAAACCACCGTCCTTCTTGGCCACGAAGAAGAAACTCGAAGCAGCAGGGGATGTGGAAGGACGGATGTATTCTTGTTCGAGAGCCTCCTCGATATACTCCTCCATGGCCCTCTGATCTGGGATGGACAGTGGGTATATTTTCCCACGGGGCACTGGCTCACCCGGAAGCAGATCGATGGCACAGTCCCATGGTCGATGTGCAGAAGATGTCACTGAAGGGGGCGTAACAGGATGGAACATCCACTGACTGTTTCTCCACCGGGCTCTCGATGGAGGTAGTGCAAATCGGGAGAGGAGCGGGAGTCTTCCTTGGAGGATGAGGCATATCTGGGAAACAGTCGGGAAAACAACTCTCGCCCCACTTCAGGACTTCTCCGGACTTCCAGGAGAGGATGGGATTGTGCTGCAATAACCACGGGCGCCCTAGGATGACATCAGCGGTGGAATCCTCCAGAACCAGTAAATGAAGGTCTTCTTCATGAAGGAGACCCACGCGTAGGTTAATCGGTCCAACCTGATGTCGTAGGTGCTTACGACCCAAAGGTTGGCCCGTTACTGACTGGATCTGGTAGATCTTCGAGGTGTTCCTGGTGGGAAGGCAGAGCTGACGACTGAGAGTGCCTGCGATGAAGTTCGCAGCTGAGCCGGAGTCGATGAGGGCAACAACTGAGAGAGAGACATTGTGAGCAGTGAGTTGTACTATCGTGGTGAGCGGACACATATTGGTGACCTGTGGTGTGATGGCACTCACCATAAGTCGAGGTGGACGAACGGGGCAGGTAGTTATCGTGTGTCCTGAGGCACCGCAGTACAAGCACAAGCCCTGGGATAGGCGACGATGTCTTTCCGTGAGAGAGAGTCGAGTGTTATCGACGAGCATGGGTTTGGGATCTGGTTCTGGAGGGCTGATGTTCTCTGGTCGGCGGAGGAGTGGATTAGAATGCGTAAGCGACTGTTGATCCTTCATACAGGAATGCATACGGCTAGCCACTCGGATGGATAGTTGGATGAATCACTCAAGCCCCATTGTGTCATCAAATGCCGTGAGATGCAACCGTAAACGAGCCTCCAATCCTTGACGGTAAGTGGTTAAGAGTGGGCTTTCATCCCATCCACTAGCAGCGGACAGGGTCCGGAATCTTAAAGCATATTCATGAATTGGCATGTTACCCTGTTGGAGATGATAGAGCTGTTCACCAGCTGTCGAGTCCCTGACAGAAACGCCAAAAACATCCCGGAGATGATTTGTGAAGCCGCTGAGGGAGTGGGTGATAGTGCCAGCTTGACCCCAGATGGTCTCTGCCCATTGGAGAGCTTTTCCTTGAAGTAAGGAGATGATGAAGGCTATCTTGGCTCTTTCAGTGGGAAATAGATATGGTTGCATCTCGAAGGTGAGCGTGTAAGAATCCGTTGCAATCCTCCGCCCGACCAGAGTAGGGCGCCGGTCTGACCATGGGACTTACCATACCCGGTGAATTAGTCGAAGAAGAAGTGGTGGAGGTGACGGAAGTGGAAGTGGTTGCTGTGTTCATGATGGAGAAGGTCCGTTTCAGTTGATCCACGATCTCCTGGAACGGATCTGAACTGCTCATAGACTTCGTTCGGTGTAGGTCCAGTCTTCTGTTACGGATTGACCCACAGAGACGGAGAGAGAGTTGAACACAGGTATTTATTGAGAGTCTAAGAGCGACAGCAGGAAGCAGGTGAGTAAAGGGTATGCTGAGACTTCTACTGGTGATGAGCAATTCAGATCGGTGTTGTCCTATGGTTCCAGGAGATCGTGGATGGAACCACTGTGGGGAATCCTGGATGGGATGTGGAGGATGGACGGGCGAAGAGGAGGATTGAGGACGAGGACAACACGCTGGGGATGACACAGAAGGTTAGTCAAGCACTCAAACACAATACCAATGGAGAGAAGCAGGAAGTGAGTCCAATGGTGTCTAAACGAGACTGGACACTGAAGTGAGCTGGTGCTGGTGCTTAAGAGTGCTTGGTGCTGATTGCTGGAATTACTTGCAGGTGGTGGGGATTAGAATTCTGGTGAACTGGTGCGCTGTGATTGGGTGGATCGGGGAACCGGCTGTTCTGTGTCAACACCATGGTAAACATGCCCCCGTCCCAACTATTTTGAGACCTGTAGCAGGCATCAAATTTGAAATTAGCAAATTTTGCGTATAAAATTGTAAAAGTGATCAGTTTAAACATCTGTTATTGTTATCTATATTCTATTCTAAAATATTTGCTCATGTGATTTAAAATTATATTAGTTTTAATTGTATTAAAATATAACAAAAACGCCCCAACATTTCCCAAATTTGGGCTGTATATATAGTACTGTATTGTATTATTGTATTATTTTTGAGTTGTTTTACTTTTATACAATATTTTTTCTCATCCAATATAATTTATCAGAAATCAGAATAAATATCAAAATAAATTTAGCCGACATCTTCAGTTGAATAAATTATTGAAATAATAAATTATTAAAATAACCTATAAATAACCTATAAAAAACATTAACTTTTTCAGTTTGGATGAGGAAGTATCTGCCAAGAAGATACATATTGAGCATTACGTAAACATAAGCAGCAGATATTCTCACTGTAAGAGCCTCTGAGATGGGAGCCAGTGACTGAGGCCAGAGATGAGAAAGACTGCATGAAACTGATTAAAGATGAGGAAGGGAAGGAGAGAGAGAATGCAAGACAGAGGAGTTCTTTTAGAAAAGGGGCAGTGATCAAAGCTGGAGAAGAAGGCAATGCAGCAAACTGGGAAATTAATGAAGAGGAAGTGAAGGGAAACTCCAGCACCTCTCAGATTCGCTGAACTTTAATGTGTGTGCATTCTGGCTTCATTATTTCCTGCTCATAATTTTACAAAGGCTGCCTGAAAGGCTTTTTATAGAGATGATAAAAAAGAATGAGAAGGCTGCCTACTGTTGGGTCCCTGCCTGGCTTGTTGCCAAGACCATGAAGATAATGTTGCGGAACTGTCATGTGATCAAACAGCCACAGCGCATGGCACCGTGATCTCATCTATGCCTCAGATTCGCTAATAAGCTTAACACAATTGGGGAACAATCGGAAAGTTTACTATCCCATGTGTTAATGGAGCATTTCATCTGCCCTAGCTCCTTTAGTTTGGGACTTGAGGGATTCAAGGAAGTCCAGATGAACAAGATATTTCTGAATATGGTTATTGCTTTAACTTTGGAGATATTTGGCCATAGCTGTAGACTTTTTTAACTTTTTGAAACACATTTTTTCACGCTCGCCCTAGATTTATTTGTCTACTAACAATGTCCCCAATGTCCAATCTCCATTTACACTCTTTGCTTAATTTTTACAAAATTACTTAAAAAATCTGAAATAAATAGAAAAAATATATAGTAAGTTTATTGATTCAAAATTAGCATGAACCTATAAAAACACATAATATAATATAACTCTCTTTGCTTAGTTTTACAAAATTACGTTATAAATAATATGCAATAAATGCAAAAATTATATTCTATACACGTTTGATTCAAAATGATCATACATTGTAGCCATAAAGGGATGGACATGGTCAGCAACAATACTCAGGTAGGATGTGGCGTTTAAACAATACTCAATTGGAAATAATGGGCCTAAAGTGTACAAAGAAAATATCCTCCACACCAGCTTTAACCATTGAGACAAGGCAAGATGGATCCATGCTTTCACGTTCTTTATGCCAAATTCTGACCCTACCATCTGAATGTCGCAGCAGAAATCAATATTTATCAGACCAGGAAACGTTTTTCCAATCTTCTATTGTCCAATTTTGGTGAGCCTGTGTGAATTGTAGCCTCCGTTTCCTGTTCTTAACTGACGGCACCCGGTGTGGTCTTCTCCTGCTGTAGCCCATCTGCTTCAGGCTTCGACGTGTTGTGCGTTCAGAGATGGTATTCTGCATACCTTGGTTGTAACGAGTGGTTATTTAAGTTAATGTTACCTTTATATCATCTCTAACAAGTCTGCCCATTCTCCTCTGACATAAACAAGGCATTTTCGTCCACACAACTGCCGCTCACTGGATATTTTCTATTTTTCGAACCCTTCTCTGTAAACCCTAGAGATGGTTGTGTTAGTTCGTAATTAGCTGTAATTCTTCTGTTCAGATCCAGGCATGTCAGAGATCTACTGTGGAAAAGTGCAAAAGAAAATCAGCTTTTTGAAAGAAAATAAGTTGAGGTTTGCTGAAGATCTGATGGCAGTTGATCTAAATCTGGAGTCAGCTGTGGCCAAGTGTTGAAGCTGCACAAAAAGAAGGACGGAGGGCATATTTTGTCGGGACTAGAGTGTTTGTGATGAGGCACACCTGATGTGAATGAAGCCTCATCACCGCCGCTGTTAAACTCAGAGGGCGCTTCTCCTCGAGAGACCGGTCTCTTTACCGTGCATGCATGCTGGTGTCCTCATGGGTCCAGGAAGGGAGCGTAGAGGGATGTCCGTGCCGCCAGAGACGTGAGCCGCCGGACCCGCAGTCCAGACGAAACCGCACCGTGATACGGCCGTCGAGCTAGAATGCCGGGCAGACCAGTCCCGTCGAGCGCCGTGGGCCAAGAGGTAGACGAAGCCGCTGGAGAAGCCACCGCCCCTCGCGTGCCGGACCTCATAGGGGAGCGCCGTCAGACTGGACCCTTACCCTTACCTGGACCCTTCCTTCCAGAACACTGAACCTCATTCACAAACCCCGCAGCACAATGAGTACAGCAGATCCCCTGTTTATTTTGGAGTTTTTTTCCCCTTTAGACACTTTATTTTATTATTTCTGTTTAATAAATACCTCTCCGAGGCCTGACGTCATGCCCACTGTGTCTGTCGTTTGCTCTTCCCACCACACTGGTGGAGAATGCAGGCAGGCGAAGCCTAGACCGCGCTTTTTGGTGGCTGGGAGGCAGTCTCCATTGTTCCTCCGTCCCAGTGCAGGTTTTCACGAACTTTTGTGAACGAGAGGGGATGATGTCATCCGGTGTTGCCCAACTGCGCTGTCTAGGCTCCACCTGCTCGCATTCTCAGGAGGTTAAATAGGGAGACAAACGAGGGTAACAAGGGAGACACAGGTGGAGCAACTGAAACAATAATCTGGTAACAAGATCGGAGGGGACAGACAATAGACAGGAGAAAGAACATGGCACAACAAAAACACAAGCCATATGCTCAACACAGACACAGTGACCTCTGGTGGCCATCTAAGGTACACCAGCTGGTAACTGAACTCCCCTCCAAGGAGCGCGTTCCAGATGCTCCACAGTCCGGGGCACAAAATAAGAGTCCAGGAGGGTGGCGGATAAAGGGGAGGGACAGCTGGGCAGGTCCATGCAATGGAAGAGGGCCCAGAAACAGAGGCAGAGCAGAAGGTCAGGGCGGGGCCGGCAGGGCAGTTGGCCAGGGCGGGGCCGGCAGAACAGGAGGCCAGGGCGTGGCCGGTAGAGCAGGAGGCCAGGGTGGGGACTCCCGGACTGGAGCAGACTACGTGGGCTCCCGGACTGGAGCGGACTCTGTGGGCTCCCGGACTGGAGGGGACTCCATGGGCTCCTGGACTGGAGCGGACTCTGTGGGCTCCCGGACTGGAGTGGGCTCTGGAACGAACACTGGGATCCCGGACTGGAGCGGGCTCTGTAGCAGACTCTGTAGCAGACTCTGTGGCGGCCACCATGGCCTCCAGGACCACCGGGCTAGAGTCCACTAGAGAAATGCCAGCTGCTCTGGCTGAGATCAATGGTGGATCGTCCAAACTTGAAGCCAGTCTCAAAAGCCTTTAAGAGGCTCCGGACTGGCAGCCATCCCTTGAATAGGCTGAGGAACCGACTGTCTCTTCCTGTGGCCTAGAAAGTCCACAAATGCCCCGAAAGACAGATGCTCCAAAACACCATCACTTCCATGCTGAAAGACTCATCGAGGGCATAATTACACAGCTCCTTGAGAGCTGCATTGTTGTAGTTCAGCTCATCCGCAGCACTGCTGAACTCCTTCACAAATTCTCTCAAGTCAGCCCACTGTTGACCTAGGGAATTTAGTGAAGCTACATGTAGCATGCGTTGATAGATGGGGCTACATGTATTGTATCCAGGCTGGTAGCTGGATTGAGCCCATTCTCTGCTGAGTCCTCATGTGGCTGATCCGTTCTGTCACCGAATGTGTGCGGAGAGATGAGGCGAGGACTCAAAGTGCAGGAAGAATGGGCTTTTAATAATATAACTAAACTAGAAAGACCACCAACTTGGTGGTCTCTCATTTTTGTTAATGTATGATTACAAAATTGAAAAACTGCCTGTTAAATTGTCAGCTTTTGGGGTGGAAGTTAATTTACAAGCACAATTTTTCTCCACACCAGTATTATATCTGGAATAATTGTACTATTCTGTATAAACAAAAGAGTACATTTATGAAAACCTGGTTTGATGAAGGGATTATTTTTGTAGGACAGTTGTTGAATTATCAGGGGTATTTAATGACTTATAATGTATTTATTTCATATTTAAATTTCCCTGTAACCCCAAAATAACATGCCTCTGTAATTGGAGCTATTTCTTCTAGTATCGTGTCTTTATGTAGAGGTATTTCCTACTCTAAACATGCTTCTTTACTTCACCCTTTTGATACTTTCTGTGGCAGAATTAGTTTTTCATCTAACAAAAAAGAAATTAATATGGCTATACGTTTAGTTTTGTTTCAAAAATAATTTGTTAGTAAGCCAAGAGCTATTTACTATTGGTCTAAGTTTATCAGAAATATGAATTGGATAAAAGTTTGTGTATTAACTAATAAGTATCTAATTACAAATAAAATTAAAGAAATTTAATTTAAGATGCTACATAAATATTACCCTGCTAATCATTCTTTAACCAGATTTAATGAATATATAGATGTAATATCTTCATTCTGTACACGACACCCTGAAAAGGTATCTCATATTTTCTGGCATTGTCAATATACGACGAGGTTATGGTGGGAGGTTTCTAGATGTATGAATGACAAAGGGATGTGCAACTTTCTTTTACTATATTAACATGTAATATATATTTTTTTTTTTAACTATGGCAAGATGTTTGAAAATGAGGCTTACATAATTAATCTATTGATTATACTTGGTAAGTTTCATATCCATCGTTGTAAATTCAGCAAACAGAAACCTATTTTTATTCTGTGGTACTTAAGGAATTAGATATCTATATAATCACCATTAAGGAGAGTACAAACAAAAAAGCTGTAAAACTG
This sequence comes from Schizopygopsis pylzovi, assembly GCA_027422435.1. Lineage (NCBI taxonomy): Eukaryota > Metazoa > Chordata > Actinopteri > Cypriniformes > Cyprinidae > Schizopygopsis > Schizopygopsis pylzovi. The sequence continues at coordinate 35,234,798 of CM049818.1, read as the reverse complement.
TGTATCTATTTGGCATATTTACGTTATTGTGATTTAGTAAGGCCTTTCATTATTTTATTTTAATTTATTTGTTGACTTTATACATATATTTATAGTTAATATGTACTTCTATTTTTTATTCTGTGTATACCCTTGGCACTTTTGTTCTGTATTTGTTCAAACATGAAAAAAAGATTTTGAAAAAATTAAATAAAAGAAAGAGTGGTAAGGTTTTTAGTTGATACAAAAAAAAAACACTGTGTGGGTTTTATATCATTATAGGGTTGTTGTGTACACACACTGCCAACACACATTTCAGTTCAAACTACATTATATAACCCCTTTAAGTACGAACTGAATGTAATCTCCATCCTGCTTCAATGACTACCGTCCAGTAGCACTCACTCCTATTCCCATGAAGTGATTTGAACGGCTAGTCATGCAACACATCAAGTCTGTTCTCCCCCCCTCCCTGGACCCCTTCCAGTTTGCAAAGAGGTCCAACCGCTCGACCGATGATGCCATCGCCACTGCCCTCCACCCAGCCCTCACACATCTGGACAAAAAAGACTCATATGTCAGGATGCTGTTCATAGACTTCAGTTCAGCATTCAATACAATCATCCCTCAGCAGCTCACTCACAAATTGGCCCAGCTGGGGCTCAACACCTCTCTGTGCAACTGGTTGTTGGACTTTCTGACCGGAAGACCTCAGGCAGTACGGGTCAGCATTAACACATCCAGCACCATCACACTGAACACAGGGGCCCCCCAAGGATGTGTGCTGAGCCCCCTCCTCTTCACTCTGCTGACCCACGACTGCACACCGTCACACAACTCTAACCTTTTCATTAAGTTTGCGGATGACACGACTGTGGTGGGTCTCATTAGCAACAGAGATGAGACAAACTACAGGAGCGAGGTGAGCCGCCTGGCCGGGTGGTGCAGGGACAACAATCTCTCTCTGAATGTGGAGAAGACGGAGGAGATTGTTGTTGACTTCAGGAGAGTGCACACTCAGCATGCTCCTCTGACCATCAACGATGCGACTGTGGAGACAGCGAGCAGCACCAAGTTCCTGGGTGTGCACATAACAGAGGACCTCTCCTGGACTAACAACACTGCAGCACTGGCCAAGAAAGCACAGCAGCGTCTCTACTTCCTCCACAAACTCAGAAGAGCCAGAACCCCGACCCCCATCATGTGCACTTTCTACAGAGGCACCATCGAGAGCATCCTGACTAGCTGCATCACTGTGTGGTATGGCGCCTGCAACGTGTCCTGCCGCAAGTCCCTTCAACGGATAGTGAGAGCAGCTGAGAAGATCGTTGGTGTCTCTCTCCCCTCCCTCCAGGACATCTACAGCACCCGTCTCACCCGCAAAGCCCTCAGCATTGCAGGTGATCCCACCCACCCGACACACAGCTTCTTCAGTCTGCTGCCATCAGGGAGGAGACTGCGGAGTCTCCAGGACAAGGACAAGCAGACTGAAGGACAGCTTCATCCATCAGGCTGTCAGGAAGCTGAACTCCCTCCCGTCCTTGCCCCCCCTCCCCTCTTTTACCCCACGCAACACTGAACTCCGACCCCCCCAGGTCCCCACACCCCCCCCCCCCCCCCCCACAAACTGTGACCCGCTCCAGTCACTTTGTGCAGTTAATGTTTAGGGTTTCTTCAGCTTCAGGTTTGTTTTTTACTTTGGTTTGTAGTACTTACTTATTAACCAGTAGAGTTTTGGTAAACGTGGGGTTTGTTCAGACGTGGTGCTTGGTAGAATGCGACTCGCGTCTCTGCCTGTCAGAGATTTTATTTTTTTTTTTAAACCGTCAGCTGGCTCTAACCTGTTTTTTTTTACTTCACGCACTGAGCGTCTGACACTTTCTTGCTGTATTTCATAAAAAAAAAGGAAGTAGTGGTATAAAACTATATTACAAATTAATTAGCTACACACACACACACACATACCTGGTGTGGAAATTTAAAAAAATATCACTGATCATACAAAAATTAAAAGTTAAAAAAAGAAAGTTATGTTGAGATGAAAACTCTTGTTCATTACATTTTACTTCATAATTGCAACCGCATGTGTTGTATTCATTGTTGCAAAACTTGTTCTGTATATAGTTCGTTTGTTATCGTGATCAAAACCATTGATCTGAAGCTCAATGCTGATGCTGTCATGTAAATAGTTTTCTAATCAGCAATAAATATAACAATTTCTGATCAACCCATATCAATTGCATGCTTAAAATAACATACCGGTTAAAGCCCCGCCCATTTCAAGACAACCCGACCCACTTCCAGGTTAAATCCCGCCCACTTCCGGGTTAGGCCCCGCCCAGTCCGAGTACAGATACAGATACAGATAATTCATATGGTTAACAGATACAGATACAGATACAGATAATGCTGTACTCGCTCATCCCTATCTGTAATCTACCTCTTCTGACAGTCTGATAAAAGACTGTTCTTTTTTTTTTGCACTACTCATATCTGCACAGTTTTGTTTTATTTAACTGGTTTGCACTCTATCTGCCATGTGCCTTATGCCACTTTACTTTATCTATCTCTTATTTTTTATATTTTTTTCTACAATGTCCTCATTTGTATATCTGTATAGTTTGTATGTACATATGGTTAAACTGTATTTATCTGTATTTGAACGTCTACTGTCAGTGTTTAATGTTAACTGTATGCACCAAGGGTCTGAGAGTAATGCAATTTCAATTCTCTGTATGTATGTACTATACATGTGGAAGAATTGACAATAAAGCAGACTTGACTTGACTTGACTAATGCTTTTGAACATTTAATTGCATGTTAATTGCAATTAAATTAATTGTATTATAATTTAAAATTATATTAAATGTATTTGGCTGGAATTTAGAGTGCTTTTTGCAGGTAAGTGCTTTTTAAGTAGGACTTAACTACATATTTTCACAAAATTACTTATGTTATCTTAAATATGGTTGAACTTCAATGTTGAATGTACTGACAAGCATTTATGATCATCTAAAAAAATGCAATGTCATTTGAATCTTGGGTAACACTTTTACATGTGTGTAACAGTAGTTGCCTATTATATCTACATAATTACAAACTGTAATTACAGGCTCTTCCATAATTAGTTACATGGTAAGTACATTTTGTTTCATATAAGTGAAACAGCTACTACTACGTACTTAATAAGGTAATCACTCTGTATTATGACACATTAAAATAAAGTGTTACTGAAACTTTTTGTGTATGTAAATACATTTGTAATTACACATTTATAATGATGAAGTTGCATTTTAGTACATTGAAAATATATTAACTTCAAATTAACACACCACATGTATAATTATAAAGCACTTTACTTTTGCTCTAGTGTGTTAGTCAACAAAACAAAATATGTGTATTTAAAATGTGAACAAAATAATTGAAACAATTAAAGTAACACTTTTAATTTGAAGTTATTATAAAATGTACTTTTTAAAAGTTAAATGTCATTCGAAATGTCATGGTATTTTACTTCTTTAATGTTCTGTTTAAGTACAGTTTATATATTTATATATGACGCGTGCATGCATGCGTGCGTGCATGCGTGTGGAGTCCAGAAGGCTGAGGTGCAGAGCGGTTGGTACATAATTCCTCCATTCTGGACCTCCCGGCGGAGCGGTTCTTCAAGAGCGGCGGCATGAATCTGATCATCCAAGGGGGCACAAAACAAAGTGGGAGAGAGGATGGGCTCTGAGCTTTCAGGAGATGGATCAGGTTAGTAAAGGGGGGATATAGCATCTGCTTTAAGGTTTTTGTGGCTGGGACAGTAGGTTACCGTGGACCTGAAGCGGGTAAAAAACAAGGCCCACCGTGCTTGTCGAGGATTGATGCGTTTTGCATCGCGACAATATTGGAAGTTCTTATGGTCCGTGATTACTTCAATAGGGTGTTGGGCTCCCTCCAGCCAGTGCCGCCACACCTCCAACACAAGCTTGTTGTGTACAGGTTGTTCACCCTTCCATTGTTATAATACGGCCCCAAATCACAGGGCATCTACCTCGACTATGAAGCGGTGGTTGGGATCCGGGTGAGAGAGGATTGGTGCAGTGCAGAAAGTGGATCTCAGCTGCTGAAAATCAACTGTGGCATCAGGCGTTCCAAGCTAGAGATTTTGGCTTAATTCGGAGGAGAGATGTGAGAGGGGCAGACAGTTGACTGAAGTGGGCTATAAACCTGCTATATACATTTTTGAATCATAGAAACCTCCACAGCTTCTTTATCGAGGTAGGTTTAGGCCAGTTGGGTACCACATCTACCTTCTTCTGGTCCATTTGCACTCCCTCTGGTGTGCTGATATAGCCAATGAAATGAATTGTGGATTGGTGGAACATGCACTTTTCTAGTTTCAGAATCAAGTGATACTGGCAGAGAAATCGGAGTGCCTGAGTGACATGGAGATTATGTGCTTCTAGACTGGATGAGTAGATTAAAATATTGTTGATGTATTATACTACGAAACGGTGGAGCATGTCTCTGACGATCTCATTCATGAAGTTTTGGAACACCGAAGGGGAATTTGACAGGCCATATGGCATCATCGTATGGTGACATAGGCTGTACTTATGCCATACGGCATCACGAGTCATAGTGACCTGAAGAAGTGACAAAGGCGTTATTCCACTCATCGCCTTTTCGGATGATGATCAGATTATATGCACTGCGTAAATCTAGTTTAGAGAAGACGCGAGCACCTCATAGTTCTTCTAATGCGGCTGGTACCAGAGGAATAGGATAAGTGAACTTGATGGTTTGGGAGTTGAGGCCTCGATAATCTATGCAGGGACGTAAACCCCCATCCCCGTCCTTTTTCGCCACAAAGAATAAACTGGAAGCTGCAGGTCAGGTGGAAGTATGGATGAACACCTGTTGCAGTGCTTCGTGAATGTACTCCTCCATGGCACCTCGTTCTGGGATCGAAAAGGGGTAGACACGCCCCTTTTGTGGTTTGGCCCAAGGTAGCAGGTCGATTGTGCAGTCCCATGGCTGGTGAGGAGGAAGTTGGCTAGCCACGGCCTCACTGAACACGTCCTGGAATGCCTGGTATTCTGCTGGTATCTGGACAGAGCATTGGGAGGCAGGACTTTCGATGGTGGTGGAGCATATTACTATGGTGGTACTTGTATGTCTGCGTATAGGTAAACCTGTTACAAGGGGAGTTGTGGTCTACATTTTAGAGAGTAGGACTCATAGTCGAAAGGTTGCGAGTTTGAGTCTCGGGACGGCAGGAATTATAGGTGGGGGGGAGTGAATGTACAGTGCTTTCTCCACCTTCAATACCATGACTGTGGTGCCCTTGAGCAAAACACCGAACCCCCAACTGCTCATCAGGCGCCATAGCATAAATGGCTGCCCACTGCTCCGGGTGTGTTTTCACGGTGTGTGTGTGTGTGTGTTCAGTCGTGGCCTAAATTTTAGAGCGTAGGACTCATAATCGAAAGGTTGCGAGTTTGAGTCTTGGGCCGGCAGGAATTATAGGTGGGGGGAGTGAATGTACAGTGCTTTTTCCACCTTCAATACCATGACTGTGGTGACCTTGAGCAAGGCACCGAACTCCCAACTGCTCCCCAGGCGCCGCAGCATAAATGGCTGCCCACTGCTCCATGTGTGTGTGTGTGTTCACTTCTGTGTGTGTGTGCTTTTTGGATGGGTTAAACGCAGAGCACAAATTCTGAGCACGGGTCACCATAATTGGTTGTATGTCACGTCACTTTCACTTTCATTCTCTGAGACAGGAATCCCTCCACTTAATCACTTCTCCAGACGTTCAGTGAATGTCAGGATGATGCTTTGCGAGCCAGGGGTATCCTAGGACGATGTCCATTGTGGCATCCTTCAGCACCAGGAAATAAATGCGTTCTATGTGTAGGCAGCCGATACGCAGAGTGATCTCTGGCGTACGATGATGCTCCAAGCCCATATCCAGCGGCTTTCCTTGAATATTGGATATCTGATAACTAGTGGTATTATGATGATGAGGGAGTTTGATTTGGACACGGCAGAGAAGGCTCCGGAATCGATGAGGACCTTGACTGGAAAAGAGTGGTTCATATAAATCAGGAGAGCATCAATGTGAGTAATTTTCGTAACATCTAGATGTATATGGACCGTACTCACCGCTGGGTGTTATGGGCGAATAGGGCAGGCTGCCTAGAGATGGTGACTGGATCCGCAGTATAACCACAATCCCAGAGAGACACGCCGGGCTTGTTCCGTCTGTGATAAGTGATAACAATCTATCTGCATGGGCTCCGGCGCTGGAGGATTAGTTACCGGCGAGGCGGCAGTGGAGAGTGGTCCTTCCGTGTGGCAAACAGTTAGATGTTGTGAGATGTGGAGAGTTTTCTGCAGGAAACTTTCAAGTCCCACGGTGTCATCGTAGATGGACATTTGATGCCGAAGAGACAGACTAAGTCCCAGCTGATATGCAGGAAAGAGAGCCATCTCATTCCAGTGTACGGAATCACACTGTATAGTCATGAATAGAAAGCTCCGCTTGCTGTAACCGGAAGAGCTCGTAATGCCCGGAAATTGCAGAAGTAGACTTGCCAAACACCTCATGGAAATGGTCCACAAATAAATCCAGGGAGCGTGCAAAGGAACTGCCAGTGTTCCAGAGAGATTACGCCCATTGCAGTGCTCTCCCGGACAGCAGAGATATGATAAAAGCAACCTTGGCTTTCTCACTCACAAACAGCTGGTGATGTAACTCAAAGTAGAGTGAGCATTGGAGCAGGAATCTACTGCAGGTGTCCGCCTCGCCGGAATAGGCCCGGTTTGGGCATGGGACAGGCTGGAGGTGGATGGTGTGATAGGAGGAGGCTGAAGGGATTCCCGGAGAGCTTGTAGCAAATCTGCAAAACGGTCTGGTGCGAGGGGATCCTGTGGCTCCATAGCGCTGTTTGCACGTAACAGGTCCTTTAACACTTTGTTGCAGACTGGTCTTCTGTCACACACAGGACGGAAGGGCACACGAGGATGATCAAGGTACAAGTTTCTTTATTTGGGTTGAGGCTTTATTAACGGGAGAATGAGGCGAGTAGACTTTTATGGTGCATGGGAAGTGGGGTCAGGTGAACGTGATTAGTAATCTGGTGATTGTGACTGGGGGTAGGTGGAGACACCCCTTTTTGATCTCTAATGAATGATGTATGGACTTTTTGTAATTTGGCTGAAGAAGAAGTTTCTTGAGGCAAATAAACATTGACATCAAGTGCTCAGAACTTTTCCTAGTCTGCGTTGGTTTTTAGCTGGGAAAATATAATGGAATTGGCCGGATATATTCGTGGGACATCTGACAGCCAAGAAGCAAGCTCGGATGACGTTAGGGTATGAAAGGTGACAAAAAAGAGAGAGAGAGGCGAAGAAGATAAAAATCACTTAAAGAAGGAAGAAAAGAAGTTAGGCATGAAGAAGGTGAAAAAAGGCGTTGAGACCGACAGATTGATGGATAACCCAACAACAACTAGACAATGAGCAAAAGCAGATAGAATACTTGTCAATTCTTAAACATTTCACTCGCAAAATATAAGCTGTTGGAGTCAAAGGGGTCCAAAACTCAAAAAGTGTGTAAATAATGTATGCTATTTGACTGGTTCTTTATATTCCAGAGTCACATCTCATTGGCCAAGACATTTGGTCACATTCACACACACACATACACACACACATATATATATATATATATATATATATATAACATTACAAAATAACATTTATGTAATATATATATAACCTACCAGTCAAAAGTTTTTGAACAGTAAGATTTTAATGTTTTATAAATAAGTCTCTTCTGTTCACCAAACCAAGTTTTATTTGATAAAAAATGCAGCAAAAGCGGTAATATTGTGAAATATGTTTTACTAAAAACAACTACTTTCTATTTGAAAATATATGAACATGTTATTAATTACTGTGATCAAAGCTGAATTTTCAGCATCATTACTCAAGTCTTCAGTGTCACATGATTCTTCAAAAATAATTCTGATTTATTCTGAATTCTGCTCAAGAAACCTGTTTTCATTATTATTATATATTTTTTCAGGATTATTTAATGAATAGGAGGATCCAAAGATCAGCATTTATCTGAAATACAAAGCTATTGTAACATTATACACTATGTCAGGGCTCCTTACATCTTTCCCTGGAGGGCCAATCTGATGCACAGTCTAGCTTCAACCCTGATCAAACTCACCTACCTGTGATTCCCCTCCGGGAACTCGAGCTGTGTCGAACACTAGGGGAACGCTTTCAGCGATACCATGCTCTGAATCATATGTGTAATCAGTACAAACGATGGGCAAGACGTCATGGGCGGGTGACGTAATGACCATGAGGCTTAAAAGCAACCGGCGTTAGCTTTTTGTCATTCAGCAAAGCTCTATGTGTGTGTGTGTGTGTGTGTGTGTGTGTGTGTCAGTCACAATCTATGTTCTGTGAGTCTTATTTACTGTTGTTTGTCATATTACAAGTCCAGCAACAGAGAAAGCTCTCGTATGTTTAAGCTGAGGCAAAGACGAAGAAACGGAAGAAAAATCAGACCAGGGAGGAACACACAATCTTTAATGGGATAGGGCGAAAGCAGATCACGTTGAAGATTGTGTGTTCCTCCCTGCCCACACTACATCAAATGAGCAGGGATACACACAGTTTGTGCATGGTCTGATTGGGAGTGTTGTGAAAAAGTGGCTTCTACTGCGTACGCTTCGCTCCTGGGGAAAACTCTCTTTGAGGAGGAAGTTTTCACCAGTGTTCCTCGCGGTACCTGCCCTGCTTGCGCCGAGGCGGAGCGGTGGCTGTGCTCTTGGGAAACGCAGATGGATCAGATGGAGGGAATGAAGACGGGCGAGCCCTTATCTTCTTCCTTTCCCATCAGATCCAGCGCCCGCTCTCTGAGATCGGAAGCCCGCCCGGCGGTTCTTCCCCCCCGGAGAAAGGGCTCGACGCTCCGCCGGTCTTCTTATGAGGAGGGTGTAGCATATTATTAAAATTAGCTATTGTTTCAGCTCCGGGAATTAATTTATTAAAGATTAAATATTGCTTTGATTAAAGTAATATTAATATTTAACTTATGATCACACCTGGTTAACGACTCGTCCAGCGACTATTAACCTCAGCATGTCTTATTAAATCTCGTTTCTCTTGCCTCGTGGCCAACGAACAATAAACAAGATTAATAATCTTTCTCAATTTCGAGCAAGGTAACTTTGTGGCAGTAAGGTTAACTTATTTGAAAAATCACATCCCCAGAGACAATTCTTTATAAAAGGAAACACGGTTTATTTATTCTACTGCTATTTTAACATACATGATCTAAACTATAAAAAAACACACATGCACACACACACATACATACAGATGTTTTGCGGGTAACTTCAGAAAGTTAAAATAGCCCTCTTAGCTATTTTAACACTTAAACCAAACGGAAAGATCACGACAAATGACTTTGCTTTGTTACTGCGTTCAGATCGATTTACCAGTTCAGTTAGAAATAGAGACTGTTTATAATACTTGCTTTTGTGTTGGTTAAGCAGGCTGGGTCTTTGTCTCGTTTCCACATGTGTTTCCACGTGTTTCTTCGATCCTTTGTTCCGTTCCAACGTGTTGCTCGATCCTTTGTTCCGTTCCACGTGTTGCTCTGGGAATCTCTGCTGCTGTTGCGTGACGTCACCAGGGAAGCCGTGTTGGAGCCCGGGGCTGTTTGATGCTGGTTCTGTGCTACGGCATTTACAAAGAGGGTCCAGCGGACCGGCTTCTGGGTCGTCCTTACGCAAGTTGGAGAGCGATGAAAGGAGAAGTAAGAGAGCTTTGAGCACTGGCGCCTCGTTTTTAAACAGTCCGATTTAGACCCGCCCACAGGCGGCTGTTCGAATCAGCGTGTCCGTGTGGGGCAGAGCCCCGCCTGCACAGCTTCTCTTGCAAAATACGCATCATTTGATATTACATCTTACATAATCATTCATCTCTTATCACATGTTCAATCATTTATGATAGTCACCAAATCTATCACATCACCGATTAATAATTTTTCGTGCCTGTCCATATGAATCCAAACACGCTACAACTTTAAAGAGAACATTAATCCGTTATAGATTAAGAAAAGAAAACAGCATGGGATACCCTATAAGGCACAGATTAAATAGCATTCCACCTTCTAAATAATTCACATTCACACTAAGCATATGAAGGGCAGAGGACAACATTAATATCCACATATATTGTTTCTTTAGTAGATGGTTTTAATAGTCATGAAATTAATGAATGTCTTTTTGCATACAGGAACACGTGAGTTTCGGTGTTCCCTGTGAGACGAGAAACAGAAAAGTAATTTCCTTTGTTCTGTGACCGAAAGAAATCGCGCGCTTTTGCGCTGATGAGGGGGGAGGGGCTTTATAGAGACGCCGATTCTTTAGCTGGCACCTGTAGTGACATTCGACTTCCTGCCGACGTGGCATTACACATCCCCCTTTGGCTCTGTGATGTTCCCAATGGAACCTCAGCGGGCACTGGAACAAGAGGCAGGGAGAACAGGCACATACAAGACACAAACATCATCTCTATCACTGACTGAATCCTGGTGCAGGGTAATTTGGGAAGGAACAGGTTAGAAACTTGAGAAGACAGGAATGCATTGTTTGGGATTATTGACAATTGGGTCGTTTTGACTGGTTTAATTGTCAGGGGTTCGATGAGGCGGTATAGGCATGATCTCAATCAGGTTGGTCAAATTCTCGGGTTCGGGTTCTTGGTTGGGTTTACCACGTCGGAAAAGGCGCGGGACGCCTGAAGTGCATCTGTTGAGAGACTCTTGAATGGCGTTCACTCACTTGTGTAGGAGGAAGGCCAGTGTCAAAGTCACAACATATCCTACGATAGTAGAGATACAACGCGCTGTGTCGGCAGCAGACCAAGACCGAATAATTGGCGCGCCGGAGGGCGGAAGGCGAGCGATAGCTTCTAAAGCTTTGTCAACCGGTGTCAAACCAATAAGAGATTTCAAATTCAGCCTGATACTCATCGTCGGTAAGGTGATACAATGCTAACTCGTCAATATGGAGGATCGAGCCCTTCGGGACAGTGATTCATAAAGTTTGGTTGGGCAAACTAATGCGCATGGCGGTATCGTGTTGATCGTATGTGAGGGTAGCTGTTCGTGCTGGGGTATTGACCAGCCATCGGTTTCCGATGATTTCGGCTTGCGTTACCTCAACTTGAGAACGTGGTGTTGCTTCGGCGGGGCAGCTAGTGTCGGGTCTAATGGATTCTAAGCCGCAGATGCCCTTGGTGTTATTGCGTACGCAGGGTTTACTCGGGTAGAGGGAGTGAATGTCCTTAGTGAGCGTGCCCATCTTTAAGTTTGGGGCCAGATACAACTGCTCGTTGTTATCGTGATACGCAATGACTTCAGGAGTGTGGATTTTGACATAGGTGTTCCCTTGCCAAAATCCCACATTCACAACGTCTTTAAGCTGGTAAATATTAACGTCGACAATGGGCAAACTGAAAAGAAACACCAAGTCACCTGTTTCCGGGTTTGCGTATATGGAAATAGCGCTTCCGGGAAAGGGGGGAGATGGGTTTGGATGAGACTAGCGGAGCCCGCAGTGGTCGAAGTTACGATGTTTGGACAAGGATAAGAAGTATCACATAGCACGGAATCCTATCCATAGCTAAGTTGTCGATCAAGGAACTCACATCGCGTATCATGTCGTTCATGATTTTGGCGGGTGGCCTCAATCGGTTGACAACGGTTTTCACAACGAGTTACAACGACTTTACTGACGGAAGTCGATCTCAATTTCAGGACCTGGATTCAAGGATTGGTTAAGGAGGTTCAAAGTGAGAGAGAGGAAAGGAAAAACACAAAGTGAGACATGAGAGAAAGAAACCAAACGACAACAAAAAAAAGATAAAAAAATAAATTTAGAGTAACTCCTCTCTACTAGAGATTGGTCCTAGCAGTGCTGCGGAGGAGAGAATATAGGTTGTGTCTAAGCATGGTTGCTATATGTTTTCCTAAAATTGCAATACTTATGCTTGTGTGGTGTAGAGCATATGGTTGTCGGTCTTTGTCAGTGGGTTTGATCTTCCCCCTTTTCCTGTCGGTGGTTTGGATTTGCCGGTTGGAACTGGCCTCGTGTGCGTGTGTCAGCATAATCCCCCTCTGGCCGTGAGGTACTACGAGCTTTGACGCAGTGAGTGGCTCAGGCACATAAGTGAGGACACCGTCTTGCAGATGCAGCATGTGCTTGACAGCGTGGAGTGGCGGAGCTCGGAGGATGTGTTAGGTCCGTGGAGGAAATGGAATGTTCTAATGGGTCTGACATGTGAGCTGCCATGGTTCGTAGTGACGACTCTGCATTTTGGAGGGTGAGGAGATCGTCAGCAGCGAACTGAGGTGGTATGGCAATGCAGGAGGGGGCAGGGGTGTGCGCGCCAGTGGCGTGCTGGCGCCGGGTTACTGCTGCCACTGTAGGGTTGGGTGGGAGGGCATGAAGTGTCCAGGACTCTTCATGTAATGCACCTGCTTTGGTGAGAGCATTAGTTTGGTCATTTGAGGGGCTGGAGTTTGGGAGGAAACGTTTAGGATGTCAGAACTGATCTGTTGTTCTTCGGAGGAGTGGCAGGTGACTAAGACAGCACTTTCAGGTACTTGGGGAGTTTCATCAGCAGGTGTTTGTTGGACGCTGCTGTGATTTGGAGTATTGGGTGTTGAGTTAGTGTTTAACTCTGTTGCTGGGTTTTCAGGTGGGGTTTCATGTCCATCATGTGTGAAGTTAGGGTGTTTACTGTTCTCTGATAGTGAGGTGAAGCAGTGCTGTTTTCTGTGACTGATTTGTTCAGCTTGTCACTGCCTTTCCATCCGACAGCTAGTCAGGCTGAATCTGGTTTCTCTTTCTTTTCCCACTTCCGATCCTCCTCCTTTCGTTAGAAGAACTCTTTCATCATCATTTCCATCAGCTTTTGTGAGTCGAAGTGCGGTGGTGTTTCTTGTTCTTGTGTGGATTCAGTTTGAGCTCGGTCAGTTTGGAATCTTGGTGAATTCTTTCGTCAATTCCTTGGGCTGACTGCTCCAGGGTGAGTTTGTCGCTTTCCCTTGGAGTTTCCATACGAGCTTGGCTGGTTTCACGATCTATCCCATGGGCTCTCATGAGGCCTTGCTTGGTCCCATGACTTATCCCAGTGTCGTCCAGGTGAGCGTTGATGTCCACGCGGTCCATCCCAGCGGTCATACCTCTGTTTAGGTCGGGTGCCAGCGTGTGAGTCTCGTTCTCTGTTGGACGGGGGTGCATGCGAGGACGCCAAGATGGTGGCTTATGCCAGGATGAAGGTTCCTTAGGAAGGGAGTTTTAAAGTTCAGTTCATCTTTCATGTCAGATTCATTGTGAGATCCAAAGTATGCTTGTCTGAGTCGACTGTAGTAAGCTTGAGGAGTTTTGTGACGTCCTTGTCTCGTCTCCAGGGCAGCCACTAAGCCTTGATCGGACTCAGGGTCAGCGAACTCTTTAATGAGGGCTTTTGAAGCCGTTGATAATCAGTCTTTGTCTTAACAGGCTGCCGGTTATGGAAGCTACGCACTTCAGGACTGGATGTCGTTCGGAGCAATTAGAGTTTATCTTTGTCTGTAACGTTAGGTCGCATTTCCAGATGAAAATCAATATCTTGCAGATAAGCTTGGACATTTTGGCTATTTGGCATGCTGGGGTTGAATTTTCCAACATTTTGGGCGAGCTTGTCAAGGTCTTTTAGGTCCAAGCCGTGCGACGATCTGCGGCTAGCTGCAGCAGATTCTTTTGGTTCTGTCGTGATATAAAGTTCTTCAGACAGCGCTGGTGAATGTTTTAACACCACCCCCTCTGTCTTATGATCACGTGTTAGTCCAAGAACAGGTGACTTGGTCCTGCTTGGCAGGGGTGCGGTTGGTGCACGTCCTGTCCTTGACGGCTCATGGCGCAGTTCATAAGCGTGCTTGAGTTCCTCTTGGAAACTTTCAGACTCCTCTGTGACGTAGTCGAGCTGTCGTGTTAGGCGGCTGATCTCGTTTCTTGACTCAGCCAGATGAGCTTCAAGGGCTTTGATTCTGCTGTTTTTGTCCCTGAAGTCAGTCTTTGCCTTCTCTAGTAGCTTCTCTGCATACTGTAGCTTGTCAGCACGATCAGCGAATTCCTCTTTGATTTGCTCCATTTCATGGCTAGTAGCTGCTAGAGTCTCTTTTAGCCTGTTGATCTCCTCCTCGGCGCCCTGTTCCACCTCATCGGTCCCTTCCTGTCGTTCCTGAGCTTCACGTTCCAGCTGCTCTATGCGTCGTTGTGCGTTTGTCAGCTCCTGCTGGTGTTGTGCAGCGTGCTTGTCGCTCAGTATGAGGGTGGCGATGAGTGTGTGACTTAAGGAGCCGGTGATCTTGGCTAATTCTTTGTGACTGTAGCCTTGACTTGGGTCTTGTCTCATAATGCTTGTTATGTTGTCATCCAGTTGGTCCTGTGTCTGATGTTGGAGTGTTTCAGCAGCTTTAGGGAGGATGCTGTCTGTTGCAACACTTAGCCACATTGCCAGTCCTTCTCAGTGACCGACATGTTCTGTTATGTGAGACATGTTCTGGCGGGTGAGGGAGATCTCAAACTGAACTGACACAGACCTTGAATGGGAAACAAAGCAAAACAAAACAGAACAAAGCAAAACAAACAGGGGTGTGAATGTGCAAAGTGTAGTGTGTGCTAGTGTTTGAGTGTGGTTCTCTGTGTCTGTGATCCTCTGGTGGGGTGCTTGTAATTTGCAGCTTCTGTGTAGAAATTGAGCGCACGTAAAGGCAGCACAGCTGGGAAACAGAGAAAGAAAAGCACACTAACAGGATGAGTACACAAGGACAATAACAATAACCAAATCTCTCGTTTAATAGCAGATTTTCTTCTTGTCGCTTTTGTTAAGTCTGATTTAGAAGGACGCTTCTAATCTGAGGATTGTAGGCGAAATTTTCTCTTTTGTGATAGGACTGTGATTGCTATCTGAAATTTTCTCCTGGACGGAGGAAAACCATAGCAATGACAGTGCTGTTCCTTAATGGCTAAATTTTCACCGCAACGCTGGTTAGCGTGTCTCTCGTGCGTGTTTAAAAAAAATTTGCCGATGCCTATCTTCTCATTGCACCTGTTTTAACTTGGAGGAGTAGGATTTCACAATAGAGGGTAAATAGCAAACAGTTTTGAATGTAGTTCTCAAGTTTCATAAACATCTGTTCAATTGTGACATTTCTCTCTATTCGTGATCTTCCCACTGGCAAAGTCTTAAGCAAACAAGTCAAATTAGAAGTTAGTAACAGGGAGGAAAGATAAGAGAAGTGAAGATTTATTCCCAAGGTTTAAAACTAACAATAAGTTGGCAGCATGGTGGTGCTGTTGAGTCGATACGCTGTAACAGTCACAAACCTGTTAGCATGTTTTTTTTGTTGTCATTGTACTACCCACCATGAGGGGGCAACATGGAGCTATGTTCTCAGGTATAAAATGGGTGTAGAGAGTAGTAGAAGTCAGATTTGTAATGGAGGGAATTAAGCAAGGCTTATGGCTCCAAACGATCACTTGTCCTGATTGAGAAACCTTGAGTTTTGTGCTCAATCTGAAGTAAGCATTTTTTTTTCTTTTCTATTGATGTAATGTTTCTGAGTAATTTTTGTATAGTTATTTTGATGATATGATTTATTTAATTTTATTTAGAAGGACTCCACATTCTGTGGGATTTATCCTCATATGCATATGCCTGTTTTTGACCTGCATCATTAGAGTGACTTTGAAGTGGGTTTTGAGGCTATGAATGATGCTTTCAACTGTTGTGGATCCTTGAAACAGATTATGCCACAAAAGTGAATTTAAAGGCTTTCTCGTTGTTTGGATTAATATCTACACTAAGGATTACATGTTGCACTGGGGACATGTTTGGATGATAATTTTGGACATGGGTTTTCATGGACATTGTCTATACCTGTGGGGAATGAACATTCAACATCAGTATCATTGTCATCATCATCTTCATCACATAAAACAGGTAAAATTTTGACTTCTATGTTGTTTTGAGTTATTGTTGGTGAAATATGTCTGTTTTTTGTATTGTTTATTAAGGTGTTTGAAAGACAAAAGAAAGAGGTAAATGAATGAGAAGCATTTATTTATTTTCTTCATAGATCACAGGTTTTGGTCAATGCTTGCAATATATGGAGCTAACTTGCCTTATTGATGTTTCCTGTTGTGTCTTAGACAAAATATAGTTAGTGGTTCCCTCCCTATAAAACAGATTTATAACCAACACTTTTGTGAGGGCAAGGTAACGGTTATATAAATGGCACCCGAACGGGGACTCTGACTCTTCAGTTGTTTGAAAACAGTTGATTCATGATGGCAAGGCAAACAGCTCTGGATAAGGATGAGTGTGTGCCAGAGGTGGATTTTGCATCTGGTTCATTCACCACAACTAGAGAACCCTTCAAAGATTTAATAACTACCTTTAGTGATCTATATATAGATTCCGAAGATGAAAGTGAAGACAGCATAGTTGATGGCTCTGAGTTTGTTTTTTCCACCACCCCCGCCACCTGCAGCGGAGAGAGAGACATTTTCTGATTCTGTTACCAACCTCATTGAACAGCTTACTAATAGATTCAATGCGTTGGAAGGACTAGTTGATGAATGTGTTAAGAAGATGAGTGGCTGTGTATCACAAGAGGAATTCCAGAACAAATGTAAGGGGATAGAAGATCGTTTGGTGTATCGAATGGAACGTTAATGTGAGAGAGTCAAGAATGTTGTGGAGATGTCTGTACAGGACCTTGGTCGATCGATGGTTGATTGTCTGAAAAGAAGGGACGGGCAACTTGAAGCCAAATTCAAATCAATTACTTCAATAACCACACCTGTAACATCTAAAATTGGTTATGGTGCTCATGATGCTAGGCAAAGTCAAAATTATACCTATGAAGTTCAGCAAAGCTCTTTATCCAGTCAAGAGAAAACTATGTTAATGCCCTATAATCCACCGGTCAAATTAGACTTTCCATGTTTCAGTAACAGGCAAGATGAGGATCCTATTCTCTTTGTTGAATGCTGTGAGGAATATTTTGCAGTTAGGCCATTGAGTGATCAGGAAATATTGGCATCCCTTAACACAGTGCTTAAGGAAACTGCTAAAGACTGGTGGCAAGCCGAGAGAAGGAAAGTACATAGTTGGGGGTAATTTAAAGATATCTTCCTGCGATCTTTTCTTAGCGAAGACTATGAAGATGTGGCGTCACGAAGGCTGGTAGAGAGAAAGCAAGGTGCCAAGGAGAGCATAAGAGACTTTGCATTCCATTATCGTGCTCTTTGTTTACGATGGAGAAAAAACATGTCAGAGAAAGACATTGTACTGGCCATATTACGTAATTGCAATCCCCGACTGGCTAGTTTGTTAAGAGGTACCGTAACCAATGTTGGCGAGCTTGTAAGAATTGGGACACAAATTGAACGTGATTTTGATGAAGCCAAAAAATATTGGAATCAGGTAAATTCTAAAGAGCAAAAGAAAAAACATATGCCTGTAAGCACTAGAGTGGTGCAGTCCATCAAAATGCAGCATCAAACTATAACTAAGACGGTCAATATACCTATAGTCTTACGTGATAGGTTTTTTATGGCCATGGTGGACACAGGTAGTTAATTGTCTCTAATTCAAGAGTCCATCTGGAATCAACTGAGCAAAGGTGAACCAAGTCAGCCAAGCAAGGGCCAGACATTTATGTTAGCCAATGGGCAAAAGCAAGCAGCTACTGGAATGGTGACATGGCACTGTATAGTGCAGCGTCAACAATTTACCTTGACACTGTTTATCTTGAGAGACAGAGATTTAAAAGTACCATTCATTTTATGAATGGATTTCTTGTTGCATTCTGGGATTGTGCTGAATTTTAGTAAAGCCCAATATGGTTTACCATCTGTAAGTAGCCAGGACGTGAACCAGTATTTCCCATTTATGACACAAGATTCTTCTTCATCAGTCTACTTTTACTTGGCCATACCCACACCTACCATGGATGACACGGTGCTTGAATCCATACAAAGACTAACCCTTGAAGCAGAGACTACACCATTATACAAGGAAAAATTGGAACGACTGTTGCTTGACTGGCTTACTGTATGCTCAAAAGAGATTGGACATTCTAGTATAGTCAAACATCGAATTATAACCACTGATGAACTGCCAGTCAGAAAAAGGGCGTACAGACTTTCCAGTGACAAACAGCAATTTGTTGATGATGAAATTCAGGAACTGTTGAACAAAAAGATCATACAACCATCTGTCTCACCATGGGCATCGCCTGTTGTTGTTGTCCCCAAAAAGGATAGAAGTTTCAGGTTGTGCGTTGATTATAGAGGCTTAAATGCCAAAACACATCTTGATGCCTACCCCATGCCACAAATCCAGGAAATATTGGAACCTTTCCATGGCGTTACCGTCTTCAGTACACTGGATCTCAAAAGCGGCTATTGGCAACTTGAGATGGAAGAGGATAGCATACAGAAAACAGCATTTGTGACCTCTGCAGGCTTATTTGAATTCTTGCGTTTACCTTTTGGCCTCAAAAACTCAGCGGCATCTTTTCAGAGACTTATGGAGACTGTATTGAGAGACCTTAAAGGCAAGTGTTGTCTGGTGTATATCGATGATGTAGTTGTGTACTCCAAAAATGAAGAGGAGCACATGTATGATCTCACTCAGGTATTTAAGTATTTACATAATGCTAGACTTACACTTAACCTTGGAAAATGTAATTTCATGCAACGCAACATCACTTATCTAGGTCACATAATTTCAGCAGAGGGAGTTAAGACTGATCCCAACAAAATCTCAGCCATCAACAATTTTTCCACACCACAGTCTCTCAAAGATGTGCAGAGATTTTTGTGATTAGCTGGATGGTACCACCGTTTCATTCCACATTTCTCAACAAATGCAGCACCTTTACATGCCCTCAAGCAAAAAAAATCCACTGGATTTGGGAAGAAGAATGTCAACGAGCTTTCAACATCATAAAACAGGACTTGACTCAAGCACCAGTTCTCTTACCGCCAGACTTCAACAGACCATTTCGGGTGCAAACGGATGCAAGCGAGATAGGACTGGGGGCAGTACTTACCCAAGAAGGGGAGGATGGAGAAAGAGTCATTTCATATGCATCCACACTACTCAGAGGAGCAGAGAAGTCCTATTCAGTATCTGAAAAGGAGTGTTTAGCAGTCATTTGGGCAGTTGAAAAATGGAGACCATATCTAGAAGGGGTTCAAGGTTCTCAAGGTTCTTTATTATTTGTCACATACACAATCATACAGGGTATAATAGGTAGTGAAATGTTAGGTAAAAGGGAGGACATTTGAGGTCATAACTGATCAAAATGCACTTACTTGGGTATTTCAACATCCTAAGCCTTCATCGCGACTTACCCACTGGACAATTCGGCTACAAGGTTATGACTTTACAGTCAAATATCGTAAAGGCCATTGCAACGTAGTGCCTGATGTGTTATCCAGGACACCAGAACAACTAACCTCAGACATCATTGCAGTAGTAGGAGCTACAAAATCCAGCAACCTACCAATCCTACCAACCAACCTGCCAGTGGACATATCTAGTATATCTGCCGCACAGCAAAAGGACCCAGAGATCCAGGAGCTTGTCTTAAAGGTAAAATCACAGAAGTTCCAAGACATTTCTCGTGTACATTACATGATTGAAAATGGTATTTTGTTCCGGAGCATGCCAGACAGACAAACAGGTCAGAAATTGCAACTCATTCCATCAGATCTACGCAAAGAATTCTTGCATTATGCCCATGACAATCCTATGAGTGGACATTTGGGCAGACTCAAAACACTACTCAGACTACTGGACATGGTGTACTGGCCAAGTGTAAGATCTGATGTGTGGAAGCATTGCAAAGAATGTATCACTTGCCAACAATACAAACCGTCTTTGAGCAAGTTATCCGGTCACCTCCAATCCACACCCATCGTTGAACCAGGTCATATGATTGGAGTAGACCTCATGGGCCATTTCCAAGGAGCGCTAGACAGAATGAACACCTCTTAGTCGTGGTGGACTACTGCTCTAAATGGGTGGAGTTGTTCCCATTAAGGAAGGCTAAGGCACCACGAATTGCCCAGATCCTGATAGAGGACATTTTTACAAGATGGGGCACCCCTGCCTACCTTGTTTCTGACAGAGGGGCTCAGTTTACTTACAATTTACTTAGCCAAGTATGCAAGCAATGGGGAGTTGTCCAAAAGCTCACGACCGCCTATCATCCACAAACTAACCTCACCGAACGTATTAACCGGAATTTGAAAACAATGATGGCATCTTATGTGGAAGAACAGCATCGAAGGTGGGACCAATGGTTGCCTGAATTCCGATTGGCAATCAATACTGCTTGGCAGGAGAGTACTGGCCATTCCCAAGCACAGATTGCCTTAGGTCGAAGCTTGAAAGGTACGGTAGAAAGAGCAATTCAATTCCACAAGACGCCCGATCCAAATTGTCCCATCTATCCAGCGCTTGACAGACATCATCACCTCCTCCGTCTGGTGAAGGAGAATGTGGAGAAAGCACAAGACAAACAGCAGCGATATTACAACCTGCGTCGCAAACTAAACCAGTATCAAGTTGGAGATGTAGTTTGGTTGCGCGCTTATCCTTTGTCCAGAGCAGAGGAGGGTTTCATGGCTAAGTTAGCTGGTAGATGGAAGGGACCAGCCAAAATAATTAAATGTTTAGGCCCCGTCAATTACTCTGTTTCTTTGCTTACAGACCCTGAAACGATAGATACTTATCATGTGCAGAATCTAAAGCCTTGCCATGGATATGTCAAGTCTTAAATTGAGGGGGTGCATATGTAACAGTCACAAACCTGTTAGCATGTTTTTTTGTTGTTGTAATTGTACTACCCACCATGAGGGGGGAACATGGAGCTATGTTCTCAGGTATAAAATAGGTGTAGGGAGTAATAGAAGTCAGATTTGTAATGGAGGGAAGTAAGCATGGCTTATGGCTCCAAACGATCACTTGTCCTGGGGCCGGATTCACGAAACATTCTTAAGAAGAAATTTCTTCTTAACTGCCATTTTCTTCTTATTTTTTAACTTAAGAAAAAAGTTAAGAATATTTTGTATTCCCAAACATTCTTCTTAAGAATATTCTTATCTTTTTTCTTAAGACAAAACTTAAGAAAAATTCAAATTCTTGAAAATAATCTTCTTAAAAATCATCTTAAATAACTTCTTAAAGTTAAGATAACTGCCAACTAGTCGTAGATCCATAAAGGGTAAGATTTTTAATGAAATTATTATATTATTTAAATATTAAACATTACAAAATTGTTTAATATAGGCCTACTGTGTTTGGGTTAAAACAACGTTATAATTTATAATTACATTAACAGTTAAACAAACATTAAATCCGGCTATTGTAGATCGCGTATGTAACTAGCAATGTTTCATAAAAAAAATATACTACTAACTTATGTGAATAATAACAATAAGCTGAATGTTCACTGTACCTAAACAAATGGGATAACTGCTTAACGTTACCTTCTTCTGTATCTACACCGGATTTGACGCCTGTCACCGCTGTATCTCCGATGACTGACAGAACCTTCTCTTCAAATGCATCCAGAATAATAGACGGTGATCCACCACCTGTCATTTTTTGCTCCCTTGATCTCTCTGCTCCTTTTTTTAACAGCCGACTTTAAGTCTGCCCATTTCTTTTTCACCCCATCCACATCTCTAATGGAGTTGGCCACCGCTGAAACGGCCTCTGCCACCCGTTCCCATGCGCGTCGCTTACTTTGCATCGAGATACTGTTATCCAGTATCCCAATGAGTACTTTCTTCCTTGCGCTAATTTCCTCGATAAGAACCTCCATCTCTTGCCTAGTGAAGTTTTTGTTTCTTTTCTTGTCATCCATGTCAAATTAGCTGAGTAGTTTATGCTTTTCTGCGAGTAAATTTCTCTTTTGACGGTTATTGTCGTTATAAGAACACATCTCTACGCGCTTAATTCAAATACTTGACCGGGATGTGGCTGCTACTTTAAAACAGGATAATAAAGTGATACAATTAAAATGTAGCGGTAATTAATTTATTGTTGCTTATTTATTTATTTTTTCTTAAGAAAAAAATAAGATGTTCTTAAGAACACATTTGAGAACGTAAGATTTTTCAAGAATTGCACTTAAGAAAATTCTTACGAACTTCTCAGAATTTATCTTAAGAAATTTCTTAATTTATTTCTTAAGAAGATTTTCGTGAATCCGGCCCCCTGATTGATAAACCTTGAGTTTTGTGCTCAATCTGAAGTAAGCATTGCTTCTATTGATGTAATGTTTCTGAGTAATTTGTGTATAGTTATTTTGCTGATATGATTTATTTAATTTTATTTAGAAGGACTCCACATTCTGTGGGATTTATCCTCATATGCATATGCCTGTTTTTGACCTGCATCATTAGAGTGACTTTGAAGTGGGTTTTGAGGCTATGAATGATTAGGGCTGTAGTCAAGTCCACCTTTGTCGAGTCCAAGATAAGTCCAAGTCCAAAGAGGTTCGAGTCCGAGTCAAGACCGAGTCCAAAGAGGTTCGAGTCCAAGTCAAGTCCAAGTCCAAATGAGACGGTCAAAACAGAGAAAGAAAAAAAATATCTTCTTCAAAACCACATACTTAATTATTGATAATTTATGTGATACGAGAGACGGCATATCTTCTATTCTAATATAATAACTTTGCATTATTGTTTGTAATGATCTAAAAGCATGTGCAGCAACACTGTAGGATCAAATTAGGCTATTTTATTTCTCCTCCTGAGACCCAGCTATGGAGTTTTTGCCTCTGTAGTGGACATTCTATTTTAGTGAATTTCTCTGAGACCTCACATATCACAGTTATAAGCCTGGATGTCCTGTACAGAGCACATTCAGGGCTTTATAGAGATACTAAATCTTTTTTAAACCCTCTCATATGTCTTTAAAGATGGCTATATTTAATTTAGTGAAAAATTGTACATCCTTATGGAAATATGATTATATTCTGTAATGTCTTTTACATCTGAATCATTTTCAGATTGTTTGTCATAAAGCAACATCTCAGGAAAATGTTATGGGTTTTCAAATTCAAATATGACTTCCTGTTATGAAACAGGACATAATTTCATACATGCTCAATGTAGAGGACACCAGGACTAAAAGCATGTTTATTATGCATTTTGGGAGACACCAATTGAATAGGGAAATAAATTATAAATCAGTTTGCTTATGAAATATTATATATTATTATGAAAATCTGGTCATGTATTACTCCCATTATGAAAATTATTTTTCAACATTCTGTCCCAACAGCAACACATTAATAAGAAAATTAGATATAGTGTATGGGTACACTGTGTTTAATGGGAAACCAGTTTATGGAATTTTTGTACACACATATTGCATAAAACAAAATGGTATATCAAATAATTTTGTTATACATTTTAAAAGATAGTTGAGAATCATCCTAAAACAAAGTTTAGTATAAAACAATCTTGAAACCTAAAAATGTATTTGGTGATTTAAAAAAACTCCCATTGATTTTGCCGTCTATTCATACCATTTTATTTTAGTCCTTGTGTCCTCTATGAATAAAATAGAGAATTTTTCAAAAATGAACATTTATTTTTTTCTTATGGTCTAAACAATGTAATGACATGAACTTTTTTTGGGGGGGGGGGGCGTCTCAGGAGGATATTTTAGGTTTAGCAATTTCACTAATATTTGACCAATTCTCGATTTTGTAAGATTGTGTCTAGTCAACTTGAAAATGTAACTACAACATGATTCAAGTAACTTTCTCTTTATTAACCCTCTAGTTAAAGAAAAGTATATTCTAAGTGCACCACACATGACGTTGTCTTCATGATGTAAATGTTAAACAAATCACTAAATATCTTTGCAGAAAAGATGAACTACAACTACATCTTGTACACACTTTTATTATGCATATTAGGCTATATGTTCTGAAATAATACAAGACAAATGCTCCAAAAAACTCAAGTAATTCCAATTCAAAATGACTGAAGGTATAACTCCTAGAGTGTTGTTATTAACTATAAAGGCTCTGTAAAACAATGAACAGCAGTTTTCAGCCTGTCACCCTGATGTAAACATGAAATATCAGACCTACAGTAGTAGTTCTTCGCAGGTTTTGCATTTGATTACGCTGCTGTTCCATAGTTTTTTTCTATGTAGACATGGACGCGTTTGACTGTTGCGCTCGCGTCTCTTGCAGCGTCTCATGCATGAGCTTTCACGACTTTCTAAAAACACGGTGCTCTAGTTATTAAAAGATGTTTAACTCACATCTTCTTTTACTTTTCCTATTCCACTGCCCGCATCAACACAAAAACACATTCTGTGTGAATGGCACCTAGAGAGTATCACACGTGAGCGATTAATCATGTGCACCGACATGCGGTTGGATTGTTCTTTTCTCTTTACTGTTATTATCAAAGTGTCTAATTCTAGCGTTTGGTAATATTTCTATTCAAAATCGCGATTCCTCGATTTATAAAAAATCTAATTGTGGCAAAACATTAACTTCGAATTAATCGATACAATCTGATAAATCGCCCAGCCATTGCCACAGTGTTTGCTTATTTTTTTACTTTATTTACATTGTGTATTTTATTTTACATCCAGTTGTATTCCGTGCCTCCAGGCTTTATTCGTTTTGCTCTTATTCGTTCTTTTTCTTATTCATTTGGTGCCATGGCGTTTGATGATTGTCAGTGTTTTTTTTTTTCTACATTTAAACATTTTGCAAGTTTGTAATTTTATATTAGGCTTATAGCATGGTAAAGGTGTATTTTTATTCGTTTTGTTAATTAAAGTACCATGTTTATTGCAGAAAATGTGTTGTTGTAAGTTATAGATAAGCAATTGACCTGAAATGAAAGTGAAAGCAAAATGTGCACGGGCATTAATATTTAAAAGCGAAGGAAAATGAGAGGGAAAACTCCAACGAACTTTGTAAAACCAAATTGTATTATGCAACTTGCCGACAGCGTGTCTGTGGCCAAAATAAAGATTATTTATGCCTCCACGCAGCGTGCACACTCAGAGCCAAGCGCACACTCATATGACGCAGCTGTGCATTTAACAGGCGACCAATGACAATGCCCGTTCTAGATGAAGTTAAACCAGTTACCCATTTGCGGAACAAGCGAGCCAGATTAATGGTTTTGTTTTGAAAGAGAAAAAAAAAGCATATATTGCTGGACTCGGTCGAGACCAACTTGAACATTTGGCGAGTCCGATGACCAAGTCCGAGTCCAAATACCAGAGGTGGAAAGTAACGAATTACATTTACTCGCGTTACTGTAATTGAGTAGCTTTTTTGTGTACTTGTACTTTTTTAAGTAATTTTTTTAATCTGTAATTTTACTTTTACTTAAGTATATTTTGTGTGAAGTATTGTACTTCGCTACATTTTAAAACACATTCATTACTGAGTAAAAAAAAATCGCTCTGTGGAAACAACTGCAGCAAATAATGGGCAGAAGAAGAAACTGGCGCTAAAAATCACAAGAAAGATGCAGACGAACAAGACAGACGTTAATGGTGCAGACCCAGCTGAAAACCAAACCCCGTCGTACTCTGCTGAAGTTGAACTCGAAGGAAATGAAGTGAACCCCTGGCCATATATTCATGCTCTATTATGCAGTGTTAGCTGTGTTTGCCTCGGGAGACCGAACTAGCAGCTTATAACATCTCGACATCGCCCTTCGCAAGCATGTAGAGATAAGGTAAATACTTACATCATTGCATTGGTGGTTAAAATGAAGCTTTGACGGTTTAGCGAAAGGTTTTGCACAAATGAGCCAAAAAGACAGTGGTGCAGGGTGTGCAATATCATCTGAGATAATATAGTAATTGTTGTTTTTACGATGTGCGATTTGACATTATCAGTATTTTGCCAAAAACCAAACAAATCACTCTAAACAGTGTGCCGTGAAATCTAGTAACGTTAGATTAGACTAATCCGCGTGCATCTGGACTGCTTTCTTTCACTGCGTAATTCAGTCTGTTAAAATGCGTTTAGAATGATCACAAAATTGAAGATATAGAAGCAGAAAATGTATATATTTATATAATTTAATATAGTAAGTCAACATCACATGAAGAATGCCGTTTTTCTCAATAAAATCACCATGATTACATAGGCCTGTAGTTTTGCTTTTTACAACAGTTCAAAAAACAAGAAGTTAATTAAGAGACTTGCGTTTTAGACACCATATTGCCTGTTTTTGCTCTATTTCGACAACAAAAATAATACCAAACACAGCCACCATAGCACAGTTTTGCGTCTCTGACTCTGAGCAATGACGTGTTTTGTTCCTGAATGAATTAACCATTTAAATGATTCTGTTCAATCACAATGACTCACTTATGAGTGACTTGCTGACACCTACTGGTGGTTCTAATTTAACATTTAAAGTATCTTTTGATTTTTGTATTTCAAATGACTATTTAACATTTGTGACCCTGGCCTGGAGCACAAAACCAGTCTTAAGTCGCTGGAGTATATTTGTGGCAATAGCCAACAATACATTGTACGGGTCAAAATTATACATTTTTCTTTTATGCCAAAAATCATTAGCATATTAAGTAAAGATCATGTTCCATTAATATATTTTGTAAATTTCCTACTGTAAATATATCAAAACTAAGAGCTTAATTTGAACAACTTTAAAGGAGATTTTCTCAATATTTGGATTGTTTGCTCCCTCAGATTCCAGATTTTCAAATATTGTCCGATCATAACAAACCATACATCAATGGAAATATTATTTATTCAGCTTTCAGATGATGTATAAATCGCAATTTAGGAAAATGGACCCTTATGGTTTTATGGTTCAGGGTCACATTTTATGTCTTATTTATCAAAACAATATTTCTGCATTTGTAACTGCAGGCAAAATGCATTCATGTCAGTGTGTAAATACATCTATGCCACTTCAGATGAAGCTTCTGCGTTTCCTCTGCATTGCAAAGATTAATTTTGTTGATACTGGTTTAATTTCCCTGGTAACAGCCTAAATGTGTTATTATTCTAAATGACTGATTCCTTTAATTAAAAACACCTAGTTTGAGATTTATAGGCCCATATCCCAGGTGTGTCAAACTCTGGAGGGTGTTACTGGAGGGCCACAGCCCTAAAGAGTTTAGTTCCAACCCTGCTCCAACACACACACCATGTAGTTTTCAAATAAGCCTAAATGATTAGTTTAGCTGGATCAGATGTGTTTAATTAGAGTAATATCTACACTGTGTAGGGCTGTGGCCCTCCAGGAACTGAGTTTGACACCTTTGGTCTATCCCATTTATTCCTCCCTCTCATTGTTAAAATGTAACTAAGTAATTTTTACTCTGAGTAAATTTTAAATGAGCTACTTTTTACTTTTACTTGAGTATATTTTTAGACTGGTACTTTTACTTGTACTTAAGTAAAATTTCAGTAATGTAAAGGTACTTTTACTTGAGTAGAATATTTTTGTACTCTTTCCACCTCTGCCAAATACCAACGAGTCCAAGACAAGTCCGAGACGATAGAAAAACTTCTCGAGTCCGGACTCGAGTACTACAGCCCTATGAATGATGCTTTCAACTGTTGTGGATCCTTGAAACAGATTATGCCACAAAAGTGAATTTAAAGACTTTCTCGTTGTTTGGATTAATATCTACACTAAGGATTACATGTTGCACTGGGGACATGTTTGGATGATAATTTTGGACATGGATTTTCATGGACATTGTCTATACCTGTGGGGAATGAACATTCAACATCAGTATCATTGTCATCATCATATTCATCACATAAAACAGGTACGATTTTGACTTCTATGTTGTTTTGAGTTATTGTTGGTGAAATATGTCTGTTTTTTGTATTGTTTAAGGTGTTTGAAAGACAAAAGAAAGAGGTAAATGAATGAGAAGCATTTATTTATTTTCTTCATAGATCACAGTTTTTGGTCAATGCTTGCAATATATGGAGCTAACTTGCCTTATTGATGTTTCCTGTTGTGTCTTAGACAAAATATAGTTAGTGGTTCCCTCCCTATAAAACAGATTTATAACCAACACTTTTGTGAGGGCAAGGAAACGGTTATAACGCTTAGGCTGGTTTTGCTGTTTACAGGGTAAACAAACTGACCTAAATTGAGGGACCCTTAATTTTCCCTTTGGGGTTTTCTAATTAGAAGGTTAACATCCTTATACCCTAAGTTTGGTGAGAAAGGACATGATGTTTGGTGGTGTCACTGTCACTTCACCAATCCAGCACTAGGGGGAGCACTATCTACTCTCAGGCCTAAGTAAAGAGGACTTTATTACATTTTAGCTGAGTCAGATCACCCGAGGGAATGAAGTATGACCTACAGGCTGAAATTAGAATTAAAATTAGACTTTGTGGTTTCTAATTAAAATTGAATGATGTTATCATTAAAATTGATAGGATCGATTAGGATTAGAATTACAAGAAAAATCTACAATGGGGTTGACAAACCAATAGTGTTGCAATATGTAAACAGGAAGTGTAATTAATTATTAAATGCAATTTAGAATTTTCAAATTCATAATTAATTATGAAACTAACTTACAACTTCCAAATCACTTGTTTCGGTTCCTTATAGTTCCTATAATAATAATTAAATAATTTCCCAAGTTACTCATTCCTCATTGTGTCATTAACATCAAACCAAATTAATCTATACTCCCCCAATTACTTGTAAATGAAATTAAACATTTCTGGCCCTCTTGATAATAATTAAGGTTTTACTGTGGTTGTCAAATTATAAGCGCGCTTATGATTAATCAATGGATACTGATGCTATTTGGAAGGAAATGAAATTATTTTATGAAATTAAATTAATTTAAAATGTGTAATTATGACATTCAATTAACAATTAAAAATTCCTAACAATAGCAACTTATCCACTGATGTGTTTTAAAATCATCAAGGTAATGAGGTAATACTGAATTATCTTCTAATAACCACCAACTATTAAACTGGTTCCCACTAAAGGTAAAAGACTTTAATCAAAAGTTTATCAACACTTGTTAGTCTTTTCAAAAGGCGCGAAAAATAGAGAGAGAGAGAAAGAGAATTAATGTAAGCTGTGAGTCACATTTCCACACACTGCATTCAACTCATATTCAAACTCTATAAATGCTACGTGCTAATCGCTAGCCGTAATGCTAACAGCATTGCATTTGCTTCGATACTAAAGCTTCTTTGTTTCCATTAGCTTAGCGCTACTGCTATTAGTTTACACGAACTCAAGGTGGCGCTGTGGCTAAGTCTCCACTAGCAAATGCCCGGAAGGTTTTTTTTTTTACAACTTCCTGGCTAAACTGGTCGCTATGGCAACTCAGTGCCTGTAACCTGTAAATGTGCTCCACGCTTCAAAATCAACAAGCATTATTCAGATTTGAATCTTTTATAGCAGATAAAATCTCACTCGTTTAGGGTGAGAAATTAATCTACGGATTAATTATAACTCATCGCGGCCTCGGCGGACCGTTATGCTGATATTTGTCTGTTTAGACACAGCACACATAAAACAATTCAATCGATCACAAATTCCTCCCTTCTCAAATCGCATGGGCTACTCCTTTGTCTGAGCGCCGCGCGTTTGATTTCACTCGTGTGAAATTAAATAATGGCTGAGAATTAATTAATTAGCTACTTTAATATCCTACAGCCGGGAGAATAAAACTATAGCTGAGTTTGAAAGTGGGACACGCACTTTAACAAATCATATTATAACAGGCCTTAAATCAGAGAGCAAACGAGGAACACGCCCGTTCGCCTCTCGTGCGCTTTTAAAGCGACTTCATATTAATTATTTACTGCAGTTTCATTTCTTCTCAACGAGCTCGAGTTAACAGTTACACACGCTTTCATTCAAAACGCACTGTTTCACAAACAAGAATGCAATATCACAAATAACCGCTTGTTTCTCTGTATTTACTCTATTTTTCCTGAATAAAAATGTGAGAAATACCCTTATTGTCTCTGATGGATGTTTATTGATTTTCAAATTAATCTTTTATTCCAGCATTCATTCTCCACCATATGTAGCATATTATTAAAAGGAGCTATTGTTTCAGCTCCGGGAATTAATTTATTAAAGATGAAATATTGCTTTGATTAAAGTAATATTAATATTTAACTTATGATCATACCTGGTTAACGACTCGTCCAGCGACTATTAACCTCAGCATGTCTTATTAAATCTCGTTTCTCTTGCCTCGTGGCCAACGAACAATAAACGAGATGAATAATCTTTCTCAATTTCGAGCAAGGTAACGTTCTCTTTGTGGCAGTAAGGTTAACATATTTGAAAAATCACATCCCCAGAGACAATTCTTTATAAAAGGAAAGACGGTTTATTTTTTCTACTGCTATTCTAACATACATGATCTAAACTATTAAAAACACACATGCACACACACACATACATACAGATATTTTGCGGGTAACTTCAGAAAGTTAAAATAGCCCTCTTAGCTATTTTAACACTTAAACCAAATGGAAAGATCACGACAAATGACTTTGCTTTGTTACTGCGTTCAGATCGATTTACCAGTTCAGTTAGAAATAGAGACTCTGTTTATAATACTTGCTTTTGTGTTGTTAAGCAGGCTGGGTCTTTGTCTCGTTTCCATGTGTGTTTCCACGTGTTTCTTCGATCCTTTGATTTCCGTTCCATCGTGTTGCTCGATCCTTTGTTCCGTTCCACATGTTGCTCTGGGAATCTCCGCTGCTGTTGCGTGACATCACCGGGGAAGCCGTGTTGGAGCCCGGGGCTGTTTGATGCTGGTTCTGTGTTACGGCGTTTACAAAGTCTTTGATTCGTTTGTCTCAGCCGATGTTAAGGCGAGGGTCCAGCGGACCAGCTTCCGGGTCGTCCTTGCGCGAGTTGGAGAGCGATGAAAGGAGAAGTAAGAGAGCTTTGAGCACTGGCGCCTCGTTTTTAAACAGTCCGATTTAGACCCGCCCACAGGCAGCTGTTCGAATCAGCATGTCCGTGTGGGGCAGGGCCCCGCCTGCACAGCTTCTCTTGCAAAATACGCATCATTTGATATTACATCTTACATGATCATTCATCTCTTATCACATGTTCACTCATTTATAATAGTCACCAAATCTATCACATCACTTCCTGCCGTCGTGGCATTCATTACAAGGGGGACGGGGAGGATGTCGATAAGCTTTCGCAAAGTGTAATGTTTGCAAAAGTCTATTGTGAATGAATATAAAACAAAATAAATTTATAAAGAAAAACATATCTGGGGAGCGGAGCTCGCACACTCAGCTCTCTCTCAAAAAAAGGAGGGGCTGATCATGTTTTTCCATGCTCCGAGGCATTTAATTTTGAAGAATTAATTATGCATTTCATCTGACTATGAAAAGTTATTTATATAATATATATATATATATATATATGTAGAGAAAGATATACAATTAAATATTATATATGGTATACAGTAGCCTCTTGGGATATTTTCTCGAGTGAGAGGACAATATTTACTTCTCTTCCTCCGAGGAGGTTGAGGTGGTCAGCAGAGGCTGCTGGGCGGAGCAGCCACAATCGTGTTCCAGCTCCTCATTCAAAGAATATCACTTCTCGTACTCCCCAGAATTTTGGAGTCAGAGTGGCGCTCCCGGGCCGAAGACAGATCTGCAGACAGTCATTCTCACTGGATAGTCTTCGGCTAGAACGTCTTGATGCCAATGGCCCAGGGCTTTTGAGGGCCGCCCCTCTGGGGAAGAGCGGTGCACACCGCATCACACGGTGCCCGTCTCTCCTCATTGCCCTCAGGAAATCGGTCTGCTAACCCTGCCAGTGTTCCAGGGCGCAGCAGTCTCCAGCGAGCGCTTCTCTCAGTCTCAAGCACATTTCTAAGGAAGTCGTAAAAAGGTTAATAAATGAGCGATCCACATTTAACTGACTGGCCGATTTCCTGCCCTAAGTCTCCTTATCTCAGGAGACCTCTAAAAACTAGGAGATTTAAAGAGCCACCTCCTTGAGCGAGCTAATAACTGACCTTTGCTCCCAGATCCACTTAGTAACATAACTTCAATGTTGTTCCTGACTGGCTTACCATAAATAATAATCTAAAGAACAAACAATGGCTTATCTGGAGAAAGTCCAGAAACAGATGGCTCACGACACCCGCGACCCCTTTTACGCATAAACTAATAATCTGGTAAACGCAAACGATTGACTGATAGCTGTGTCCGAGCTAAGAGAATCACAGATACACATCAAAACGTGACATTCTCATGACCCCGGACAGTTCCTCTTTCGTCCTCCCTGCAGGTCAAAGGAGGCACTTCTCTGTCTCTGCTCAGTGCAAGGAACACCCAAACATCTATTGACTTTCTCAGAAAAAGACTTTCATTTATTCCAACACTTTTAGAACAAAGATACCCAGGAAGGACGTGCTTAATGTCGTTCAAATGCTTGGTGTGATTATTTGGAATGTAGTATGTTTTAATCTGTGCCTTAACCTGTGTAGTAGATGCACTTTGTGTGTCAAATGCGGAATGTTTGGCGTTGAACGAAAGCTGTTGTCATCAGCAATAGGTTGGTGTGGCTGACAGTTAACCTTTAGCATCATAATGTATGATTGCAGCACGTATAGAGGTCTGCAAGGATATTTTCCTTCATGTGATGAATTGACTATCAGATAATGTAGGCGTGGCAAAAGAAGCCATGCGGGGCGGGGCTTAGCCCCACAAGAACAATCTGATTGGGACAGCCACCCGTGGGTGGACCCAAATCGAGCTGTTTAAAACGAAAACAACAGCTTAGGCATTTGCTCTCACTCGCTGCTTGCTGACATGCAAAGACTTCAATTACTTACGGATTGTGCTTTGAACCGTCCATGACCGTAACATCTGGTCGATAATATAAAAAAAACTACCAATACTTGGTAAAACTCCTGAAGAAACCTTGAAAGCCTGAAACTACGCAGAAGGAAGAGAAGAACTTCAAGGGTCATCATGTCACAAAGGAACCAGGCAACCGCCAATCGCAGGAGGGGTTCCCTCAGTGACATCACGCAATGAGCCAATCAGCTGCCGGGATTCCCTCAGCCATCTGAAGGAAACACGCGGGAAGATCTGCGGCCAACTCAACTGAAAGCAAGTAGACCGAACAAATCTCTATTCTTACTGAACTGATGAATTGATCTGTATGCAGAAAAGATAGCAAAGTCTCTGCTGTGATCTTCCTCTAGTTAAAGTTATGAGATAGCAAAAAAGTGCTAGCCTTTAAACTTTCTTCTAACCATACAACTCCGAATGTATGTGTGTTGTTTATGTGTTTTATTAAGTTTACTCAATGTATTGTAGAACAGTTAGCAAATAAACCTTGTTTCATGTATAAAGAATGATGTCTTGGGCTGTGTGATTTTCAAGTTTAAACTATTTGCCATAGATTACGTTATCTAGCTCAAATTTGATAAAGTACAATTTTTTTTGTATTCTTATCGTTGGCCACGAAGCAAGATAAATTAAATTGTTAAAGATATACTGATGTTAATGGTTGCTGGACGAGTCGTTAATAAAGTATAAATCATAAGTTAAAGATTAATATCACTTTAATCAAGGCAATATTGAATCTTTAATAAATGATTCCCCAAAGCTGAAATAATAGCTTCTAGATTTATTGCAAATGGTGGAGGATGTGGGCATTAATTAACTTGAAAATTCATAAAGAGTCAATTTGTGTATTGTTCTATTTTAGCCGGAAAAAAATATTTGATACAGAGAAACAACATTTGTTTGTAATAATGTATTCTTTGTTGTGGCACACAGTGATTTTTGAATGAAAGTGCAATGCGAGTTGTTGTTAAGAAGAAAATGAACTGCAGTAAATAATTCATATTTGTCTATTAAGACAAAATTAAGTCGCTCTAAAAGCACATGAGAAACACATATGAGCAGATTCCTCATTTCTCTCTTTAAGGCCTTCATAGCATGATTTGACTTGTTATGCTAGGGATCTGAAATTAGGGATTTGGAATCTGTGATTTAATTTCATAATTAATTAAGAATTTGAGAATTCTAATTACATTTAATAATTAATTACACTTCCTGTTTGCATATTGCAAAAATATTGGCTAATCAACTCAATTGTAGATTGCTCTTGTAATTCAAATCCTAATCAATCCTATCAATTTTGAATGATAACATCATAAAATTTGAATTAGAAACCACAATTTCTCAAAACTTAGGTAAATTAGTTTTATCCTGTAAAACTGCAAAACCAACCCCCTAATTGTATCGACTTAACAGCGCCACCACGCTGCCACCCTTGTTATTAGTCCTAACATTGAGAGTAAAACCTCAGTTTCTTCTCTTTTCTCCTTCCTGCTATCTTCTAATTTGACTACTGCTACGGTTTGCTTAGATTTTGCCTGTGGGAAGATCATGAGCAGAGAACTTTCGCAATCGAATTGGTATTTGTGAAACTTGAGAACAACGTTTCAAAACTGTTTTCTATTTAACTTCCTCTATTGTGAAATCCTACCCTTCCAAGTTAAAGCAGGTCAACGAGAAGATAGGTATCAGCTAAATTTTAAGCACGCACGAGAGACACGCTAACCAGCATTGTGGTGTAAATCTTGCCATTAAGGACCAGTGCTGTCATTAGGGACCGAGCACCGATGGTGCGAGGACCCTATTGAATCTGCTCCGTTTATTAGGGACCGAGCACCGATGGTGCGAGGACCCTGTTGTATCTGTGTTGTTTATTATTATTATTATTTTAATCGCATTTTTGAGGGCCTAAACATGCTCGAAAAGTCAGGAAATTTTGCACACGCATCAGAACTGGTGGAAATTTACGTCTTATATGGGTTTCAGAAGTAGGTGTGGCAAAATGGCTCGACAGCGCCACCTATACTCATTCAGTGGAGAGCCCTCGGGCTACGTTTCACGTACATGTATGAAAATCGGTACACTCATGTAACATAACAATACCTACAAAAAAGTCTCCTGGAACGAAATCCGAAACCCAACAGGAAGTCGGTTATTTTGAATTTTCTCGTCATATTTAGTGACATTTTGGCCATTTGCAGGTGTCATACTTTAAAGAACTCCTCCCAGAGATTTATTCGGATGAACACCAAAATTGGTCATTGCAATCTAAAGCCCTTTGTGACGTTAAATTGCGAAGATCTAGAGTTTTCATCGGAGGGCGTGTCCGTGGCGTCCAGTCAAATTTCGATGTTTCGCCATGAAACAGGAAGTTGTTATAACTCAGGCATGCTATGTCCGATCTGCACCAAACTTCACATGTTTGATAAGACTCCTGATATGAAGAGATCTACATGACTATATTCAGTTATAGTAATAGTAATAGTTGCCAGCACTTCCTGCTGGCAACAGGAAGTGACATGTTTTACTCTGTAACTAACTCCTCCTAGAGATTTAATGACATCAACACATTATTTTGTCAGTCTAACCTAAAGGCCTTTGTGATTTTAAATTGCGAAGATCTAGAGTTTTCGTTAAAGGGCGTGTCCTTGGCGGCATCACAGATTTCGATGTCTCGCCATGGGAATAAAAGTTGTTGTAACTCAGCCATACAATGTCCGATTTGCCCCAGACTTCACACGTTCGATAAGAATCCAGGCCTGGAAATATCTAAATAAGAATATTCCATTATAAACAGAGCGCCACCTGCTGGCAACAGGAAATAACTTGTTTTTCAATAACTTAAACATGCAATGTCCGATCTGCCCCAAACTTCACACGTTTGATAAGAGCCATGGCCTGAAGACATCATGCCAAAGTTTAGTTATAGACATAGCGCCACCTGCTGGCTACAGGAAATTACTTGTTTTAAACCAAATTCAACATGCAATGTTCAATCTGCACCAAACTTCATGGTTTTTTTAAATTACTGGTCTGAAGACATATACCACATTTTCAGTTAATTTATCTATATAGTGCCACCTGCTGTCACAGAAAATTCACTGTTTTATAGTAACTCAAACATGCATTGTCCACTCTGCACCAAACTTCACATATTTGGTAAGATGCCAGGCCTGAAGACATCTAAAGGCCAGTATTCAGATGTAACCATAGCGCCACCTGTTGACAAAAATATGTGTCAGGCTTTACACTAACTCAAACATACTGTGTTCAATCTGCACCAAACTTCACATATTTGGTAATATTCCTGGCCAGAAGACCTCTAAAGGCCAATATTCAGAAGTAACCATAGCGCCACCTCTTGACAACAGGATGTGTCAGGATTTACGCTAAATCAAACATACTATGTCCAATCTGCACCAAACTTCACACGTTTGATAAGAGCCATGGCCTGAAAACATCTACGTGCCAATGTTTAGTTATAGACATAGCGCCACCTGCTGGCTACAGGAAATTTCTTGTTTTAAACTAGCTTAAACATGCAATGTTCAATCTTCACCAAACTTCATATGTTTGATAACAGTTCTAGCCTGAAGACATCTACATGTTAATGTTCAGTTATGGACGTTGCGCCACCAGCTGGCAGCAGGTTTGGTACATATAAATGACTTTGACATATTCCTCTATATTTACCTATTTAAATGCATATTGCTCACTGTTCCCTGTCTTTCTGAAGCCACCGGTCGGTGGTGAGCCGGGCGAGGTCCCTTCCATCGCTGCTTGCAGCTTTAATTAGGGACCGAGCACCGATGGTGTGATCTGCCCCAGACTTCACACGTTTGATAAGAATCCAGGCCTGAACACATCTAAATACGAATATTCCATTATAATCAGAGCGCCACCTGCTGGCAACAGGAAATTACTTCTTTTACACTTACATAAACATGCAATGTCCAATCTTGACCAAACTTCATATATTTGGTAAGACTCCTGACCTGAAGACATTTAAAGCCAAATATTCAGATGTAACCATAGCGCCATCTGTTGACAACAGGATGTGTCAGGCTTTACACTAACTCAAACATACTATGTTCAATCTGCACTAAACTTCATATGTTCGATAAAGGTGCTAGCCTGAAGACATCTATATGTTAATGTTCAGTTATGGACATAGCGCCACCAGCTGGCAGCAGGTTTGGCACATATAAATGACTTTGACATATTCCTCTATATTTACCTTTTTAAATGCATATTGCTCACCGTTCCCTGTCTTTCTGAAGCCACCGGTCGGCGGTGAGCTGGGTGCGAGGTCCCGTCCATCGCTGCTTGCAGCTTTAATTAGGGACCGAGCACCGATGGTGCGAGGACCCTATTGAATCTGCT
Source organism: Schizopygopsis pylzovi (assembly GCA_027422435.1). Taxonomy (NCBI): domain Eukaryota; kingdom Metazoa; phylum Chordata; class Actinopteri; order Cypriniformes; family Cyprinidae; genus Schizopygopsis; species Schizopygopsis pylzovi. Next base: position 35,197,399 of record CM049818.1, on the reverse strand, counting down.
TTGTTTATTAGGGCCCAAGCCAGAAAGGCGCAGGGCCCTATTTTTTCCTTAGGATTCTTTTTTTTTTTTTTTTTTATCGACTATCCGGGCATTTTTGGGGGGCTTAACATGGTCAAAAACTCTTGAAAATGTGCACACACATTGGAACCCGCGGCAGTTAGGACGCCGCTGAGGCTGGGACCCGGGCGTGGCACAGAGGTTCTACGGCGCCCCCTGGAACACATCAGAAAACATGATGTGTAGCTCACACATACTTGCACGTATTCATATGAAACTCGGTACACATATAGATCTCATCGAGCCGAACAACTTTTGCACCGCATGTCATGGGCTCCGCCCAACAGGAAGTCGGCTATTCTATTGTTTTCGTTAGGATTATTTTATTTTATTTTATCAACTATCTGGGCATTTTTGGGGGGCTTAACATGGTCAAAAACTCTTGAAAATGTGCACACACATTGGAACCCGCGGCAGTTAGGACACCGCTGAGGCTGGGACCCAGGCGTGGCACATAGGCTCTACGGCGCCCCCTGGAAAACCATCAGAAAACTTGATGTGTAGCTCACACATACTTGCACGTATTAATATGAAAATCGGTACACATATAGATCTCATCAAGCCGAACAACTTTTGCACCGCATGTCATGGGCTCCGCCCAACAGGAAGTCGGCTATTCTATTGTTTTCCTTAGGATACTTTTTTTTTTTTTTTTTGACTATCCGGGCATTTTTGGGGGGCTTAACATGGTCAAAAACTCTTGAAAATGTGCACACACATTGGAACCCGTGGCAGTTAGGATGCCGCTGAGGCTGGGACCCGGGCGTGGCACAGAGGCTCTACGGCGCCCCCTGGAAAACCATCAGAAAACTTGATGTGTAGCTCACACATACTTGCACGTATTCATATGAAACTCGGTACACATATAGATCTTATCGAGCTGAACAACTTTTGTGTCACATGTCATGGGCTCCGCCCAACAGGAAGTCGGCTATTCAGGGCTGTTTAAAAAGCACATGCTCTGGAATTTGAAATACTCCTCCCAGGATTTTCAACACACGAGCACCAAACCCGGTGAACGTGATCTCAAGACATTGGGGATGCTAAATTGCGGAGGGATTTTTGATATCTCGAACGGTTTGCCCGTGGCGAGGCGATGAAGTTATGGCGAGAATTGAGATACAGGAAGTGTCTAATAAAGTCCACATACATTGTCTGATTTTGATCACACTTCAGTGGTTTGTTCGGTGTATGAAGCCGATCGCATCGATGTGACAATTATGAGGCAAAGTTATACGGCCACCAACTGGCAGCAGGAAGTGTGTCATTTTCAAAATGCTTTGAATTCAGCATCTTACTTTTACCCAATTTGCTTCAAACTTCATCAGAATACTGTAAAAACACGGCCGATGTGAAACTGTGAAGGGAATATTGATATCTAAAATACTGTTGCCACGGCAACGTGTCAAACCTCAATATTTCTTCTGGTGGTTTTGAGGCACTTAAGTTGTTTAGAATTTCATAAAACTCAACACACACATCAGTATTAATTATAGATAGACACTGGCAAAAGCTCATTAACGGGCGTGGAGGAGGCACTCTATAGCGCCACCTTTTGTCAAAACATGGGGGGTTAATTTTAGCTACAGTCACCAAACTCAGTACATAAATTGTTCTCATCAAGCCGGACAACTTTCTAATTTACACTCATTAGCTACGACTAACAGGAAGCCGGCTATTTTTGTTTTAATGTCAATTTCTGGAACAATCAAGCTGCAAACTTATTCATACTCCTCCAAGAAGAAACAAGTAGTTCACACCAAACTTTGTCAACATGATGCCAAGACACTGAAGATGCTAAATTGCGAACGGCTTGCGGATAGCTTGAACGGTGTTTAAATAGTGGTTTATTAAAGTGAGGGTAAAAAAAGATAGCAGAAATGTTCTTATATCTTTAAAGTGCAGTTTACAAAAACTTCTAAACTTTTTACATGCAGGGAAAAAGTCATTCTGAGGAAGTATGGTTAGTTTCATGACTTTACAAAACTCTATGAATGAGAGAAAATTAAAAAACCATCAGGCATTTAATCTCAGTCTACTCTCTTCTATGAGTGTGTGTATATGTGTGTGTGAAGTGGAATGGAGGGGGCTGTCTTTTCAGTGTGACAGTGAGGAGGGTTGAGGGAGGGAGAGGGAGAGACAGACAAACATGGCTGCCCCCGGAGCAGAGATTGTGTTCACACTGTGACCTGAATCAGATGGAAACAAAACTGCACTTCCTAACAGAGTGCTCCAAATACACAGATATACGGACAGTGTACTACGACAAAATACAGCAGATTCATCCCACATTTACAACTCTTCCAGACCAGGAGAAACTAGCGTATCTGCTCGGAGAACACAAGACCTGCTGTGTGTTTGCTGCTCAATATGTGTCTCTCTGTCACCACAGAAGAGAAGACACTCCGTCTGCCCTGGGCTGATGTTTCCAGCACATGTAGATTATATTATGACATATTACTCCTTTATATTACTTAAATGTATATTTTGCCTGTATAAATCTTATACTGTACCTTATTTAATTTTATTTATATCACATACTTACAATAGTCATTCATTTTGCACTACATATTTAATACGGTTTAAATATTTGTTTTATTACTATTATTGTTTTTATTTTTCTTTCTGTTAATTCAAATGTGCACTACTTGTGAGCAGCCCAGCTGCAATTGCTTTGGCAATACAAATGTATAGTTTTTGTCATGCCAATAAAGCACACTTAAATTGAAAGAGAGAGAGAGAGAGAGAGAGAGGCTTAACAATATCTTTATTGGACCATTTGTCCTTTTACCTCAATACAATTTTCTTACAAAATTTTCATTCCACAAATTACAATTTCTATTTCTACACATTTAAAAACAACATTTAATTTTCTCCAATTTGACAAAGTACTCCCCCCACTGACCAAATTTCAGAAAACATTACAATGTCACTGACCAATTTATAATATGTATACTCTATCTTGATTCTAGCAGTTATCATCCCTTTTAGTACCATTTCAGCATCAATTGAACCTATACCTAACATTTTATTTTTTCTAGTTTTCCATATGGACAACTTAGCTGAACCCAACAGAAAATTAAGTAAACATTTCTTCCTCCTTTCTTGAAAAAAATAAATAGGACCACTTATAAAAATCTGATGAGAAAAATTCTCTCCAAATTTTATAAAAACTTGTGTTAAAAAATTAAACAATCCCTCCAACCTAAAACAATCAATAAATAAGTGATTGACCGTTTCGTCTAAGCCACAAAATAAACACTCTGTCCCCACTGCTGGATTGAGGTGTGCCACGTGTCTGTTCGTAGCTATAGCCCCGAACATCAGTCTCCACTGCAAATCTGCAGTACGCTTTTCAACAGGCAACTTATATAGAGACCTCCAACATGCCTTAAAATCTGTCCCAAACACTTCTGACCACCTCCAAGTCTTCACTCCTCTCAGCACAGTCTGATGCGTCACTTTTACACACGTTTCATAGAGTTCTTTCTTCTTAACATCTTGAAAACTCCCCAACTCGGGGTACTCGAATGATAAAATCGAATGTCCAGTTTCCTCCATCTCCTCTTGCACAGCAGCAGAAACTTTGATGGGTGGAAATGAATAGTGCTCATTCAAGTCCTGTGACAGTGCCTCTCTGCAGGCCCCAGGTAGAGCTGCCCACACCTCCTTCATTATTCGTCTCACCAGTCGAAGAGATCTCAACCCCGTAACACTCTGTAAAGACTCAGCTGTTTTCCAGTCATCACCACTTCTCAGATCCCCCAACTTGACAAACCCAGCCTTCACAAAACAGCTTTCCACAGATTTAGAGGACAAAATCCTTACTCTTATTAATGGGTTATGGAACAGCGGTTCTCCCATTATCCAGTCCTCAGGTTGTAAAATATCTCTGTGAATAATAAATGTCTTTCTCCAAGCTGTTATCATTGACTTATAAAAAGGTGTCAACTCTTTCAAATCCACTTCATCACTTTTCAGTAAAAAAAGCTGTTTATCATACAATAATCCAGATGTTTTCCGCAGAAGAGCACAAGCAACATTAATCCATCCAACATTCTCCTCGTACAATAGTCTCTGGGCTGCTTGCAATCGAAAAGCATTTATGCGGCTTCGTACATCTATTAGGCTTTGCCCTCCTTCAATCACTGGTAGATAAAGTGCCTGCCGAGGAATCCATTTTTCACCAGACCAGAAAAAGTCCACCAGTTTCCTCTGAATCTCCTTAATACTGTCATCTGGTGGCTCAAGCACATTCAGTTTGTGCCATAGCATAGAGGCAGTCAGGTTGTTTGTTATTAGGACTCTGCCTCTATAAGATAGTTCGAGAGAGAGTTTTAAACATATCTTTAATGCACTACTTGTGAGCAGCCCAGCTGCAATTGCTTTGGCAATACAAATGTATAGTTGTTGTCATGCCAATAAAGCACACTTAAATTGAAAAATTGAAATTGAGAGAGAGAGAGAGAGAGAGAGTGGTAATGAAATTAATGTATAAAGCTTTAACAATATAATTAATGCTTTAAAATGTAATCAAATTAAAATAACTTTTATCATTTTATGCTTTCATAAAGGACTGCACAATAGAGATTTAGTAAATTAAAATGAGGGGGAAATCATATTCCTTAAATTTTTCTATTTGTTATTATTATTTTAGAAGTGGTCTACATTATAATACAATCGTAATTTTTGTCAATTTCTTCACGTTAAAAAGCGGACTTTTATTTTGACGGGTAGAAGTGAACTGAGGGGGGCAGTAAGTAATACGCATTTTAATCGTCTAAACTTCCGCAAATCAGAGAAGGAGAAGACGGGTAACGTAAAGTGAAGTTAGTGAAGATCTTTGTGTGTATTTGACAATGGTTGTCTCAAATAAAAGGAAGAAAGGATTATTAATTGTTCTCTCAATGTCAGTGAGGCTCTCAGTGTTTGTCCTCAGATAGTGAGACAGCAGGCGCTGTTAAACACTGAGCGGCGTCAGCGAGCATATTTGTGTAAGTACATGACAACCGCTCACTCACAGAGACACGCAAAACAAACAGATTATATTTTTATATAGTAGTGTTTTTTTTTGCTTTAATAATCACAGACACTAGACCATGTAGTGATTTGACAGCTCTGTTTTTGATTTATATATCAAATAAATAAATATTCAATGACAATATTGCCTTGAAGTTTAATCAGCCCTTTCACGATTGAAACTGAAAGACCTCTTGAAATTGTAAATGAAGACTTTTCTTAAACCATTTAACGTATTTACAACTTTTTACGGGCTTGAATTTGATGCAACTAAAATAAGGAGTTTATAAGGACCTGCGGGAGCCCTGTATTTAAGGTAGCCCGTTGTCATGAGTCCGGGCCGGCGTTCCTCCCTCTCACCACTAGAGGTCGCCATCTCTCTTCCTCCTGGACTCATTTCTCCTTCATTCCACACACCTGTCACTAAGCACATCCTCAGCTGTTCCCTATTTGCAACTCATCACCTCCCAGCTGGTCTCAATCACTGTGGACTATTTATGCACCTCATTTCCATCCCTCTGCCTGGTTAGATTGCTACTCACATGCTGTTGATGCAGATGTGATTATGTACGTATAGGTTTGTCTGTGTTCCTGTTTACTGCTACAGAGTACGTTTTGTTTTTGCCTGTTGGCCTTTTATTTATTAAAAAGAACTTGCTGACCTGCATTTGGACCCAGATCTCCATTTCTCCACGGGCTTCCACGCTGCGTCGTGACAGAATCTAACCAGCATAGCATGGGTCCAGCAGGGAGGCTCACCAACATCCGTCAGGGAGATGGGAGCATCGAGGAGTACGCCGGGCGCTTCTGGGAAGTTGCTCGGCGATCGGCGACAGAGAAGACCTGCCTCCTGGTCTTCTTCTGGGGGGGCCTGTCCGAGCCCTTCAAATCCAGGATGCCGTACTGGAACCCCGAGGAGTTGCTGGAGGACTACCTCAACCTGGCTCTGCATCTGAGCGGTTCAGCGTTCAGAGTGGGGTCAATGGCGGCGTCCGCTCATCTAGCTCCTGAAGTGGCGGCATCTGCTCACAATGCTCCCGAAGCGGCGGTGCCCCCTCACACAGCTCCCGAGATGGTGGCGTCCGCTCCAGAGCCCGCTCCGTTCCGGGAGCCGACGCAGTCCGCTCCAGAGCCCGCTCCGTTCCGGGAGCCGACAGAGTCCACTCCAGAGCTCGCTCCGCCCCGTGAGCCGACAGAGCCCGCTCCGTTCCGGGAGCCGACGCAGTCCGCCCCAGAGCCCGCTCCGTTCCGGGAGCCGACGCAGTCCGCCCCAGATCCCGCTCCGTTCCGGGAGCCGACGCAGTCCGCTCCAGAGCCCGCTCCGTTCCGGGAGCCGACGCAGTCCGCTCCAGAGTCCGCTCCAGAGTCCGCTCCAGAGTCCGCTCCAGAGTCCGCTCCAGAGTCCGCTCCAGAGCCCGCTCCGTTCCGGGAGCCGACAGAGTCCGCTCCAGAGCCCGCTCCGTTCCGGGAGCCGACGCAGTCCGCTCCAGAGCCCGCTCCGTTCCGGGAGCCGACGCAGTCCGCTCCAGAGCCCGCTCCGTTCCGGGAGCCGACAGAGTCCGCTCCAGAGCCCGCTCCGTTCCGGGAGCCGACAGAGTCCGCTCCAGAGCCCGCTCCGTTCCAGGAGCCGACGCAGTCCGCCCCAAAGCCCGCTCCGTTCCGGGAATCGACGCAGTCCGCTCCGGAGCCCGCTCCGTTCCGGGAGCCCACGCATTCCTCTCCATTCCGGAAGTCCACGCATTCCGCTCCGGTCTGGGAGCCCACACACTCCGCTCCGCCCCGTGAGCCGACAGAGTCCGTCCCAGAGCCCGCTCCGCCCCGTGAGCCGACAGAGTCCACTCCAGAGCTTGCTCCGCCCTGTGAGCCGACAGAGTCTGTTCCAGAGCCCGCTCCGCCCCGTGAGCCGACAGAGGCTGTTCCAGAGCCCGCTCCGCCCCGTGAGCCGACAGAGTGCGCTCCAGAGCCCGTTGGAATCCGCTCCAGAGCCCGCCCGTTCCTGGAGCCCATGGAATCCGCTCACAGAGCTCCCGAAGCGGCGGCATTCGCTCACAACCCTCCTGCTCTGCCTGCCCCACCCTGGCACCCGTGGCTGCCTCTGTCTCAAGGCCCTCTTCCTCTACATGGGCCTGGCCCCCCCCATCCCTCGCCCTACTCCGCCCCCGCTCTGCCGTTCCCCTTGTTGGGCGATTGGGAACGTCTGGAAGCCGTTCCTTAAAGGGGGGGTTATGTCATGAGTCCGGGCCGGCGTTCCTCCCTCTCACCACTAGAGGTCGCCATCTCTCTTCCTCCTGGACTCATTTCTCCTTCATTCCACACACCTGTCACTAAGCACATCCTCAGCTGTTCCCTATTTGCAACTCATCACCTCCCAGCTGGTCTCAATCACTGTGGACTATTTATGCACCTCATTTCCATCCCTCTGCCTGGTTAGATTGCTACTCACATGCTGTTGATGCAGATGTGAATTTGTTTGTCTCTGTGATCAGCACGCTGGGGATACATGCACTGTGCTGCTGTTTTATGTATCCCAGCTTCCTAATTGTTTAGTTTTTTGGCCGTGTTGGCCTTTTTGTTATTTATTAAAGCCTTTTTTCCCTGCATTTGGACCCAGACTCTGATTAACGGTGATCCCTCTCACCGGCCGTGACACACGTAGGGCAGGACAGTGATATATATTGGTAGCCCGACTGGTATAAAACCAATATTCCCGGGACGACGTGCTAGTGATTTTGCTAGAATTGCTGAATTTGCTGGAATTGAGAATTAGGATTAGGGTAACTATATGCTATACCCTGCTGTAACTATAGTTTAATAATATTGTTTTAAACATGAGTATTAGTACTAACAACATATTTTTACTGTATTTGTGTAAGTATTTTTTATTTTATTTTAGGTCATGGTACAGTAACAAAAGTACATTACCACATTTTTATTTATAATGTAGTAGTCAATTTGTAACATAATATTAACTAAGATTCATAAATGCTATAAAAACTATTGTTCATTTTAACTTATATAATGTTATAAGCTAAAACCTTATTGAAAACAGTTTGCTACAAAAGTTGAATATATTGTTCTGTGCGTGTGTGTGTATGTGTGTGTGCGTGTGTGTGCGAGAGAGAGGGTAGAGAGAGACTAACATTAATAAATGACATCAACATAATATATAGGTCAGTCTAATCTAAAGGCCTTTGTGATGTTGAATTGCAAAGAGCTTGAGTTTTCGCTAATGGGCGTGTCTATGGCGGCGTGACAAAATTCGAAGTCTCGCCATGGGAATAGAAGCTGTCGTTACTCAGCCATAAAATGTCCGATCTGTCCCAAACTTCACACTTTTGATAAGAGCCATGGCCTGTAGACATCTCTGTGCCAATTTTTATTTATAGACATAGCGCCACCTGCTGGCAACAGGAAATTACTTGTTTTACACTAACTTAAACATGCAATGTCCAATCTGCACCAAACTTCATATGTTTTTTAAAAGTACTGGATGAAGACATCTACATGCCAATGTTCAGATAAATATATAGCGCCACCTGCTGGCAACAGGAAATTTCTTGTTTTACACTAACTTAAACATGCAATGTCCAATCTGCACCAAACTTCATATGTTTTTTAAAAGTACTGGATGAAGACATCTACATGCCAATGTTCAGTTATGGATGTTGCGCCACCAGCTGGCAGCAGGTTTGGTACATATAAATGACTTTGACATATTCCTCTATATTTACCTTTTTAAATGCATACTGCTCACTGTTCCCTTTCTTTCTGAAGCCACCGGTCGGCGGTGAGCCGGGCGAGGTCCCTTACAGGTCCCTAACAGTCTAAGTACTAACAGCATATTTTTACTGTATTTGTGTAAGCATTTTTTATTTTAGGTCATGGTACAGTAACAAATGTACATTAACACATTTTTATTTATAATGTAGTAGTCAATTTTGAACATAATATTAACTAAGATTAATAAATGCTATAAAAACTATTGTTCATTTTAACTTATATAATGTTAAAAGCTAAAACCTTATTGAAAACGGTTTGTTACAAAAGTTGAATATATTGTTCTCTGTGTGTGTGTGTGTGTGTGTGTGTGTGAGAGAGAGAGAGAGAGAGGGAAGAGAGTGACTAATATTAATAAATGTTGTATAATTATTTTTCATGTTAATTAATATAGTTAATGCTAATAACTGAAACCTTATTTAAATATAACGTTAAAAGCTAAAAACCTTATTGAAAAGTTTTCTATATTGTTATTTTGTGTGTGTGTGTGTGTGTGTGAGAGAGAGAGAGAGAGAGAGAGAGAGAGAGGATAGATAGAGACTAACATTAATACATGCTGTATAATTATTGTTCATGTTAATTAATATAGTTAATGCTAATACCTGAAACCTTATTAAAAGGATTACCAAAGTTTTATATTTTGTTGTGTGTGTGTCCTGATGGCTCGGATTAACCCTTTCATTGCTGTATCCCTTAAATCCAAACTGCTAGAGGGTTACTGTAATGCATGTGCCCGTTAGCCACAGTTTTCCTGATGCCACCGCGGTGGCGTTTGCACTCGGCTTGGGCCCGCCATCGCTGCTTGCAGCTATATTTAGGGACCGAGCACCGATGGTGCGAGGACCCTATTGAATCTGCTCTTCTTCTTCTTCTTCTTCTTCTTCTTCTTCTTCTTCTTCTACTTCAAACTTAATCGCATTTTAGAGGGCCTAAACATGCTCAAAGTCAGGAAACTTTGCACACGCGTCAGAACTGGTGAAAATTTACGGCTGATATGGGTTTCAGAAGTAGGTGTGGCAAAATGGCTCGACAGCGCCAACTATAAATATTCAGCGGAGTGCGCCTCGAGCTACGTTTCACGTACATGTACGAAAATCGGTACACATATGTAACTTAACAATACCTACAAAAAAGTCTCCAGGTACGAAATCAGAAACCCAACAGGAAGTCGGCTATTTTGAATTTTCTCGTCATATTTTGTGTCATTTTTGCCATTTTCAGGTGTCATACTTTAACGAACTCCTCCCAGAGATTTATTCAGATGAACACCAAAATTGGTCATTGTAATATAAAGCCCTTTGTGATGTTAAATTGCGAAGATCTAGAGTTTTCGTTAAAGGGCGTGTCCATGGTGGCATCACAAATTTCGATGTCTCGCCATGGGAATAAAAGTTGTTATAACTCAGCCATACAATGTCCGATCTGCCCCAGACTTCACACGTTCGATAAGAATCCAGGCCTGAACACATCTAAATACGAATATTTCATTATAATTAGAGCGCCAACTGCTGGCAACAGGAAATTACTTATTTTACACTATCTTAAACATGCAATGTCCAATCTGCACCAAAGGTCACATAATTGGTAAGAGTCCTGGCCTGAAAACACCTAAAGGCCAAAAATCAGATATAATCATAGCGCCACCTGCTGACAACAGGATATATCATGCTTTACACTAACTCAAACATGCCATGTTCAATCTGCACCAAACTTCATATGTTTGATAAAAGTATTGATCTGAAGACATCTACATGCCAATGTTTAGTTACAGACATAGCGCCACCTGGTGGCTACAGGAAATTACTTGTTTTACACCAACTTAAACATGCATTGCCCAATCTGCACCAAACTTCACATATTTGGTAAGATTCCTGGCCTGAAGACATCTAAAGACCAATATTCAGATGTAATCATAGCGCCACTTGTTGACAACAGTATGTGTCAGGCTTTACACTAACGCAAACATACTATCTTCAATCTGCACCAAACTTCATATGTTTGATAAAAGTGCTAGACTGAAGACATCTACATGTTAATGTTCAGTTATGGACATAGCGCCACCAGCTGGCAGCAGGTTTGACACATATGAATGACTATGACACGTTCCTCTATATTTACCTTTTTAAATGCATATTGCTCACCGTTCCCTGTCTTTCTGAAGCCACCGGTTGGCGGTGCTGGTTTCTTCTTCTTCTTCTTCTCCAAACTTAATCGCATTTTAGAAGGCCTAAACATGCTCGAAAAGTCAGGAAACTTTGCACACGCATCAGAACTGGTGAAAATTTACGTCTTATATGGGTTTCAGAAGTAGGTGTGGCAAAATGGCTCGACAGCGCCACCTATAAATATTCAGCGGAGTGCGCCTTGAGCTACGTTTCACATACATTTACGAAAATCGGTACACTCATGTAACATAACAATACCTACAAAAAAGTCTCTAGGTACGAAATCAGAAACCAAACAGGAAGTCGGCTATTTTGAATTTTCTCGTCATATTTTGTATAATTTTTGCCATTTTCAGGTGTCATACTTTAACGAACTCCTCCCAGAGATATTTCCAGATGAACACCAAAATTGGTCAATGTAATCTAAAGCCCTTTGTGACGTTAAATTGCGAAGATCTAGAGTTTTCATCGGAGGGCGTGTCTGTGGCGTCCTGTCAAATTTTGATGTTTCGCCATGAAACAGGAAGTTGTTATATCTCAGGCATGCTATGTCCGATCTGCACCAAACTTCACATGTTTGATAAGAATCCTGACCTGAAGAGATCTAAGTGACCATATTCAGTTATAGTCATAGCGCCACCTGCTGGTAACAGGAAGTGGCATGTTTTACACTAACTTAAACATGCTATGTCCGATCTGCACCAAACTTCACATGTTTGATAAGAATCCTGACCTGAAAAGATCTAAGTGACAATATTCATATAAATTCATAGCGCCACCTGCTGGCAACAGGAAGTGATATGTTTTACTCTGTAACTAACTCCTCCTAGAGATTGAATGACATCAACATAATATATAGGTCAGTCTAATCTAAAGGCCTTTGTGATGTTGAATTGCGAAGAGCTTGAGTTTTCGCTAATGGGCGTGTCTATGGCGGCGTGACAAAATTCGATGTCTCGCCATGGGAATAGAAGCTGTCGTTACTCAGCCATAAAATGTCCGATCTGTCCCAAACTTCACACGTTTGATAAGAGCCATAGCCTGAAGACATCTCTGTGCCAATGTTTAGTTATAGACATAGCGCCACCTGCTGGCAACAGGAAAATACTTGTTTTACACTAACTTAAACATGCAATGTCCAATCTGCACCAAACTTCACACGTTTGATAAGAGCCATGAACTGAAGACATCTACGTGACAATGTTTAGTTATAGACATAGCGCCACCTGCTGGCAACAGGAAATTACTTGTTTTACACTAACTTAAACATGCAATGTTCAATCTTCACCAAACTTCATATGTTTGATAAATGTTCTAGCCTGAAGACATCTACATGTTAATGTTCAGTTATGGACGTTGCACCACCAGCTGGCAGCAGGTTTGGTACATATAAATGACTTTGAAATATTCCTCTATATTTACCTTTTTAAATGCATATTGCTCACCGTTCCCTGTCCTTCTGAAGCCACCGGTCGGCGGTGAGCCGGGTGAGGTCCCTTCCATCGCTGCTTGCAGCTTTAATTAGGGACCGAGCACCGATGGTGCAAGGACCCTATTGTATCTGTATTGTTTATTATTATTATTATTATTATTTTCCAAACTTAATCGCATTTTTGAGGGCCTAAACATGCTCGAAAAGTCAGGAAATTTTGCACACGCATCAGAACTGGTGGAAATTTACATCTTATATGGGTTTCAGAAGTAGGTGTGGCAAAATGGCTCGACAGCGCCACCTATAAATATTCAGCGGAGAGCCCTCGGGCTACGTTCCACGTACATGTATGAAAATCGGCACACTCATGTAACATAACAATACCTACAAAAAAGTCTCTAGGTACGAAATCAGAAACCAAACAGGAAGTTGGCTATTTTGAATTTTCTCGTCATATTTTGTGTCATTTTTGCCATTTTCAGGTGTCATACTTTAACGAACTCCTCCCAGAGATTTATTCAGATGAACACCAAAATTGGTCATTGTAATCTAAAGCCCTTTGTGATGTTAAATTGCGAAGATCTATAGTTTTCATCGGAGGGCGTGTCCGTGGCGTCCTGTCAAATTTTGATGTTTCGCCATGAAACAGGAAGTTGTTATATCTCAGGCATGCTATGTCCGATCTGCACCAAGCTTCACACGTTTGATAAGAATCCTGACCTGAAGAGATCTAAGTGACCATATTCAGTTATAGTCGTAGCGCCACCTGCTGGCAACAGGAAGTGACATGTTTTACTCTGTAACTAACTCCTCCTAGAGATTTAATGGCATAAACATAATATTTAGGTCAGTCTAACCTAAAGGCCTTTGTGATGTTAAATTGCGAAGATCTAGAGTTTTCGTTAAAGGGCGTGTCCATGGCGGCATCACAAATTTCGATGTCTCGCCATGGGAATAAAAGTTGTTGTAACTCAGCCATGCAATAACCGATCTGCCCCAGACTTCACACGTTCGATAAGAATCCAGGCCTGAACACATCTAAATACGAATATTTCATTATAATTAGAGCGCCACCTGCTGGCAACAGGAAATTACTTGTTTTACACTAGCTTAAACATGCATTGTTCAATCTGTACCAAACTTCACATGTTTGACAAGACTTCTGACCTGAAAAGATCTAAGTGACAATGTTCATATAAATTCATAGCGCCACCTGCTGGCAACAGGAAGTGATATGTTTTACTCTGTAACTAACTCCTCCTAGAGATTTAATGACATCAACATAATATATAGGTCAGTCTAATCTAAAGGCCTTTGTGATGTTGAATTGCAAAGAGCTTGAGTTTTCGCTAATGGGCGTGTCTATGGCGGCGTGACAAAATTCGAAGTCTCGCCATGGGAATAGAAGCTGTCGTTACTCAGCCATAAAATGTCCGATCTGTCCCAAACTTCACACTTTTGATAAGAGCCATGGCCTGTAGACATCTCTATGCCAATTTTTATTTATAGACATAGCGCCACCTGCTGGCAACAGGAAATTACTTGTTTTACACTAACTTAAACATGCAATGTCCAATCTGCACCAAACTTCATATGTTTTTTAAAAGTACTGGAAGAAGACATCTACATGCCAATGTTCAGTTATGGATGTTGCGCCACCAGCTGATAGCAGGTTTGGTACATATAAATGACTTTGACATATTCCTCTATATTTACCTTTTTAAATGCATATTGCTCACCGTTCCCTTTCTTTCTGAAGCCACCGGTTGGCGGTGCTGGGTGCGAGGTCCCTTCCATCGCTGCTTGCAGCTTTAATTAGGGACCGAGCACCGATGGTGCGAGGACCCTATTGTATCTGTGTTGTTTATTAGGGACCGAGCACCGATGGTGCGAGGACCCTATTGAATCTGCTCTGTTTATTATTCTTATTATTCTTCTTCTTCTTCTTCTTCTTCTTCTTCTTCTTCTTCTTCTTCTTCTTCTTCTCCAAACTTAATCGCATTTTAGAGGGCCTAGACATGCTCGAAAAGTCAGGAAACTTTGCACACGCGTCAGAACTGGTGAAAATTTACATCTGATATGGGTTTCAGAAGTAGGTGTGGCAAAATGGCTCGACAGCGCCACCTATAAATATTCAGCGGAGTGCACCTCGAGCTACGTTTCACGTACATGTATGAAAATCGGTACACTTATGTAACTTAACAATACCTACAAAAAAGTCTCCAGGTACGAAATCAGAAACCCAACAGGAAGTCGGCTATTTTGAATTTTCTCGTCATATTTTGTGTCATTTTTGCCATTTTCAGGTGTCATACTTTAACGAACTCCTCCCAGAGATTTATTCAGATGAACACCAAAATTGGTCATTGTAATCTAAAGCCCTTTGTGACGTTAAATTGCGAAGATCTAGAGTTTTCACCGGAGGGCGTGTCCGTGGCGTCCTGTCAAATTTTGATGTTTCGCCATGAAACAGGAAGTTGTTATATCTCAGGCATGCTATGTCCGATCTACACCAAACTTCACATGTTTGATAAGACTCCTGATATGAAGAGATCTAAGTGACCATATTCAGTTATAGTTATAGCGCCACCTGCTGGCAACAGGAAGTGACATGTTTGACTCTGTAACTAACTCCTCCTAGAGATTTAATGACATAAACATAATATTTAGGTCAGTCTAACCTAAAGGCCTTTGTGATGTTAAATTGCGAAGATCTAGAGTTTTCGTTAAAGGGCGTGTCCATGGCGGCATCACAAATTTCGATGTCTCGCCATGGGAATAAAAGTTGTTGTAACTCAGCCATACAATGTCCGATCTGCCCAAGACTTCACACGTTCGATAAGAATCCAGGCCTGAACACATCTAAATACGAATATTTCATTATAATTAGAGCGCCACCTGCTGGCAACAGGAAATGACTTCTTTTACACTATCTTAAGCATGCAATGTCCAATCTGCACCAAACTTCACACTTTTGATAAAAATATTGGTCTGAAGATATCTAAATGCCAATGTTCAGTTAAAGATATAGAGCCACCTGTTGGCAACAGCAAATTACTTCTTTTAAGCTAACTTAAGCATTCAATGTCCAATCTGCACCAAAATTCACGTATTTGGTAAGAGCCCTAACCTGAAGATATCTAAAGGCCAAAATTCAGATATAATCATAGCGCCACCTGCTGACAACAGGATATATCATGCTTTACACTAACTCAAACATACTATGTTCAATCTGCACCAAACTTCACATGTTTGATAAATGTATTGGTCTGAAGACATCTACATGCCAATGTTTAGTTATAGACATAGCGCCACCTGGTGGCTACAGGGAATTACTTGTTTTAGACCAACTTAAACATGCATTGTCCAATCTGCACCAAACTTCACATATTTGGTAAGATTCCTGGCCTGAAGACATCTAAAGGCCAATATTCAGATGTAATCATAGCGCCACCTGTTGACAACAGGATGTGTCAGGCTTTACACTAACTCAAACATACTATGTTTAATCTGCACCAAACTTCATATGTTTGATAAAGGTGCTAGACTGAAGACATCTACATGTTAATGTTCAGTTATGGACATAGCGCCACCAGCTGGCAGCAGGTTTGACACATATAAATGACTATGACACGTTCCTCTATATTTACCTTTTTAAATGCATATTGCTCACTGTTCCCTGTCTTTCTGAAGCCACCGGTCGGCGGTGAGCCGGGCGAGGTCCCTTCCATCGCTGCTTGCAGCTTTAATTCTTCTTCTTCTTCTTCTTCTTCTTCTTCTTCTTCTTCTTCTTCTTCTTCTCCTCCAAACTTAATCGCATTTTAGAGGGCCTAAACATGCTCGAAAAGTCAGGAAACTTTGCACACACGTCAGAACTGGTGAAAATTTACGTCTGATATGGGTTTCAGAAGTAGGTGTGGCAAAATGGCTCGACAGCGCCACCTATAAATATTCAGCGGAGTGCGCCTCGAGCTACGTTTCACGTACATGTATGAAAATCGGTACACTCATGTAACTTAACAATACCTACAAAAAAGTCTCTAGGTACGAATTCAGAAACCAAACAGGAAGTCGGCTATTTTGAATTTTCTCGTCATATTTTGTATAATTTTTGCAATTTTCAGGTGTCATACTTTAACGAACTCCTCCCAGCGATATTTCCAGATGAACACCAAAATTGGTCATTGTAATCTAAACCCCTTTGTGACGTTAAATTGCGAAGATCTAGAGTTTTCATCGGAGGGCGTGTCTGTGGCGTCCTGTCAAATTTTGATGTTTCGCCATGAAACAGGAAGTTGTTATATCTCAGGCATGCTATGTCCGATCTACACCAAACTTCACACGTTTGATAAGAATCCTGACCTGAAGAGATCTAAGTGACCATATTCAGTTATAGTCATAGCGCCACCTGCTGGCAACAGGAAGTGACATGTTTGACTCTGTAACTAACTCCTCCTAGAGATTTAATGACATCAACATAATATTTAGGTCAGTTTAATCTAAAGGCCTTTGTGATGTTAAATTGCGAAGAGCTTGAGTTTTCGCTAATGGGCGTGTCCTTGGCGGCATCACAAATTTCGATGTCTCGCCATGGTAATAAAAGTTGTTGTAACTCAGCCATGCAATAACCGATCTGCCCCAGACTTCACACGTTCGATAAGAATCCAGGCCTGAACACATCTAAATACAAATATTTCATTATAATTAGAGCGCCACCTGCTGGCCACAGGAAATGACTTGATTTACACTAACTTAAACATGCAATGTCCAATCTGCACCAAACTTCACATATTTGGTAAGACTCCTGACCTGAAGAGATCTAAGTGACCATATTCATATAAATTCATAGCGCCACCTGCTGGCAACAGGAAGTGATATGTTTTACTCTGTAACTAACTCCTCCTAGAGATTTAATGACATCAACAAAATATTTAGGTCAGTCTAATCTAAAGGCCTTTGTGATGTTATATTGCGAAGTGCTTGAGTTTTCGCTAATGGGCGTGTCCATGGCGGCGTGACAAAATTCGATGTCTCGCCATGGGAATAGAAGCTGTTGTTACTCAGCCATAAAATGTCCGATCTGCCCCAAACTTCACACGTTTGATAAGAGCCATGGCCTGAAGACATCTACGTGCCAATGTTTAGTTATAGACATAGCGCCACCTGCTGGCTACAGGAAATTACTTGTTTTACACTAACTCAAGCATGCAATGTTCAATCTGCACCAAACTTCACACGTTTGATAAGAGCCATGGCCTGAAGACATCTAAGTGCCAATGTTTAGTTAAAGACATAGCGCCACCTGCTGACAACAGGATATGTCAGGCTTTACACTAACTCAAACATACCATGTTCAATCTTCACCAAACTTCCCATATTTGGTAAGAGTCCTGGCCTCAAGACATCTCAATGCCATTATTCAGATGTAGTCATAACGCCACCTGTTGACAACAGGATATGTCAGGCTTTACACTAACTCAAACATACCATGTTCAATCTGCACCAAACTTCACATGTTTGATAAAAGTATTGGTCTGAAAATATCTAAATGCCAATGTTAATTTAAAGACATAGTGCCACCTGCAGGCAACAGGAAATTACTTGTATTACACTAACTTAAGCATTCAATGTTCAAATCTGCACCAAACTTCACATATTCGGTAAGAGTCCTGACCTGAAGACATCTAAAGGCCAATATTCAGATGTAATCATAGCGCCACCTGTTGAAAACAGGATATGTCTGGCTTTACACTAACTCAAACATACTATGTTCAATCTGCACCAAACTTCATATGTTTGATAAAAGTGTTAGCCTGAAGACATCTACATGTTAATGTTCAGTTATGGACATAGCGCCACCAACTGGAAGCAGGTTTGGCACATTTAAATGACTTTAACATATCCCTCTATATTTGCATTTTTAAATGCATATTGCTTAACAATCCCTGTCTTTCTGAAGCCACCGTTTGGCGGTGAGCTGGGTGCGAGGTCCCTTCCATCGCTGCTTGCAGCTTTAATTGCTATTGTTTTTCTCCACCCAGGAGAACATCACAGTCCTATTACAAAGGAGAAAACCCGTTTACAATCCACTGACTAGAAGCATCCTTCTAAATCAGACTTACCAAAAAAATTAAAGGAAAGACTAAAGGAAAATCTGCTACAGAAAGAGAGATTTTGTTCTTGTCCCTCTCCCTCACCTTCGTATTAGACTGACCTCTTTCTTGAAAAAAAAGAGGAGAATTTCTCTTACAGGAAAAGGTGAAGCATTCCAATTATTTCCCCTTTTACTCGCTTTGTTGGTGTTCTCCTTTTCTTTCTCTGTTTCCCAGTTGTGCTACCTGTATGTGTGTTCAATAATTTCCCCCATAGAGACTAAAATTTAGAAGCACTCCCACCAGAAGATCACAGTCGCAGAGAATCACACTCAACATAAGCAAAGCACTATACTTTGCACATTTACACTGTAACAAATCTATGAAGCTATTATTTCAGCTCCGAGGAATTATTAGCTTACAGATAAAATATTGCTTGATTAAAGTAATCTTAATCTTTGACTTATGATGTATACTGTATTAACGATTCGTCCAGCGATCACTAACATCAGTATATCTTTATCAATTTAGTTTATTTTGCTCTCGTGGCCAACGATAAACAAAATAAAGGGTTTTATACCATTTGAGAGAGGTAACGCGATCATGGCAATAAGTTTGAACTAGAAAAATCACATTCCAAGAGCCAATTCTTTATAAATGATACAAGGTTTATTTACTAACTGCTATTCTACGGTACATGATCTAACCTACTAAAAACACATAAACAAACACATAACATACACACACACACACACACACATTCAGAGCTCTACGGTTAACGTTAGAAGAAGGTTTAAGGTAGCACTCTTTGCTATTTAATAACTAAAGCCATAAGGAAGATCACGAAAGAGAACACTGTCCTCTCTTCTGCATTCAGATCTATTCACCAGTTCAGTTAGGATAAAAACGCTGCTTGTATACTTGCGTTCACTTAAGTTTCCGCAGGCAAATCTTTTGTCTCGTTCCACGTGGTGTCCTGTGTTTCCACGGAAGTATCCGATGCTTGAGTTTCGGAGCATGTGGTTCCTTCGTGTTTTCACGGACATCTCCGATGGCTTTGTTGCTGCAGCGTGATGACACCGGGAAGCCCACGTGTGATTGGCAGTCTTGGTTCCTCTGTTGGAACGCAGAAGATGTTGAGCGGCTTGCTGGAGTTGTTATTGCAGCTTTGAATAATTATTTTCGATGGTCACTTCGGCCTGTGATATTAAGGCGGTGACCAGCTCGACCAGATGAAACCAAAGCTTCCGAGCAGGTTGAAGAGCGATGAGAGAAGAGAAAGAGAGCAAGTTTTTTGTAGTGTGTCCACTTTTAAACAGAATTTCAGCACGCCCCCGACGGCTGAACCAATCAGATTGTTCTTGTGGGTGGAGCCTCGCCCCGCACGACTTCTTGGCCATGCTCACGTCATCTGATATTTAATTTATCACATGAAAGATATACTTACAGACCTTTTATACGTGCTGTAATCATACATTATGTTGCTCACGTTTAACGGTCATCTACACCACTTATTTACTGATGATGATAGCTTTTTTAGAGACTAAACACCACATTTGGCACACAAAGTACATATACTACACAGTTTAAGGCACAGATTAAAATCATTCCACATTTCCTAAATAATCACATTCATACCAAACATATGAAAGGCAGAGTACAACATTAATATATACAGAGGTGGAAAGTAACGAATTACATTTACTCGCGTTACTGTAATTGAGTAGCTTTTTTGTGTACTTGTACTTTAAGTAATTTTTTTAATCTGCAATTTTACTTTTACTTAAGTATATTTTGTGTGAAGTATTGTACTTCGCTACATTTTAAAACACATTAATTACTGAGTAAAAAAAATAGCTCAGTGGAAACAACTGCAGTAAATAATGGGCAGAAGAAGAAACTGGCGCTAAAATCACAAGAAAGATGCAGACGGACATGACAGGCGTTTATGGTGCAGACCCAGCTGAAAACCAAACCCCTTCGTATTCTGCTGAAGTTGAACTCAAAGGAATGAAGTGAACCCCTGGCCACATATTCATGCTCTATTGTGCAGTGTTAGCTGTGTTTGCCTCGGGAGACCGAATTAGCAGCTTATAAATATATCGACATCGCCCTTCACAAGCATGTAAAAATAAGGTAAATACTTGCATCATTGCATTGGTGGTTAAAATGAAGCTTTGACAGTTTAACAAAAGGTTTTGCACAAATGAGCCAAAAAGACAGTGGTGCAGGGTGTGCAATATCGTCTGCGATAATATAGTAATTGTTGTTTTAACGATGTGCGATTTGACATTATCAGTATTTTGCCAAAAACCAAACAAATCACTCTAAACAGTGTGCCGTGAAATCTAGTAATTAGACTAATCCGCGTGCATTTGGAGTGCTTTCTTTCACTGCGTGATTCAGTCTGTTAAAATGCGTTTAGAATGATCACAAAATTGAAGATATAGAAGCAGAAAATGTATATATTTATATAATTTAATATAGTAAGTCAACATCACATGAAGAATGCCGTTTTTCTCAAAAAATCACCATGATGGCCTGTAGTTTTTCTTTTTACACAGTTAAAAAAAACAATAAGTTAATTAAGAGACTTACGTTTTAGACACCATTATTGCCTGTTTTTGCTCTATTTCGACAACAAAAATAATTCCACACACAGTCTTGCGTCTCTGACTCTGAGCAATGACGTGTTTTGTTCCTGAATGAATTAAGCGTTTAAATGATTCTGTTCAACCGCAATGACTCACTTATCAGCGACTTGCTGACACCTATTGGTGGTTCTAATTTAACATTTAAAGTATCTTTTGATTTATTTATTTTTTTATTTCAAATGACTATTTAACATTTGTGACCCTGGCATGGACCACAAAACCAGTCTTAAGTCGCTGGGGTATATTTGTAGCAATAGCCAACAATACATTGTATGGGTTAAAATTATACATTTTTCTTTTATGCCAAAAATCATTAGCATATTAAGTAAAGATCATGCTCCATTAATATATTTAGTAAATATCCTACTGTAAATATATCAAAACCAAGAGCTTAATTTGAACAACTTTAAAGGAGATTTTCTCAATATTTTGATTTTTTTTTCCAGATTTTCAAATATTGTCCTATCATAACAAACCATACATCAATGGAAAGTGATTTATTCAGCTTTCAGATGGTGTATAAATTGCAATTTAGGAAAATGGACCCTTATGGTTTCGTGGTTCAGGGTCACATTTTATGTCTTATTTATCAAAACAGTATTTCTGCATTTGTAACTGCAGGCTAAATGCATTCAATGTCAGTGTAAATACATATATGCCACTTCAGATGAAGCTTCTGCGTTTCCTCTGCATTGCAAAGATGAATTTAGTTGATACTGATTTAATTTGCCTGGTAACAGCCCAAATGTCTTATTATTCTAATTAACCGATTACTTTAATTAAAAACACCTAGTTTGAGATTTATAGGCCCATATCCAAGGTGTGTCAAACTCAGTTCCTGGCGGGCCACAGCCGTAAAGAGTTTAGTTCCAACCCTGCTCCAACACACAAACCATGTAGTTTTCAAATAAGCCTAAATGATTAGTTTAGCTGTATCAGATGTGTTTAATTAGGGTTATATCTACACTGTGCAGGGCTGTGGCCCTCCAGGAACTGAGTTTGACACATTTGGTCTATCCCATTTTTTCCTCCCTCCCATTGTTAAAATGTAACTAAGTAATTTTTTACTCTGAGTAAGTTTTAAATGAGCTACTTTTTACTTTTACTTGAGTATATTTTTAGACTCTTACTTTTACTTGTACTTAAGTAAAATTTCAGTAATGTAATGGTAATTTTACTTGAGTAGAATATTTTTGTACTCTTTCCACCTCTGAATATATATATATATATATTTGTTTCTTTGAGTACACTGTTCCAATAGCCACGAGTTTCCTCTTTCAAAATCCACTAGGTAGGTTTTCTTTGTTCTTCTGACAAAAAAGCGCACGCTGGGGGGGGAGGGGCTTTATATCCAGACAGAGGCGACTTGAATTTAGTGGCGTAAGTCAGGTAACCATCTCACTTTTTGCTGTGAGAGGATGAAGAATAATTAATACTGTCTGTTTTTTTAATTCTCTGCGTGTGTGTCTCCATGCCGACATGGCAATACAACACCCCTGTTGTGTTTTTGTTTTTGTTTTGCTTTGTTTCCCATTCAATATAAAGTGGGGCAAATAAGTATTTGATACACTGCCAATATTTCAAGTTTTCCCACTTACAAAGAATGGAAAGATCTGTAATTTTCATCGTAGGTACACCTCAACTGTGAGAGACAGAATCTAAACAAAAATCCAGAAAATCTCACTGTATGATTTTAAATAAATAACTTCCATTTAATTGCATAAAATAAGAATTTGATCACCTAAAAACCAGCAAGAATTCTGGCTCTCACAGACCTCTTATTTTGTCTTTAATAAGCCCTCCTATCACCCACTCATTACCTGTATTAATTGCACCTGTTTGAACTCGTTACCTGCATAAAAGACACCTGTTCACACACTCAATCAATCAGACTCCAATCTCTCCACTATGGGCAAGACCAAAGAGTTGTCTAAGGACACTAGGGACAAAATTGTATACCTGCACAAGGCTGGGATAGGCAACAGGACAATAGGCAAACGGCTTGGTGAGAAGGCAAAAACTGTTGGCGCAATTATTCGAAAATGGAAGAAATTCAAGATGACTTTCAAACTCCCTCGGACTGGGGCTCCATGCCAGATCTCGCCTCGTGGAGTATCAATGATCCTGAGAAATGTGAGGGATCAGTCTAGAACTACATGGGAGGACCTAGTCAATGACCTGAAGAGAGCTGGGACCACAGTCTCAGCAGTTACCATTAGTAACACTTTACACGGCCATGGATTAAAATCCTGCAGCGTACGCAAAGTCCCCCTGCCAGCACATGCCCAGGCCAAATTTTGCCAAAGACCATCTGGATGATCCAGAGGAGGCATGGGAGAAGGTCATGTGGTCAGATGAGACCAAAATATAACTTTTTGTTATAAACTCCATTCGCCGTGTTTGGAGGAAGAAGGATGAGTACAATCCCAAGAACACCATCCCAACCGTGAAGCATGGGGGTGGAAACATCAAACTTTGGGGGTGCTTTTCTGCAAAGGGGACAGGACGACTGCACCGTATTGAGGGGAATATTTTGTTCTTGTCCCTCTCCCTCACCTTCGTATTAGACTGACCTCCTTCCTTGGAAAAAAAGACGAGAGATTATCGCGAGATTTTGGCCAACAACCTCCTTCCCTCAGTAAGACCATTAAAGATGGGTTGCGACTGGGTCTTCCAGCATGACAATGACCGCAAACACACAGCAAGGGCAACTAAGGAGTGGCTCCGTAAGAAGCATTTCAAGGTCCTGGAGTGGTCTAGCCTTTATCCAGACCTGAACCCAATAGAAAATCTATGGAGGGAGCTGAAACTCCATGTTGCCCAGCGACAGCCCCAAAACCTGAAAGATCTGGAGAAGACCTGTATGGAGGAGTGTGCCAAAATACCTGCTGCAGTGTGTGCAAACTTGGTCAAGAACTACAGGAAACGTCTGACCTCTCTGATTGTAAATAAAGGTTTCTGTACCAAATATTAAGTTATATTTTTCTATTGTATCAAATACTTATTTCATGCAATAAAATGGAAATTAATTATTTAAAAATCATAATTAAATTTTCTGGATTTTTTTTATATGTATTCTGTCTCTCACAGTTGAGGTGTACCTACGATGAAAATTACAGATCTCTCCATTCTTTGTAAGTGGGAAACCTTGAAAAATCAAAAGTGTATCAAATACTTATTTGCCTCGCTGTATGTGTCAGTTCGGTTCGAGATCTCCCTCACCCCACCAGAACATGTCTCACACAACAGAACACGTCGGCCACCGGGAGGATCTGGAAACATGGCTAAGTGTTGCGACAGACAGCCTCCTCCCTAAGGCTGATGAAAAACTCAAACATCAGACACAGGACCAGCTGGATGACAACATAACAAGCCTCATGGAACAAGACCCAAGTCAAAGCTCACAAAGAACTAGTCAAGATCACCGGCATCTTAAGTCACACACTCATTGCACCCTCAAGTTGAGCGACAAGCACGCTGTACAACGGCAGCAGGAGCTGACACGCACACAACAACGCATCATGCAGCTAGAACTGGAAGCTCATGAATGACAGGAAGGGACTGATGAGGTGGAACAAGACGCCGTGGAGGAGATCAACAGGCTAAAAGAGACTCTAGCAGCTACTACCCTAAAAATGGAACAAATCAAAAAAGACTACGATGATCGTTCTGACAATCTAAGATATGCAGAGCAGCTACTGGAGAGGACAAAGGCTGACTTCAGAGACAAAAACAGCAGAATAAAAGCCCTTGAAGCTCACCTGGATGAGTCAAGAAACGAGATCAGCCGTCTAACATGACAGCTCGACTACTTCAAAGAGGAATATGAAAGTTTCCAAGAAGAACTCAAGCATGATTATGAATTAAACTATGAGCCGTCAAGGACAGGACGTGCACCAACCTCGCCCCTGCCGAGCAGGACCAGGTCACCTGTTCCTGGACGGACACGTGAGCAAAAGATGGAGGGGGTGGTGTTGAAACATTCACCAGCTCCCTCTGAAGAACTTTAGATCACGACAAAGCCAAAAGAACCTGCCAGCCGCAGATCGTCGCACAGCTTGGACCTAAAAGACCTCGACAAGCTCGCCAGGAAATTGGCAAATTCAACACCAGCGTGCCAAACAGCTAAAATGTCCAAGCCTATCTACAAGATATTGATTTCTATCTGGAAATGCGACCTAACGTTACGGACAAAGATAAACTCTGTTTACTCCGAACGACATCCAGTCCGGAAGTGCACAGTTTCCTTGACCGGCAGCCTGCTAACACAAAGACTGATTATCAACTGCTTCAAAAAGCCCTCATTAAAGAGTTCGCCGACCCTGAGTCCGATCAAGGCTTAGTGGCTGCCCTGGAGACGAGACAAGGACGTCACGAACCTCCTCAAGCTTACTACAGTCGACTCAGAAAAGCATACTTTGGAACTCGCAATGAATCTGACATGGAAGATGAACTGAACTTTAAAACTCTCTTCCTGAGGAACCTTCATCCTGGCATAAGCCACCATCTTGGCATTCTCACATGCCCACGAACAATGCACACTCAGCAGTTAGGAGACTTGGTGAAAAAAGCCTATGGCAAACAAAAGAACCCCAGCAGTTCTTGACTTCAACACAGTCACGGACTGGCTCTAGAGGGCACCCAACGCCAAGACAGTGCCAAGCCGACACACAGAGAGTGGAATGCACCCCGTCCAACAGAAAACTAGACTCACACGCTGGTACCCGACCTAAACAGAGGTATTACCATTGGGATGGACCGCTTGGACGTCAACGCTCACCTGGACGACACTGGGATAAGTCATGGGACAAATCAAAGCCTCATGAGAGTCAATGGGAGAGATCGTGGAACCAGCCAAGCTCGTTTGGAAACTCAAGGGAGAAAAGCTCATGGGAATTCAATGAAAACTCCAAGGGAAAGCGACAAACTCACCCTGGAGCAATCAGCCCAAGGAATCGACGAAAGAATTCACCAAAATTCCAAACTGACCGAGCTCAAACTGAATCCACACAAGAACAAAAGACACCACCGTACTTCGACTCACAAAAGCTGATGGAAATGATGATGAAAGAGTTCTTCCAACGAAAAGAGGAGGATCGGAAGTGGGAAAAGGAAGAGAAACCAGATTCAGCCTGATTAGTCATCGGACGAGAAGACAGCGACAAGCTGACCAAATCAGCCACAGAAAACGGCACTCCCTCACCTCACTCTCAGAGTACAGTAAACACCCTAACTTCAGATGGACACGAAACCCCTCCTGAAAACCCAGCAACAGAAATAAACACTAACTCAACACCCAATACTCCAGATCACAGCAGCGTCCAACAAACACCTGCTGATGAAACCCCTCAAGTTCCTGAAAGTGCTGTCTTAGTCGTCTGCCACTCCTGCAAAGAACACCAGATCAGCTCTGATATCCTAAACGTTTCCTCCCAAACTCCAGTTCCTCAACTCCTAGGCGATCTCATTGAAAAAGGTGTAGTAAGAAAGTTTTACCTCTCCATTATCATCGAACGACACATCAGAGTCGAAGCCCTTCTTGATACGGGAGCCGACATATCTCTAATGTCTACAGAACTTCTCAAAGAAGTCCAAGAAAGAACGAAGAGGACTAACGGAACCCTCAAGCTCCAAAACTAAATCAAACTAAATCTTCAAGCACACTCAAATACGGGCCTACAACTGAAATATGTGGCCCCAATTCATCTAACAGTGGGACCCATGGACTTTGTCCATCCAGTATACGTGGAATATACTCCTCATTGGGAAATATCTGCTTAATCGCTTCGAACCTCTAATAGACTTTAAGCACCTAAAGATTTGGACACAAGTCCGTGAGCCTCTGCCCTGCCAGTCATTAGACTCCAACGAGTCACAGTGTCAAGTCACAGACATCGCCCTTAAGTCAATGATCGATGATGCAGTCGCAAACCCAGGATCTGGACCAAGCACAAACAGCAAGGACCCTTTCCTCTGCTCACTGCAGGAGCCTGAACCAAACACAGGCCCCCTTCAAATCATGACTGCGATAGATGTTCAAGGCACATCAGTGTCCGACACAGTACTAGCCCTGTGGGCAGAGAACTCAGCCATCAGCCTGAAGCTATTCAGAACACTGAAGCAAAGACATCAGAGTCTACCACATGTCACTAAGAACAGCCGCTTCCCTCTCAGTCCCTGGTCGACAACCATGGCCACCTTCAAGATCATCTGCAGACATCTGAGTCACTACTTCCTCGTCGTCCCAGACCTGCCACATGACATCTACATTGGAGCGGATATCATGGTCCGGCTCAATGCTTGCATTGACACCGTAAACGACATCATATGGGCTCCCCTGTTACACCAACTGACAAAGTCAGTCAACCTCCAGAACCTCCAATCTGGTCAAACCATGCCAGACGCATGCGCTATGATCACGGAGCAAGAAGCCACAATACCTGCCTACAGCAAGAGTGTCAGCGTTCGCCTCAACATGCGACCTGGCCAAACTCTCAACAGTAAGCTAAGCTTCGTCCAACCTTCCAGGACCTGCCTGAAACTCGGACTGACCCTGGAAGCCACACCTCTCATTGAAGTTTCATCTCGTGCTGTGTATGTGTTGTTCAACAACTGTATGGCCCAAGACATCCACGTTCCCAAAGCCAGTCTCCTGGGATGGCTCATCAACCAAGCATTCCATGACTTTTAACTAACGGTACCTGTCATAGGCCCCATACCAGCCCAACTAACGTCAGACGAATGCAATGACACATTCACAAAACCTCATGAAATCATTGCCATTACCTCAATTCTGCCAGTGTCCAGAGAAAGCGTCTGCCGTTCAGAACTAACGGATGACACTCTCCTCGCTGTCTACGCTGTCTCAACCCAGCCTGCAACAGAATCACCTACACAGGTGACCATCGGGGCCCAAAGTCCTTCAAATGACTTAACTGCAGAAGAACCCTACGCTGGGTTCAATGCACACATTCAACAGATCTTGAGTGAGGCGGATGCCCTCCACAATGAAGTGGATCTCCAAGGACTCAAAGAGGTTCTGCACAAGTACAAGGACTCCTTCGCAAAGGATTCCCTGGATTGTGGACTGACTAACATCCACACGGTGCGCATCCCAACAAACCCAAATGCGCCACCCACATTTATGCAACAGTACAAGACTCCAATAGCATCATATGAGCCAGTGCAAGAAATTGTTGACTCCATGCTGGAAAAGGGGGTCATCCAGCCCTGTAACAGCACATACTCTGCCCCAATATGGCCAGTCCTAAAACCTAACTTTAAATGGCGGCCCACCATCGACTATCGCAAGTTGAATCAACAAGTACCATTGTCACGATGGCCTATGACCCAGTTGGACCAAGAAATTCCAAAAATCAAAGGCTCGACGATCCTGTCCACATTGGACGTCACCTCCGGGTTCTGGACAATCCCCGTCCACCCCGACGACCAACATAAGCTGGCATTCACCTTCGGCAACCGACAATACACCTTCACACGGTGCCCATTCGGATATGCCAACTCACCAGCAGAATTCAACATTTTCCTTAACAAGGCATGCCCTGACGCCAGAGTCAGAGGCAAACTCGTCTACATAGATTACGTCTTAATGAAAAGCTCAAGTGTGGAAGACCACCTCAAGGAAATTGATCACGTCCTAAACCAGCTGACAACAGCAGGAGATAAAATTTCCCTTCACAAAGGACAATCGTACAAAACCAAGATGAACTATGTCGGAATGCTTGTCGGAAGAAACGGCATCGAGCCACAATCTAACTTTGCCAAAGCAATCCAAAGCATAAAGACACCAACTAACATCTCTGAGCTGCGAAGCTTTCTGGGAGTGTGCAATTACTCATGACAGTTCATCGAAAACTACGCTGACATCGAACGACCACTAACTTCCCTCCTGAAAAAGGACAAACCCTTCATTTGGACGAAAGCCCAAGACATAGCTATGAGCCAGCTCAAACAGTGCCTTGTAGCCTTCCAGCCTACATCAGATCGGCACAGTCTTTAACTGTTTATTTATTTAACTCTTTATAACTATAGTACTCCGTGAACAACCGGGGTTATTGAAAACAAACTGAAAAACCTACACCTGAAAGGTGTACATCAGACTAGATCCCCGTGATGTTTTCAGAGTTCACTACACCCTCTCAGTCGCCCAAATCTCTTGGGCTGGAGCGCGTTGGACTCGAGAAGTCCTTGCCCATGCCCAAGCAGATGTGAACCACATGCTGCACCAATTACAAAAAATGACTGTAACCCAGGCTGAATTAAGCGGGTACAACCGGCGTCCAGAATGTTTTTTTGGGGCCCTGTTGGGGGCTGCTGCGGCTGTAGGAACTCTGTTCAACATTGGCATGAACACTGCTAACGCCATTAATCTAGCTACTGTCAGGCGACATATGGGCGAAATTCAGGCCGAAATGCCTGATATACGACAACAGCTCCTAGTCCAGAGCCACGCCCTACAGACCTTCGGGAAATCTCTGAATGGCACAATCACAATTCTAAATACCCACAGCACCCTTCTAAACCAAACCATAAAATCTATTAATAAACTTTTCTCGGTTGTGCAAGGCGATTTAGCCCAAACACAACTCCTAACTACCCTCATGGCCGACATGCTACGCAAAGTGAGTTCCTCGATTGATAACCTAGCCATGGGTAGGATTCCACACTACCTGATACCTCTTAGCCTTGTCCAGAACATCCTAACTTTGGCCACTGCGGGCCCTGCTAGTCCCATCCAAACCCATCTTGCCTTTTCCCTGGGTAGCGCCATTCCCTTGTACGTAGACCTGGAAGCAGGCGACTTGGCCTTTCTTCTCAGTTTGCCCATTATCGATGCTAATAATATTTACCGGCTTAAAGACGTTGTAAATGTGGGATTTTGGCAAAGGAACACCTATGTCAAAATCCACACTCCTGAGGTCGTCGCGAGCAGTCAACGAGCAGTTGTATCTGGCCCCAAACCTAAAGATGTGTACGCTCACTAAGGACTTTCACTTCCTCTGCCCAAGTAAACCCTAGATAATACCGAGGGCATCTGCGGCCTAGAATCCATTAGACCTGACACTAGCTGCCCCGCCGAAGCAACACCACGTTCTCAAGTTGAGGTAA
The DNA here is from genome assembly GCA_027422435.1 of Schizopygopsis pylzovi. NCBI lineage: Eukaryota > Metazoa > Chordata > Actinopteri > Cypriniformes > Cyprinidae > Schizopygopsis > Schizopygopsis pylzovi. Next base: position 35,167,074 of record CM049818.1, on the reverse strand, counting down.
CGCAAGCCGAAATCATCGGCTGGTCAACACCCCAGCACGAACAGCTACCCTCGCATACGATCAACACGACACCGCCACACGCATTAGTTTGCCCAACCAAACTTTATGGATCATTGTCCCTGAGGGCTCGATCCTCCATATTGATGAGTTAGCATTGTATCACCTTACCGACGACGAGTATCAGGCTGAAATCGAAATCTCACCCTTCTTCAAACAGCATTACTTTGCCCTCGATCCAGAATTGGAAGAAAGGATCAAGGAGGAAGGAACGCAACTTATTGATTTGACACCGGTTGACACAGCTTTAGAAGCTATCGCTCGCCTTCCGCCCGCCGGCGCGCCAATTATTCGGTCTTGGTCTGCCGCTGACACAGCGCTCTGCATCTCTACTATCGTAGGATATGTTGTGACTTTGACACTGGCCTTCCTCCTACACAAGCGAGTGAACGCCGTTAAAGAGTCTTTCAACAGATGCACGTCAGGCGTCCCGCGCCTTTTCCGACATGATAAACCCGACCAAGAACTCGAACCCGAGAACTTGACCAACCTGATTGAGATAATGCCTATACCGCCTCGTCGAACCCCTGACAATCTTTAACGTGTTCCGAGTTAAAGCGTGTGTTTGCAGCGTCGCTGATTAATTAAACGAGACGCCATCCACTAATGAACGGACAGGAGGATCTTCTCCAGCGCTAATCCTCCTCACAGCAGCAGCAGACTAATCAGCCTGAGCAAACCACACTTAGTCTGCTGCCAAATTTACAAACCCAGCAAAAACTAATGAAGAAGTCTAGAAGATGCCAAAGGCCTCATTTGAGTCCTGCGCACAAACACTGCTTGACGAAGATCAGGCTGATAGGATTAGAGCAGATGTAACGAGATTGTGTTTGAAAACAACAGCCGAGTTCACGGGTCATTGCTGCATCGACATGTTTCTTCAGGAACAGAAGTGCTTTCTGAGGAGCATTTTGTGGATTATGGGGTGTCTTGGTGTATTGGTTTGTCTCAGTATGAAATATTCAACCCTGTTTGATTAAAGTAGTCGTATTTTAAGTTCTTGTTTTATGAAATGTAACTACAAACTTGAACATTATATGTCTTTGTCAAACATTGTCTTTGCAAAGTATTGTCCAAATTTCAGTGTGATGAGCATGTAAAACAGTACAATACTGTAAATATCAGATGATACGCACAAGAATGGTAGTTGAAATCATAAAACATCAAAACGTAGCTCTATCTCAAAATGTATCATTCAGAGAGATTAACTTTAAGGATGTATACATACCTAAATAATTAAATAAATGTATTTTTTTTTTTATATGTGATTTTGTTATGAATATTTGTCTATGATTTTACTTTTATTTCAGTTTTAACCCTTAATCAGACCTTGGGGTCAGGCTGAGCCCAATATAAGTTTCCTTTATTTTTTTAAAGTGTTCCCTTCATCTCAGGGGCATGAGACTCTGTGACTTTTCTTAAATAATCCATATAAACATGCACACAAAATCTGGGCTTGATTTGGTTGTTCTAAAGGTGTGTAAAAAAAATAAAAATACTGTTAAGGTCCTTGACGTCAGATTGACCCCACATTGAAAATGAATGGGAAAAGTGATTTTTTATTTGATTTTTTTTAATAATTTGTCGAAAAAAGTAGAAAACCCAGTATAAATCTGAAATGTTTTACATTTTTATAAAGGCCTGGATATAGAGCACAAATGCAAATTGGAACAAACTTTCTATCTCATGCACTATCTCATATATCATAAAGTTGCGAGGAGAAGTTGAAACATTAAGAAAAATTTACTTTAAACTGAATTGAAAATGAATGAGTCCCTATGGAGCTCTGCTGGATATATGTGGTCATTGCACTTCTTTTCTTTAACTGTAATTCCTAAACTTTTTCCTCTAACCTGCAGATGGAAGTATTATATCGCCAACACATGGGCCAATATATAGAAGCCTTTTATATTTAATTTAGGTCCTCATTTATTAAGTGATTATTTTTCATAAAAAAAAATATATATATTCATCAGCCAATGTATGGCATAGTTGAGTAATTGTGCAGTAAATAGGTTAAATTTACATAGTTGAGAAGTAAATAAAAAAAAAACTATATATAGTTTATCATATAAAAATGTATATTTCCTTATGCAATTGATCTGTAAATGTTTGGGGTCCATATGACCTGAATAACCTAAGAGTAAAGTCAATTTGAGAGGCGATTAAGGGTTAATTTTAGTACATAGCTTTAAAACTTTAAAAAAGCTAAAACTTTAGCTAGTTTTGATGTTAATTTATGATTTTTAACTTTAAGGTTTTCACATAAGATTTGTATTTTACTTTATTTTAACAATCAATTTTTCATGGTTCAGGGGTTCATTCAATTATTATTGTTTACTGTAAAGAAAATTAAACATTCTTGTGATGAAGGAAATGCAATTAGGAGGAAATGTGCTTAATTGAAGTAATATGAAAAATAATATCACAAATATTTTTTAAATAAATTATATTTATTTTGTTATAATTGATTTGTATTTATTGTGTTTGTAACTGTAGTTATAGTAGCTTTGATGTGTTATTGTTTTAATATGTTTTTAGTTTGAGCTTTTAGTGCTTCATATTAAACTGAAATAAAATATTACTTTTATATTTTATTTCAGTTAATTTGTATTACAATAAATTATATATATATATATATATATACATATACATATACAGGTGCTGGTCATATAATTAGAATATCATCAAAAATTTGATTTATTTCACTAATTCCATTCAAAAAGTGAAACTTGTATAATGTATACATTAATTCCACACAGACTGATATATTTCAAGTGTTTATTTCTTTTAATTTTGATGATTATAACTGACAACTAATGAAAACTCCAAATTCAGTATCTCAGAAAATTAGAATATTACTTAAGACCAATACAAAGAAAGGATTTTTAGAAATCTTGGCCAACTGAAAAGTATGAACATGAAAAGTATGAGCATGTACAGCACTCAATACTTAGTTGGGGCTCCTTTTGCCTGAATTACTGCAGCAATGCTGCGCGGCATGGAGTGGATCAGTCTGTGGCACTGCTCAGGTGTTATGAGAGCCCAGGTTGCTCTGATAGTGGCCTTCAGCTCTTCTGCATTGTTGGGTCTGGCATATCGCATCTTCCTCTTCACAATACCCCATAGATTTGACAGCTGAAACCCATGTCTTGCATACGTCTGTGCGTAGTGGTTCTTGAAGCTGACTCCAGCTGCAGTCCACTCTTTGTGAATCTCCTCCACATTTTTTAATGGGTTTTGTTTCACAATCCACTCCAGGGTGTGGTTATCCCTATTGCTTGCACACTTTTTTCTACCACATCTTTTCCTTCCCTTCGCCTCTCTGTTAATGTGCTTGGACACAGAGCTCTGTGAACAGCCAGCCTCTTTTGCAATGACCTTTTGTGTCTTGCCCTCCTTGTTCAAGGTGTCAATGGTCGTCTTTTGGACAACTGTCAAGTCAGCAGTCTTCCCCATGATTGTGTAGCCTACATAACTAGACTGAGAGACCATTTAAAGGCCTTTGCAGGTGTTTTGAGTTAATTAGCTGATTAGAGTGTGGCACCAGGTGTCTTCAATATTGAACCTTTTCACAATATTCAAATTTTCTGAGATACTGAATTTGGGGTTTTCATTAGTTGTCAGTTATAATCATCAAAATTAAAAGAAATAAACACTTGAAATATATCATTCTTTGTGGAATGAATGTATACATTATACAAGTTTCACTTTTTGAATGAAATTAGTTAAATAAATCAACTTTTTGATGATATTCTAATTATATGACCAGCACCTGTATATATATATAATGTTTTAGTTTTGGTATTTTTTACTTTTATACCATTTTAAAGAAATATTTAAATTCAATGACTCTAAAAATATCATGAGATTAATCATCAAGTTAAAAGATAATAACATATATTCCTTACATCTTGAAAACTTGTATACACATTAAAAATTGACAAACTAAAAATGCAAACAATTATTATTATTATGACAAATTTTGTATAAAAATGTTTGGGTTTTTGGGGAGTCGGAACCTATGGTGGCTGAGAGAGCTCAAAACGCTGCAACTTCAGAAAATAGAAAAAGCACCAGCAAATCAAGATATCATCTTCATCAATATGACAGCAGGAGCTGCAAATGCTCACAACATAATTAAATAAATAATTTTATTTGCAGTGCGTTTCTTTGTTTGGTTGTGTTTTGAGCATTTACAGCACTTGTTTTGTAAAATGTACAAAGTTATTGTCTTAATTTGGAGTTGTTGTTTTTTTTCTCTGCCACCATAGAAACCTGATCTCATGACAATTTGTATATGTTTTACAAGGAAAGCAAATGCATACAACCTTACTTGTATGCATTCGTAGGTTTTGTGAAAAATCATACGTATTTTATGAGGTGGCAAATTCCGAGGAATTTGTACGAATGACCACCCCTAAACCCACCCCCCCACAGAAAAAGTACAAAATAGTAAGAGTGAGGTCATTTGAATTCATACAAATTGCCCCACCCCTCCCGTAAAATATGTGTGAATTAGTCATGAGACAGCATTGGGAGTCGCACCACATGACATCTAGCAACCTGAACTAATATTACATTTACATGAAAGTTAAAGTAATCTGATATTATCTACAACTAAATTAAGAATCCCACACATTACACTGCTACAGCAAGATTAGCCGATCATAACAGAGCTAATTTCCATATAGAAATATTAAAGGCGCAGTGCCAAAAATAACTAGTTCAGTCAGGACCACTCTGTTCGAGTCAGAATATTGCACAGGTCCAGAACCTTATATTTGGCAGCAGGCTTCGCTCTGAAGGGTTCAGATTCTGAGCTTATCCACAGGCAATCCTTACTGCAGAGCTTTGCGATTGCTGCTGGTGCTGTTTCCATACCAGGCAGTGATGCAGCCGTTCAGGATGCTCTCCACAGTGCAGGTGTAGAATGAGTGGAGGATGTGGGGACTCATTCCAAATTTCCTCAGGCGCCTGAGGAAAAAGAGGCGTTGTTGTGCCTTTTTCTGCACCGCATATCTGTGTGAGCAGACCATGTGAGGTCCTCAGTGATGTGAACTCCTAGAAACTTAAAGCTGCTGACCCATTCCACTGGTGTCCTGTCGATGATGATGGGGGTGTGTTCTCTCTTTTGTCTCCTGAAATCCACCACAATAACTTATATATCTTATTAATTGTAGTGGGAGGAGTTGCGATCAGCTGAGTGTTAGCTGAGCTGCAGACTCCATTCGTCGCTCAAACTAGATTTTAGTACTGAATTTCATGAAATGGACATTAAAAAGCAAAGTTATATCTGCCAAACAATAATCGATTCAGTCAGTGAATTGTGACAAGTGAGACAGCAAGCATATAGTTTAAGATGAATTGTGATCCGTTTTGAATAAAACCAGGTCAAGAATGTGACCTGTTTTTCCTCCCCTAACATCCACTGAATTGAGTGAGTAAATTCGGTGCCTTGCTCAAGGGTCTCGCCTCAGTCGTAGACAATTCCTGCCGAAGCCGAGATTCGAACCCACAACCTCGGGTTACAAGTCCGACGCTCTATCCATTAGAGCCATGACTGCCCTCTAAACTCCAAAGTGAGCCAGCAAGCCAGCAAGCCATCCTCCCCGGTGTCATGTGACTTGTTAGTGTTACAAGGTCTCAGGTGTGAATGGAAAGCAGGTGTGTTAAATTTGGTGTTATCACTCTCACTCATTTTTGTGGCCAGCGGTTTAGACATTAATGGCTGTGTGTTGAGTTATTTTGAGGGGACAGCAAATTTGCACTGTTGTACAAGCTGTACACTCACTACTTTACATTGTAGCAAAGTGTAATTTTTTCAGTGTTGTCAAATGAAAATATATAATAAAATATTTACAAAATTGTGAGGGGTGTACTCACTTCTGTGAGATACTATATGTGAGCTGTATGTCTATACATGAATGTCTGATTGTGTTTTGTGAATCTGTTGGAATGAGCTGGATTGCCATGTTTTGGCCGGGTCAGTTTCTCCAGCACAGCCTCTCTCCATTCTTCCCCTGTGGCCTGATTCTGTGCAAACATTTGCCGATGAATCCTAAGCATGTTAATCGCAACAGCACACCTAACCCCACAGATACATAATCTGGCCTTTGTCTCCATCACTCGTCCGCTCACCATTCACACACATGCTGTTGATTTCATTCTGTAAATTCTCAATTCTGTTTAACAACACTCTTTGAACCCTGAATGACCTTTTCCTCCCTTTTACCTCCTGCTCTTTTGTTTTTCCCGGCTAAAGGGTGAAGGATCCAGGCCTTAAAGGAAAATGCTTAATCCTTCTTTCGCTTTGACTACTGATTGGTAGAAAGACGCTTCAATAGGTTTCAGTTCTTTTGCTTTATAATATTCAGTTATTGAGAGTTCATGCCCCAGCTATTTGATGATTATGTAAACTAATATTTTCTGTTTAATTGTTCTTCTGTTTTGGTCTATATTAATTTAAATATCCATATACTACTACTACTAATAATCATCATCATCATACAAAATACTATCTACAATATTACAATAAAAAATATATATAAACATTGTACATATGAATGAATTAGTGGTTTGATTTAGACAATTTGCCAGTAAGGAATGATAATAATAATTATTATCAAATATGTATTGCTTATTTATAAACCTTTGTGAAAATTAATGCAGTTATATAATTTATTTATAAAAAAAACATTGTTTTATAAAATTAATTAGAATCAATATTATTTTTCTAATTCATGTATACATTGTTATTATTATAGTAGTAGTATTATTACTACTACTAATACTACTACTACTGTCGGCAAATTGTTTAAACATAAGACATTATTATATTTTTTATTAAATTAAATATTTAATTATTTAAAATAAACATGGAATTAAATATTGTTATTATTATAGTTTGTATTAATTTAAAATGATGATAATAATAATGTTTTTGTAATTTTTTTGTCTTGCAAAAGTTTTGTTTTGTCTCGTTTAACTAGTTTACATTATAAGCAGCTTGTATTTTCAAAGTAAACTTTTGAAATAGTTTTCCCAACACAGATTTGCCACATTTTGATTAAAACAAACTATCTTTGTTTGTCTGATCCAGTCGCTCTCATAAGCAGAAATGCCAATGTGTCATTTCAGACTGAATAAATGCGGGGGGACTTTGATTTGATAAACAAAACGGGGAACAAAGCCGGTATGTGAAACCAGCAGCCCAATGATCTGCTTTAGCGTTCCTCCGAGAACGAGCTGTGCTGGATTTGGACACTATGAGCTGCAGATCAAAGCAGATGCTTAGCAGACGACTCTGTCCTCTGACAGCCGCTGAGTGCTTGTGGGAAAATGGTGACAGTGGATCAGACACACACACACACACACACACACACACACACACACACAAACAGACAGACACAAACACACAATCAGACACAAACACAGGGGCAGATTTTGTGAATTGGGGGCCCCAGGCAACTATAGGAATGGGGCCCTATACATTTACATACATTTACATAGATCAACCTTGAGGTTTCTTTTTTTTTTGTAGTGATGCTTGCTGCTGCACAACGGTGCCCCATATTTGAGTCCAATGTTTCTACTATTTTCATGTACCTACAATTTATGTACATTTTATAATGTGATTCTTTCATTTTCATTTACATTTATTCATTTAGCGGACACTTTTATTATTTCATGTTGTAGACCACTTATTAGCAATTGATTTACCGTTGAGAGACAAATTTTAACAAAAAAACTAAATAAATTATAAAATGATACACCTCACAATTTAACCTTTAAACCACCTTTTTTAAGAAAAGGGATGAGTCCTAAGTATAAATTATGATATAATTTAAAACGAGTTTATGTGAGTGGATTTTCACATTGGTCTGAACAAGAACTGCAGACTGGATTATTGAAATGCATATTCATTCTTTGCCAGTAGGAGGTGCTTTTGGAACGTCTGAAATAAAGAGGTTCCCCGGTAATGGCTGTAAACAAAAGCAGTGCTCAGCTCACAAATTATAGTTGAATGGAAATGGTAAAATGGAAATGCCATCCAAACTTTTCTGAAGACAATTGGTTCCCTTCAGAGGTTCATTCTTATAAAAACTTAAATTAATGAGAATGAGAAAAGTGTCAAATAATATAGCCTATATTGACGAGGTATGTCCACTGATGAGTTACCAGCGTAAACCTACATTTAATTTTCTACTAGTCATTTTAACTTAGGGCTGTCAATCGATTAAAATATTTAATCGTGATTAAATCGCACTATTGTCATGAGTTAACTCGCGAATTATCGCAACTTAATGACATGTACCTAAATGTACCATAAATGTTGTAAATGTACCATAAATTAATACTTTTTATGTTTTTTATAATCTAATAAACTTGGGCATAGACAAATATGGATGCCTTATGCAATATATGTTTTTATTAGTGAAACCATTGTCAACATAGAGCAAGAAGAGTAGACATGTTTCAAAGATCATGTATGTTTTTCAAATAAATTGTTCATGTCTAGTAGAAATAAAAAATAAAAAAACTTAGAAATGGGTTCCCACTAGTGTTGTCAAAAATATCGATATTTCGATAAATATCGATACTGAAATATCTGAACGGTACCAATACTAATTTCCCGAAGTATCGATACACCGATCCTAGCCGAGCTGTCACTTTCACTTCTCTCCAAAGGCGCGTTGACAAACACTACACGTGACCGCAGTGCCTATCTCGTGTCTCGTCTCATTCACTCTGGTTAAATAGCAAAAGTGAAGTGAATATAAAGAAGGCGAGCGCGGCGCCTCCGCAACTGCTTTGGTTGATAAAGAACACAGCAGGAGTGCTATCTGGAAATATTTTGGATATGAAGCAAATGAACATGGAAAGCCGAAGGACACAAGCCAGCCAATATGCAAGAGTTGCTACAGAGCAGTGCTAACAAAAGGCGCTAACACCTCTAATATAGACGGTTTAAACGGCAACAACATAAACAAACGGTACTGCCCATGCGCGTGTTTGTGGCCCTAACTTAACTTCCGGTAGGCGTCCAAATAGAATCAATAACAACAGCTAAGTCCCTCTGGAGTAGATAATTTGTTTATAAAAAGCTAAATATGTTTGCTTCGTAAATCAGACGGACTGAGATGCAGCAATAACTACTTGGACGGACTTATTAAAAATGTAAATTCACTCTCTTCCAGCAGGAGACGCTTAAAAGCGGGAGAAATAACGTAATTTTAACGTTAGAGGTTTGCTACGGTAACGGCTGTAAACTGAGCTTACAAACGCTGCTTTATCAGACATATAACATGCAAGATGAAATGAAAATGATATTAAACATTTTCTAAAGACAGTGTTCCTTCAGAAATACAGTGATATAAAAACACCTGCGCCTCGTTTTGATTTCTAAACGTGCATTACGTGCTCATGTTATTCAACAAAGCCTTTTGGAAAAGTTTTGTTATTCTGGTGGGTCACCACAAATAAATAAATGTATGTATGTGAAACACATCCCACAGCACAACGACCTGAGCCCAACTTCATTACTCATCACTTTAACAGTGTTTGTAGCCGGCGCCACTAACCAGCCCGATATACAAACACAGACCGGAAGTTAACTTCGGTCCGGGCGCGTGCGCACGATGAAACCGTCTATAGCAAAGCACCTGAAAGACAGACACCCAGATCTATATAAAGAATTTCGAGAGGTTGGTAACTGTTCTTATTTTAACATTACTCAAACATTAACCAATATGGCCTATTATTGTTGCTGATATGAGTGTTGTCTCGTTTTTTCACCGTAATTCTTAAAGTTAATATAATCTGACTGAGGAATCTTAACTGTGGTCAAATGTAAATTAACTTGTGCTTATTTAACTTCATTCAAGAAATTATTACTTAAATTCTGCAATTTGTCTTCATGTCGATCCAGTGAGCATTGTATCCATTTTATTCTTCCCGCGATTAGCGCACTCTCGCTAACTCACACCACAGCATTAATGGTTTCGGTTTGTCTCCATGGCAACGACCTGGGACACGCGCGTGTGTAGAGGAAGAGAGAGAGCGCGCGCGCGCTCTGACAACAGAAAACGTCACTATTTTAGTTTTGCTTGTGTATGTAGGCTAAATTTCTGGCTTCAGTGCAGCCCAGCAGACACACCGTCTCACAACCTCCACCTGCTGCCTTTAAGTGGATGCAGATTAAATATACACATGTCTGGAAATTAAATTTAATTTTATCAAGGCTAAATTATAATTTTTTTATTCATGCAAATTAAGTTCTTAGTTTCCAATCTGCCTGGGGTTCCTTCAGAGCAAATACATGGCCTAACCCATTTTAGTCTTGACTGAAACCTATTCATCACCACAAGAGCTCTGCCTCAGAACCGCACTGATGGGATTTCGTTGTGCTTGCTGCCCACAGAACACATTTAAAAGTAGCAGCATTTTTTTATTCATATATTTATTCAGTTGCATAGTTTAATGTTTTTTTTCCCTCCACAATTTAGTATAAATCTGGAATGTTTGTCCTCTTCTGCAACAGTCCTTTCAAACTCAACAATTTGTGTTTTTTTATTTTATTTAATACTTGGAGTTATTAATGTTAAAGTGGTGGTTATCTTCTACTTCTGTTTGTAAATTAGCTATATAAATGAATAAACAATATACTGCATTAATAAAAAATAAAAAATAATAAAAAAAATAAAGTTTACCAAGACGGAGTCCGAATTTGACCTTGTGAGAAAGGTTTTACCAAGTTTTTTTTTTTTTTTACGACTACATTTAGAAGCTGTATAGTATTTACTTTGAAAAAGATAATTTGGATGGATGGATGGATAGGAGAATATTCAGATGGATATATGGATAGATGGGGAAATATTTGGATGGATGAATGGATGGACGGACAGACGAATGTATGGGCAAATATTCAGATGGATGAATGGATGGGCAAACATTCTGTCGATGCATGGATGATGGATGGGTGGATGGATGGGCAAACATTCGGAGGGATGGATGGATAGGCGAATATTTGGATGGATGGATGGATGGATGGATGGGCGAATATTCAAATGGATGGAGGGACAAATATTCAGATGGATGGATGGATGGATGGGCAAACATTCTGATGGATGGATGGATGGATGGATGATGGATTGATGGATGGATGGAAGGATGGAAGGATTGATGGGCAAATATTCAGATGGATTGATGTGACTGAAATGACAGAGCCAAACAAACGATTGTTTTAAGTTTGGCTTTATGATGTCAACATAATTATATACAAGAGTGTTTTGTCAGCATGAGTGTTGAGATCATAAAACCGCTTAGAAGTGATTATTTAAAGGCACAGTTTTGTCATGAGGGAAACATCAATGAATATAAATGTGATAAATGCAAACACCATTGCGATGCTCTCCAGAGCGCAATACATCCAACGCAACCCACACATTACCTCTGAACAGTGGATTTTGACTCTGGAGAGCAACAGAGAGAACAGAAAGAAAAGCGCAAGCACAGGCGATCGCACACGCACATGTTTAATTCCCTCAGTCATGCGTTTGATTGCTTTAGGATGCGAAAGACAGGACTGCTGGATATCAGAGCCAAACACACACACACACACACACACCCCACATTGGCGTTTCACACCAATTAAAGTATTTCAGGAAAATATGACCCATCCGTGACCTCCCGGCCGGCGCTGGTGGCCATGTGGATTAAACTGTTATCGTCACAGTAGATCAAAGAGAGAGAGAGAGATACCTATAGGATGAGAGACAGACAGATAGACGTAAACAAAGCAAAAAATAAGGCTCTTAAACTGGCCCCATTTTTCCACGGCACAAAGAGGCATTAACTTAATATGCATCGAACTACACTGTCAAATCAATGCATTCATGCAGAAGAGCCTAATTGCCTGAGTGTGGAGGGGAAATCCAGTGTTGGAGGTGTGTGTGTGAGAGAGAGAGGGAGAGAGAGATAGAGAGAGAGAGAGAGATATGTGTGTGTATGTGTGTGTACACCCCAATTTCAAATTCACGATTCTCTATACTAATTTTGACAAATTAACATGGTATTATGTACATGTTCCAAGCGCTCAGTGGATAGTAATGTTTAAGATGGGTTTGATAGTGTGTAGAGAATGGTGTAAAGTGGAAGATACAGTAGTTTGAAGACCCCTTCGAATTTTACTGTACAGATTTAAATAAATGAATATAATAACAAATCAGAATATTTATTTTGTATTCCACACAAATAATTTTTAATATAATATATTTCATATATGTTTGTAGTAAATTGTGTAAATATGTGATATATACATAAATATGTTAATATACTTAAAATGTATATGTAAGCATTAGTATATTATTTGTATAAAATATAAATATAAATATTTACTATGTAATTATGAAATTATGAAATTTTTATATTTACATTTAGTCATTTAGCAGATGCTTTTATCCACTTTGTAAGGCTCAGTTAGCTTAACGCAGTACACGTAGCAAGTTTTTATTTATTGATTATGTAATAAAAAGAAAACAGATAGAATAGAAAAATAATAGAGCAAGCTAGTATTAGAGGCCTTTTTGCTTTAGTTAAATGTATAGACCCCTTCACGGTATACGTCACAGGAAAATTCGAAGTTCGCAGTGCGCATGTCGGGGTCAGAAAGTTCATTCCATCCCATTGTGTTAACCAGAAAATTTCTCGTCAAGACAAAATTTAGGCCTGTGACAGTGGCAGATTTTACCACCGTGGTGGTAATGGACCAACTACCACAGGTGGCACGGTGTTGTGATATATATATTTATATAATTCTGAAACGCAAAAATAAATAAATGAGGCTCAATCATCTATTAACAAACAAACGTGTTTATTTTAGCACTTACGTCAGTGAACACTCAGCCTGCAAAACACTAAAATAAATATCAAATAAATAATACAGTTAAATAGGAAAGTAGCCTTAAATGAGAAAGTTAAATACACCCGGTCTACCTCACGCGAGCGGCACGGCGAGAACCCATTATAATCAGTGATGCTTTCTACACCAGATGCGCGATACAACACGACAAATCGGTCGCAGTAAACTGTCTCGTCCTATTTATGACGAACTGAAACTAAGTTAAAATGTCCTGTGTACAGACTCAACCTGTTGTGTGGCGACGCGGCATCCGGTTTAGACACGGTTCACTGTTCTGCCTCCAAGCAAGCGGGCGCGTTAACTCCTCGTCTGCTGCACACGCTCTCTGTGGAATAGGAATCGCGCCGTATGTTGCCACATTTCTTGTTAACATCTTCCATTTACCGCGGTCTTATTCGTATTTGGCCAATTTGGAGAAATCCTCACCAATACACACCTGATCATCCGGGCGTTTGCGATGACGTGAACCTGAAGACACTTGTACAAACGCGGATGAGTGACATGAATGGAGATGATTCCAGATCAGCGATTTAGTATTTGGTTTCCCAACAAGGTCCATCGCTCATCACAAAATAAATATGCAGAATAAACAGTATTTTCCTGCGCTCAAACCTGCCAATCTAAAGGAAGCTATTAAACGGGCAGACTGGGACAATACTACGATCGTGTTGGTAGCGCTCACTTCATATCAGGAAACGTTAAAGTCATCCTTTATCATCCCTTTCTGTTTGCTTAAACTCGAAAGCCTGGATTGCATGAACAGTTTTCTGTACGTTAAGCTATGCAAGTTAATAGTGTTGTAAATATCATGGACCTGTGTCATGCTACAGACGTAGCCAGCTGCTAGTAGTTAGCCGCAGGCTAGCGCCAACATTGTGCCAACAACGGTAGAGTTAAGCCATGATAAGTAAACAAATGTTTTCTGTAAACTGTAGACTGGTTTAATAGTTAGGTGAAGTTTGATATCTGGCATAAATTGTGACCTGTGGCATGCTACAGACTTAGCAGATAGCAGACTAACTTTACATTAGCGCTTTCACTATGACAACAGCAGATCGTGTTGTAATCAATGTGTGCAATTCTTTTTTGTAGGAGAGGCATCACTTGACTCCAGTAGTCCTGACTTTGTGCCCTCCTTGTTTGTGTACACAAAACAAAGCCAGACACCTAAGACAAAAATGGAAAGGTACAAATAATAATAAAAAAGTATCTTATCTATCTATAAGGCTTGTCTGTTTCTCCTTGACACAATATGCCGGTCTATTAGCCGCATCATTTTTCTGACCCCAAGCTGCGCGCGCACCCAACCTAGGCTTTCGATGTTTACAAACATTGAAGGGGTCTATAAGAAATGAAAAGAAAACAGATATAATACAAAAGGATTAGAAAAAACAATGTAAAGAGGGTCAAATAAAGATGGAAGATATGTATTTTTAGCCGATTCTTGAAGATGGCTAAGGACTCAGCTGCTCGGATTGAGTTGGACAGGTCATTCCACCAGGAGGGAACGTTAATTTAAAAGTCTGTGAAATTGATTTTGTGCCTCTTTAGGATAGCACAATAAAGCGAGGTTCGGAAGCGACTTGCAGAATGCAAGGTCTAGAGGCACATAAGTCTGCAGAGGCAGTGATGGCTTTGTATGCAAACATCAATGCCTTGAATTTTATGTGAGCAGCTATTTGTAGCCAGTGCAAACTGATAAACAGAGGTGTGATGTGCATACTTTTTGGATCATTAAAAATGAATCTTGCTGCCGTGTTCTGGATTAATTGTAAAGATTTGATAGAACTGCCTGGAAGACCTGCCAAGAGATCATTGCATTAGTCCAGCCTGGACAGAACAAGAGCTTGAACAAGAGCTGTGAAGCATGTTCCGAAAGAAAGGGCCTGATCTTCTTGATGTTTAAATAAAGCAAATTTGCAGGACGGGGCAGATTTAGCAATGTGGTCCGAGAAAGTCAGCTGATCATCAGTCATAACTTCAAGGTTTCTGGCTGGTTTTGAATGAGTAATGGTTGATGTGCCTAACTGGATGGTGAAATTGTGATGAAATTATGGGTTTAATGGAACCACATGCAGCTCTGTCTTATGCTGGCAACATTGAGTTGAAGGTGATGGTCCTTCATCCAGCTAGAAATGTCTGTTAGACAAGCTGAGATGTGAGCAGCTATAGTCGGATCATCAGGATGGAATGAGAGGTAGAGTTGAGTGTCATCAGCAAAGCAGTGATATGAAAATCCATGTTTCTGGATGACAGAACCTAGAGAAGCCATGTAGGCAGAGAATATAATTGGTCCAAGAACTGAGCCCTGAGGCACACCAATAGTTAGATGTTGAGACTTGGACACCTCACCTCTCCGAGATACATTGAAGTACCAATCTAAGAGGTAAGACTCAAACCACTGGAGTGCGGTTCCTGGGATGCCCTTTGCCAATAGGGTTGATAGGAGGATCTGGTGGTTAACTGTGTCAAAAGCAGCGAACAGATCCAGCAAGATAAGAACTTAAGATTTGGAATACGCTCTTGCCAGTCTTAGGGCTTCAACAAATGAGAGCAAGGCAGTCTTGGTTGAATGTCCACTTCTAAAACCAGACTTTTGAGGAGGTTGTTCTGTGTGAGAAAGGCAGAGACTTGGTTGAACACAGCTCGTTTCAAGTGTTTTTGCAATGAAAGGGAGAAGGGACATTTGTCTGTTGTTCTCTAAAAGAGATGTGTTAAGGGTGTGTTTCTTAATTAGTGTGGTTATACAAGTCTGTCTAAATGCTGAGGGAAATTCAAGTCTTTAAAATTATATTGTATATTGATGTGGAAAAAAAGTAATTTAAATCAGGACCATAATTTTATATAATATTATAAAATATAATTACTAATATATATATATATATATATATATTAGTGGTGGGCCGTTATCGGCGTTAACGTGCTGCGTTAACATGAGACTCTTATCGGCGATAAAAAAAATATCGCCGTTAATCTATTCTCAAAGTTGGGTTGGGAGCTGGGTCTATACTACGCAAGCTATGATGACTTTCACCCTGATATTTTAGCGCGGATGTATACCTAGCCGAATTGCACTGTAGGGGGCGAGAACGAGTCTTCGAACTAGAGGCTCGCAGTCCGTGATGGACAGATTGTTAACGGCTGGTCTATGTGGTAATACAATCGGGCAGGATATCCAAACGCTCACCTATCATTCATCAACCTCAAATATGGTTTTTCATCTGAAAGATGTATGTAGTAGCAACTTTACATGGCCGCTCAATATGATGTTAACCTAGAGAAATGTGCGCTATTGAAGTGTTTGTGTGGAAGCGCGTTTGCTGCAAGACAGGCTCCGGTGCGCTCACTTGCTCTTAAAATCTCCGTCATTTTTGGTCATACAGATAAAAGTAGCCTAATACATCTTTCGAATCTGTAAAGACTCTACGTTTATTTGTGTGCACTCAGAATAACAACGAAACGTTGCGCTTTTAAGCAAACAGGAAGCGCTTTAGGTCTCATGTGAACTTGAGCGAGAAACTTCGAAACTCCGTCTTTGAAAAATATATCTATAGAGAGTGAAATGTCAAAAAAATAAAAATAGAAGACGTGTGTGTTAGCATGGATGATTTACATGAAATTTAATCTGTGCATAAGATGGCTTTCAGTTCAATATAATAACAAAAAACGACATTTTGGGTTTTTATTCAACTAATAAGGTGGGCACGCTGTGATCTGTACTATATTTTTACTGTAATTGACAGTTATCGGCAAAAAAAAACAAAAAAACAACACGGGAGTGGGAGGGAATGGGAGTCATTCTTCCGGGAGTGGAACGGGATTTTCCTCCAGTTTTTTTCGTGGGATTGGGACGGGAAGAGATTAAAGTTTGTGATGCATTTTGGAAACAGGAGATGAGCCCCTGGTCTAATGTGCCACCTGGCTTGAGAAACCCGTTCTCAAAGACTTACTTTTAGTCATTATTTGGGTAGCACACATATTCTGAATGCCTTCGGCAGAATTCAAATGAGCCATTTTAATCTAGATTAATCTAGATTAATTCCAAAATTAATCTAGATTATTCTAGATTAAAAAAATGAATCTATGCCCACCTCTAATATATATATATATAAAATAATAAATAAAAAAAGATTTTGACATCTTTGCAAATGTATTAAAATAAAAAAAATACCTTAAATGATTCCATTAAATAATTACCCATACCCTTATCTGGGACAGTTGAAATTTTGCTCACGAGCATTCATATTGATTGTAGGTGTTACTAGACTTTGAGTGAAGGTAACCTGTGGCCAATTCATTAGAACTTGTCTCCCTGCCAAACGGAGTAATTGATGGAGAAGGGCTTTGGTTAGAGTGATGAGGAAGAACCTGATGGTCACTCTAGTTGAGCTCCACGATCATATGTGGAGATTGGAGAAATCTACAGAAGGACAAACATCATTGCAACACTCCGCCGATCTGGGCTATATGTAGGGATGGGTATCGTTAAGGTTTTAACGGTACTACTACTCTTATCGATACTGCTTATCGGTCCAGTGCTTTAACGGTATTCTTATCGGTACTTTTTGTTATTTATATATATATATATACATACATATATACATACATACATACATACACATATATGTATGAAATATATATTTCTATGATAGATTAGCAGCTTAATTAACATGGCTTTATATTCTGAGATGTTAAATAAATATTTCATTAAATAAATATAAAACATCAATTTGTAAATGCAGCAGTGTGCAGGCATTTTTTTGTGTTTTATATACATAAGATAAGATAGAGTAAGAACATGAACAAAGAAACAAAGTTAAACAAACTGACAAATATACCATTTATTGTGTGTGTATTTGATCGTTTGGACGCGCCCGAAGCTTGGAGCGCGCTGCGCACGCACACACACACACACACACACGCGCGCAAACACACACACGCACACGCACACACACACACACACGCACACTCACACACACACGCGCGCAAACACACACACACACACAGGGGCGCGGGAACAGGGGGTGCTGAGAGTGCTGCAGCACCCCCAGTTTTTTTCTGTGGGCAACTGTAAACTGTTGTGAATAAAAAAAATATATAGGCTAAATTTGTTATAATAAAGATTCATTTAAAAATGTATATGGTTGCTCCGATGTTTATAACATTTAGTTTACATTGGCTATTTTGCTATCTATTTCTATGTGATCTTCGACATATTTACCATTTGCCCATTAATTTAACAGTTGTAAGAATTAAAGTTATCAAAGTTATTAAACTGATGCAGGGCTATTTGATGCGCACGTTGCGCACATCCTGTCAAATCACGCACGCAGCACTGCCAATGCTTGCTTTTATGTTTGTGAATGCTATGATTGTGTTGAAGAATTTGTAGGTTGTGGCTTAAAAGCGGAACATGGAAATATCATGGATGTACTTTTTTTTTTTTTGTTCTCAGCGATATGAGTCTTTCCCTTCTCCCAAAACAGCTTATAGCTAAAATAGTTCAGTTTTGTATGTAATGGAAAAGTGATTAGACGATGTTTCGTTTTTTTTTTCTTCATAAAGTTAATTTAGAAAAACTTTGGGAGCATTTTTTGTTCGTTAAATGTTTTTTTTCTTTTAAGCAACGACCAAGCGGCCAGCATCAGAGTTGATCCCCTATGTTTGATTAATTTAGCCTTATCAAATCATCAAGACTTGACTAAAATAAAATCGATAGATAGGCCTATAAACAGTTCAAGCATATCACAGTGTTAGTTTAAATGTTTAACCTATATAAATGTGCAATATCCAACAGTTTGTGTGGAGAGTGGAAGCTGAAGCGAGCTTTACAGGACATGGAGGATTTTTTTCTTACAGTAAAAACAACTTAAAATACGCCGTGTGATTTTTTTTTTCTCATAAAGGTAAGAGTAATATATCATTTTGAACTGTAAAGGGTCTACTTTTATTTGTGTGCATTCACAATATCAACATTGTGCTTTTATAAAATAGGAAAACAGAGAATGCACTTTCTTCCGGTTTTGAACAAGAGGCTTCAATGATGAACCGAAACTCGGCAACTCGAAACTGGCTCAGAGATATGATAAATATATCTATAGAAAGCTTTAAAATACTACTTTAAAACGAAATAATTCAAAGCAAAGCAAAAACTCTTCATTAGCCTATGTAAAACGTTAAGATGCATATATTTCTCCAATGAGGAAATGGCGAGTCATTTTTCCCCGTCACCTCACCATCTAAAATATAAAAATAAGGGAAAGCCTAAAACAGGCCCGATTATAATTTGTGTTTTATTTTATAATTGTATTCAATAAAAAAAAAAGTATGTAAATCTTTGTCCTTGAAATTTAAAGGATTTGTTGCAATGCAATTTTGTCTGACTGATGTGAATTATTTATTGGCCTATCGTTTTAATCCATGCAGCAAATGCTTTAAAAACAGCTTTAAAATTACTTTATTGCATTCCAGATGCTTTTAAAAAAACTTTTCACTATACATTTTAAGGGTTTTTAAGCTTGAATGTAACTTGAATGTAAAACATTGTTATGAATTCATTGTAGCCTATTCCCATTTGTAAAATAGCTAATTGTTGTCTAACACGATCTCATGAAAGTGCGTAGGCTATAGCACGATTTTCTGTTTCTATTTGGCGTAATATTTATATGCAGAAATTGACTACCCCCCCCCACAGCACCCCCTACATAAAACACCTTCCCGTGCCCCTGCACACACACACACACACACGCACACACACTTCAGCCTGAGGAACAGCATCTCTCGTGTGGATTGTACTTCCAACATTTCATTATCAAACATGTCCAGCAATTTAGTAACTGTAAAGACGGCATTTTACAACAATCGACAGACGATTGATCTGATTCTGATGTTAAGTTTTGGTCAGGGAGGAACGAATGCGCGCCGCTGTGAAGAGAAGGAAGTTGTGTTAGAAGAAACACGGCTATAATCTTTAGAAGCTAAAAAAAAACATTAAATAAACTCAGTTTAATATAACAGCCACAGGCCTAAAGTGTAAGCATGTTTTAATGGTTAGTTCTCTCTTCTATCATAAACAGGGCTTATGTTGCGCGTGCTGAACTCATCCACGTGAGCGATCGCGCTTCTGATTTGGGAATAGCAAAAATGCATCATAGACAAGAGTTTGAATATTATTGCATATAAAAACAGCTGGTGACTCTGGCGGGATATAATTTGCAAGATAATGTGTATATATATAGCAATAATAAATGTATGTGTGTTTTCTTAATTTCTCCAGTACCGATAGCAGAACCGTTAACGTCAGAGCTTATCGATACTCCGGTCTTTTATAATTTAGCCCCGAGACCGATTAAATACCGAGTTTCGGTACCCATCCCTAGCTATATGGCGGTGTGGCCAAACTCAGTCCTCTCCTCAATGTAGACAAACGAAAACACACTTTAAATTTACAAAAAAAGCACATAAAAGACCCTCAGACTGTGAGAAATAAACAATAAAACAATACATTTTAACAATAAAAATTGTCAAAGCAACTGCACAATATCAAAATAGGAATTTTTTTGAGTTAAAGGCATTTCATTATTGAATTCAGTGATGTCATTGTCCAGCTCAGTTCAGTTTAAATAGTATCTGTGCAATCAAGTCGGTGATATCGCTGGAAATTAAGTGTCCCCAACTAAGCAAGCCAGCCAGAGGCAGCAACGGCAATGAACCAAAACTCCATCGGTGACAGAACGGAGAAAAAACATTGGGAGAAACCAGGCTCAGTCCCCGTCTGGCCAGACAAACCAGTAGTTTGTTCCCGAAAGTTATCAGGAAGGCTATTCCAGAGTTTAGGAGCCAGATATGAAAAAGTTCTACCTCCTTTAGTGGACTTTGCTATCCTAGGTACTACCAAGAGTCCAGAGTTTTGCGACCTTAGGGAGCGGGTTGGATTGTAGCGTGATAGAAGATTAGTTAGGTATGCAGGAGCTAAATCATTTAGGGCCTTATAGGCAAGTAATAATATTTTGTAACAGATACGAAACTTAATAGGTAGCCAGTGCAGAGACTGTAAAATTGGAGTAATATGATCATATTTTCTTGACCTGGTATGGATTCTAGCCGCAGCATTTTGTACTACCTGTACAGGTAGAGGTTTCATCTGGTTTTGTTGAGATATATAGTTGAGTGTCATCAGCATAACAATGGAAACTAATCCCGTATTTTCTGATAATATTACCAAGGGGCAACATATATAATGAAAATAATAGAAGACCTAGGACAGATCCTTGTGGTACTCCATACTTTACTAGTGATAATTGAGATGCCTCCCCGTTTAAATAAACAAAGTGGTAGCGATCAGACAGGTAAGATCTAAACCATCTTAAAGCCTGCCCTTGAATACCTGTATAGTTTTGTAATCGATCTATCAGTATGTCATGATCTATAGTGTCGAACGCAGCACTAAGATCAAGTAAAACTAGCAACGAGATGCAGCCTTTGTCTGACGCAAGAAGCAAGTCATTTGTAATTTTAACAAGTGCAGTTTCTGTGCTATGGCGGGGCCTGAAACCTGACTGAAATTCTTCATAGATATCATGTTTTAGCAAAAAGGAGCACAGTTGAGCAGACACTACTTTTTCTAATATTTTCGACATAAATGGAAGATTTGAGATGGGCCTGTAATTTGCCAGTTCAAAAGGATCTAATTTTGGTTTCTTAATAAGAGGCTTAATAACTGCCAGCTTAAATGGTTTTGGGACGTGACCTAAAGATAACGAGGAGTTAATAATATTGAGAAGCGGTTCTTCTGCTACAGGTAACAACTCTTTCAATAGTTTAGTGGGTACAGGATCTAATAAACATGTTGTTTTAGATGCAGTGATAAGTTTATTTAGCTCATCCTGTCCTATAGTTGTAAAGCAATGAAGTTTTTCTTTGGGTGCGATGAATGAAGCTGAAGTACTAGACGCTGTAGAATCTACATTTGTTATTGTATTTCTGATATTATCTATATTATCAGTAAAGAAATTCATAAAGTCATTACTATTAAACTGTGAGGGAATATTTAGTTCGGGTGACATCTGTTTATTTGTTAATCTAGCCACTGTGCTAAATAAAAACCTTGGATTGTTTTGGTGATTATCTATGAGTTTGCGGATATACTCGGTTCTTGCAGTTTTTAGAGCCTGTCTATAGCTGGACATACTGTTTTTCCACGCAATTCTAAAGACTTCCAAGTTAGTTTTTCTCCATTTGCGCTCAAGAATACGAGTTTCTTTCTTGAGAGAAGGGGTATAACTGATGTATCATGGCGCAGCACTTTTTTCTCTAACCTTTTTTAATTTGATGGGAGATAGTTCCCATGTTGCTAGTAATTGTGTCTAGTTCATCTGTATTTATGGGTACACAGAGCAGTTGAGATAAATCAGGCAGGTTATTTGTGAATCTGTCTTTAGTGGCTGGAATAATAATTCTGCCTGGACGATAACGCGGAGCCATATAGTTAATATCAGTAATATGCAGCAAAGAAGAGATTGGAGAGATTGCTATCAAATAGCACACCTAGGTTCCTGACTGATCATCAAGAATCATCAGAGAGCAGCCATCAAGTGCTAGACAGTGTTCTACGTTATCACTTGTGTGGTTTTTAGGTCCAATAATTAACACCTCTGTTTTTTCAGAATTTATTAATAAGAAATTATTTGTTATCCAGTTTTTTATATCGACTATGCATTCCATAAGTTTCTCAATTTGGTGTGTTTCACCGGGCCGTGAAGAAATATAGAGCTGAGTATCATCAGCATAACAGTGAAAGCTAACCCCATGTTTCCTGATGATTTTTCCCAAGGGTAACATGTAAAGCAGGAAAAGTAACGGCCCTAGTACTGAGCCTTGAGGTACTGCACTTGTGATTGATATGATACCTCTTCATTCACTGCTATGAATTGATGGAAGTCAGATAAGTATGATTTGAACCATGCTAATGCACTTCCACTAATGCCAACAGAGTTTTCAAGTCTATTCAAAAGAATGTTGTGATCGATAGTGTCGAATGCAGCGCTAAGATCCAGGAGCACTAATAGAGAGATACAACCACGATCAGATGATAAGAGCAGGTCATTTGTCACTAATGAGAGCAGTCTCAGTACTATGAGATGGTCTAAATCCTGACTGGAAATCCTCACAGATATTATTTTTCTCTAAGAAGGAATATAATTGTGAGGATGCTACCTTTTCTAGTATCTTTGACATAAAAGGGAGGTTCGAGATCGGTCTGTAGTTAACTTGATCTTTGGGGTCAAGTTGTGGGTTTTTTTAACGAGAGGCTCAATAACAGCCAATTTAAAGGTTTTTGGGACACACCCTAATGACAATGATGAATTAATAATAGCCAAAAAGAGGATCTATGACTTCTGGAAGCACCTCTTTTAGTAGTTTAGATGGAATAGGGTCTAACATACATGTTGTTGGTTTAGCTGATTTAACAAGTTTATACAACTCTTACTCTCCTATAGTAGAGAATGAGTGGAATTGTTCTTCAGGGGATCTATAGTGCACAAATTGATTTGATACTGCAGCTGGCAGCTGCATGTTTACAGTTTGATCTCTAATAGTATTGATTTTGGAAGTAAAATAGTTCATAAAGTCATTACTGCTGTGCTGTTGGGAAATGTCAACACCAGTTGATGTTTTATTTTTTGTTAATTTTGCCACTGTATTGAATATATACCAGGGGTTATGTTTGTTTTCTTCTAAAAGACGAAAAGTAATCAGATCTAGCAGTGTTTAATGCTTTTCTGTAGGATAGGGTACTTTCCCGCCAAGCCAAACCAAACCTCTAGTTTTGTTTTCCTCCAGCTGCGCTCTATTTTCCGGGCTGCTCCCTTTAGGGCGCGAGTGTGCTCATTGTGCCACGGTGTTGGACTCTTTTCCTTAATCTTCCTTAAGCATAAAGGAGCAACCATATCTAAAGTGCTAGAAAAGAGAGAATCCATAGCTTCTGTTACATCATCAAGTGTTTCTGCGTTGTTCGATATGTTGAGGAATTGAGATAAATCAGGAAGATTACTTACAAAGCAGCCTTTTGTGGTAGAAGTGATGGCTCTACCATACTTGTAAGGAGTTGAATTTACAGCTTTAGCTATATGGAGTTTACACAAGACTAGATAGTGATCTGATATAGCATCGCTTTGCTGCAGAAATTCAACCCCATTAACATCAATTCCATGTGACAGTATTAAATCTAATCAAAAATCTATTAATACTTTTTTCTCTAGATAATTTTATATGAAGCACCATTACTTCAAAGGAGTTATACTTAAAGCCTGTCTTCTGAGAAATACTGAGTATTGCTATAAATAGTAGCAACACCTCTCCCTTTGCTTTTTGGACATGGCTCAATTTTGTAACAGTAATCGTGGGGGTCAGACTCGTTTAAAATAACGTATTCATCTGGTTTTAGCCAGGTTTCTATCAAACAGAGCAGATCTAGTTTATGATCAGTGATCAGTCATATCATTTACAAAAAGCGCTTTCGTAGACCTGATATTCAGTAAGGGACCTGATATTCAGTAAGCCAATCTTTATAATTTGTTTCTCTGTGTTATATACATTTTTCATTTCTTGAACATCGATTAAGTTGTTACTCATAGACTGGTTTGGACGTTGTTTGTTGTAACACAATTAGTAGATACGGGAAGAAGGAGGCGGGAACAGGCGAACATTTAATCACTTTAATAATAAAATAAACAAACACAAAATAAAAGTGGCAGCCCCTCATGGACGACTGCCGCACACAAAACACAAACTAAAATCCAGGCCTGGTCCTCTCTCGTCTTCCACTGTCGTCAATCCTCCTTTTATTCCTTCCGAAGCTCCTCCGTGGGACTCGAGACCATTGAGTGGCGCAGGTGTCTTTCATTATCATTTACTCAACCGGCCTCGCTCCGTTCCCACGGCTCTCGGCCCCGCCCCACTCGTCACATACCTCCATCGCCCCTCGCAGGACGGAGGGTACTCCCGAGGCTGCGCTCTCTGGTATCAGCCTCATGCTGTGGGGCTGTTTTTCAGCAGCAGGGACTGAAGGACTCATCAGAATAGAAGAAAAGCTCAATGCACTAAAATATTGAGATATCCTTACTGAAAACCCAGTCCAGAGCATTCAAAACCTCAGACGGGCAGAAGGTTTACCTTCCAACATGACAATGACCATAAGCACACAGCAAGAGTGGCTTTTAAGATTCAATATTGATTTGATTGAAGTGATATTAATCTTTAACTTATGATTTATACCTTATTAACGACTCGTCCAGCGACCATTAACATCAATATGTCTTTAACAATTTCGGTTATCTTCGTAGCCAACGATAAAACAAACAAAATAGTACTTTATCAAATTTTGAGCCAGGTAACGCAATCTTTGACAAATAGTTTAAATTTGAAAATCACACGTCACAAGACACCATTCTTTATAAATTAAACAGAAGTTCATTTGCTAACTGTTTTTCTACAATACATGATGCACTAAAAATTAAAACACACATACACACATAAACTTATGCACAAACATACGCACACGTACAGGTCAGTTTGAAGAAAGTTTAAGGCTAGCACTCTTTTGCCATCTCATAATTTGAACTGAGGTAGATCACAAGCAAAGACTTCGCTATGTTTACTGCATACAGATCAATTCACCAGTTTCCAGCAACAATAGAGATTTGTTTGGTTTACTTGCTTTCAGTTGAGTTTCAAATCAAATCAAATCACTTTTATTGTCACATCACCACAGCACAAGTGCCTTGCTGAGTGAAATTCTTATGAGCGTGCTCCAGACAGTGCAAAAAAACAAAAAAATGAATTTACATATGGACAGTACATATTTACAGACTGTACAGAAGACAATGTGCAAAATACACATACATATACTCAGTACACATAGTGTACTATAAAGACATACTTAATTATCAACTACACATTATACACCGTATGGGCACATCTACATTATGTACACTATCTATACAGTATGTAGTCTATACATAGTAATAATGTGAAGGTGCAACAGATTATTAATTAACAGCAGATTGGTTGAGCAGCAGATAGTTGTGCAAAGGTGAAACAGATTATGCATATGCAGTGTCGTGGATGTGCATTGTATGGTGTCCAGTGATAGCAGATAGGTTGTGTTAGTGCAGTGTGTGCGTGTAGTCCAGTTGAACTGTATTAAAGTGCAGTGCATGGCATGTTGTGTGAGTGGGAGTGTGATGTAGGTGAGTTATTTGTGACTGTTCATTAGCCTGATAGCCTGAGGGAAAAAGCTGTCCCTCAGTCGGCTAGTGTGGGATCGGATGCTGCGGAAACGTCGCCCTGAGGGCAACAGAGAGAGCAGTCTGTGGGACGGGTGGCTGGAGTCTTTGATAATCCTCCGGGCTTTCCTTGTACACCGCCTGGTGTAGATATCCTGGAGGGAGGGAAGCTCACCTCCAACAATGTGGCAGGCAGTTCGCACGACCCTTTGCAGAGCCCTGCGGTTGCCAGCGGTGCTGTTTCCAAACCAGGCGGTGATACAGCCGGTCAGGATGCTCTCCACAGTGCAGGTGTAGAAGGACCTGAGGATTCTGGGGCTCGTTCCAAACTTCCTCAGCCGCCTCAGGAAGAAGAGACGCTGATGTGCCTTCTTCAGCACTGCATCTGTGTGAGCAGACCATGTGAGATCCTCGGTGATGTGAACGCCGAGGAACTTAAAGCTGCTCACCCGCTCCACAGGTGTCTTGTCGATGGTGATGGGTGTGTGTTCTCTGCTCTGTCTCCAGTAATCCACCACCAGCTCCTTGGTCGCGTTTTTTTTACAGCTGCTTTACAGTTTTCACGAGTTTTACAGCTGCTCTGGTGTTTCCGCATGGTCGATGGAAACCTCCGGCTGCTGTTGGTTGGATTTGCGTGATGTGTTTCTAGGTAAGCCATCCTGCGATTGTTTGCTGTTCCTGGTGACGTGAGAGTGACTCGTTCCCTTGAAGTTCTTCTCGGAATTTAGAGTGGCTTCAGGCTCTCAGCCTCCTTGGTGAGAGGTTTGTCGAAGTGTTTGAGTTCTTTAGATGGCCAGCCTGATGGTAAGGCAATGATCGAGCGCTTCCCACCGCGATCAGTGACAAAACCGAAGTTTCAAGCAAGTCAGCGAGCCAGCAAGCTATGAACAAAGCTTTTGTGTCCATTTTAAACGGACTGATTTCAGTATGCCAAATAGAGGCTTCTCCCAATCAAATTGTCACGGCTTCTTTCCGTGCATACATTATCTGATAGTCAATTTATCACATGAAGAACTTGCAGACTTCCTTGCAGACTTGTATATGTGTTCTAATCATACATTATGATGCTAAAGGTCAACTTTCATCCACACCAACTTATTGCATTTATCATGACCATTCATACGAAATCAAACGCTAATGATCTATTTACCAGGGAAAAGTTATATGGCAAAGATTAAAATATCATAGGTTCTAATCACAGGAAGCTTGTAAATTACATAAAATACAACCTTAATATTTATTGTCCATATATTACATATCTTGCTTTTGATAGTAGCAGCAATTACTATTTGTCCTTTTGGAAAATTCTATGAAAGTTTGAGTCTTTGTTCTGTCAAAGAAACACACAAGGGTGATTTGGGAAGCACAGCAGAGAAAGTGAGTGTCCTTTGAAATGTAGAGGGAGCGACATCCTGGGGGTTAGAAAGTAATTTCCTGCGGAGGTCTGTTGAGTGTTTGTGACAACGTATAACTGTCCTTTTGTAGATTAAGTCAGTGACTTATGCATTACACGGACAAAAGAGTTCGGGGAGAAAATTTCCAGCTCAAATGCTTTTTTGTACTGTTTGTTTTATGGATCTCGTGGGAGATAAGGAACAAGCCTTGACAGGAACTGGTCCAGACAATTGGGCACGGTACAGGTCATTTATAAATTTTAAGACCACAGCGTGGCCGAGAGAAAGCTCCTTAGATTCTGCTAAGGAATGTGCTGTCCCTCAATCATTTTGTGCATTTTCTCTCTCGACAAGGCTCTACAGAGGTCAGTAGACGAAAAGCAGATAATTGCCAAATGTTGATGAGCAAAACTTGTCGCTTCAAACAAAAAATACTTGAGGCTGTAAAGGTACTTCAGCTAAATATTTAGTTAAGTGAATGGATACTTATGCAATGTACTCATTTTAGTTTTTTTATTTTTAAAAAAGTTAACGAAGATGTGATAATTCTGTATGAAGTGTAAACTGATGTGGGGTGGGGAGATTTAAAGCAGTTTAACATAAGGCAGCAACATAAAACATGAAAAGGGAAGGGGCATAAATAAATATCCAAGGCACTGTGTGTGTGTGTGTGTGTGTGTGTGTGTGTGTGTGTGTGTGTGTGTGTGTGTGTGTGTGTGTGTGTGTGTGTGTGTGTGTTCATGTTTGTTCAAAGGCAAATATACTTAAAATTTATAAATATTAGTATAGTATTAATGTAAAATATAAATAGTTATATTTACTGTGTTAATACTCATACATATTATATGTAATACTTACTACTGTGTTAATAATTAGTTTACATTATATGATATTATCTTATGGTCCACTCTCCTCGAACCATCACCTTATCGCGGTGGAGAGGTTTGTGCATCCCAGTGAACCTGAGAGCTATGTTGTCTGGAGCTCCGTGCTTCTGGTAGGGTCTTCCTTGGCAAACTGGTCTCGGGAGAGGGAACAGACTAAGAATGGTTCAAACACTGCCTGGTGGCCCGGCAGGGAGAAGGCTAAGGGAGCACACCCCGACAGAAAAGCAACCTCTAGGTAGGCCAATCCCCCGCCTTAAGGTCAAACTTTAATTACAGAAACACTGAATGATATATCACACACACCTTAGAATTGGGAGGAAGAGGACCTTCAATTGGAAGGAGGATGAAATCTTGTGGTCAAAGCCGACAGGAAACCACAAGGCGGAAACTTCTTAATCCTAAATCTATCATAAAGATTGGAACATGGAATGTGCGCTCAATGCATTTTACAGGAAAAGCTCAGACCATCGCAAATGAAATGAAGACATATGGCATCCATATACTTGGAATTTCCGAAGCCAGGTGAAAAGAAGCAGGACAAACATGGCTCTCATCAGGAGAATCAATTATATACTCCGGGAACATGGGAGATAATGCAACTCACTCAGATGGGGTTGCAATCATGCTATCAAATGAAGCCCAGAAGACACTCTTAGGATGGGAGTCCAAGGATCATTATGGCCAAATTCAAGACCTCACATAAGCGCATTGTCGTTAACATTATCCAGTGCTATGCCCCCACAAATGAAGCAGAGGAGGAGGCAAAATAAGATTTATACCAAAAGCTAGACGAAACCAGGAGAAAGTGTAAAGAGAAGGATCTCACCATTTTAATGGGTGATCTGAATGCTAAGGTTGGCAGCGATAACAATGGCTTTGAACAAGTGATGGGAAAGCATGGCCTTGGAGTGATGAATGAGAATGGAGAACTCTTTGCCAACCACTGTGCTAACAACAATCTTGTCATTGGTGGAACCCTCTTTCCCCACAAACCATGCCACCAGGTAACTTGAGTATCTCCTGACATGAATACAGAAAACTAAATAGATCATTTCTGTTTCAAGAACAACAAGGCACCAGGTCCAGATAATATACCGGCAGAAGCTCTTAAAGCAGATGTAGAAACATCCTTGCAAATACTATATGACCTTTTTGGTAGGATCTGGAAGGAAAAAGACCTGCCTGGGGAATGGAAGGAAGGCCATCTGGTAAACATATCCAAGAAAGGCAACCTAAGCCTCTGCGACAACTACAGGGGTGTAATGCTTCTATCCGTACCAGGCAACATTTTTAAACTGATAATCTTGCAACGACTCAAGGCAGCAGTGGACGCAGAGCTTAGAGACAACCAAGCTGGATTCAGGTAAAAAAGATCATGTGCCGACCAAATAGCAACCCTGCGAATCATTCTTGATCAGTCACAAGAGTTTAAGTCACCACTTTACATTTATTTTACATTTATGCATTTAGCAGACGCTTTTATCCAAAGCGACTTACATTCAGCATATACATTTATTTTCAGTATGTGTGTTCCCTGGGAATCGAACCCACAACCGTTGTGCTGCTAACGCAATGCTCTAACCACTGAGCCAAAGGAACTTTAAACAGTATTTCTGAATTTCGAGAAAGCCTTCCATAGTCTGGATAGGGAAGTGTTCTGGTAACTGATGAGACACTATGGCATACCAGGGAAGCTCACCACCATCATTAAGAACACCTATTTGGGAATGCAATGTAAAACCATGCATGGAGGCCAGCTGACAGAGGCTTTTCATATCACAACAGGAGTAAGGCA
Source organism: Schizopygopsis pylzovi (assembly GCA_027422435.1). NCBI lineage: Eukaryota > Metazoa > Chordata > Actinopteri > Cypriniformes > Cyprinidae > Schizopygopsis > Schizopygopsis pylzovi. The sequence goes on along the minus strand of CM049818.1, from coordinate 35,136,733 downwards.
AGGCTGCTTACTTCCCCCATTACTATTCCTCTTATCGGTCAACTGGATTATGCGGCAAGCCACAGACAATAGGCGCAATGGGATCCAGTGGACCCTGTTCACACAACTGGACGATCTAGACTTTGCATTACTGTCCCAAAATCACCAACAAATGCAAGGGAAATTGAGAGAGGTAGAACAGAAGGCAGCCGAGACAGGTCTTCATATTAGCATACAGAAGACCAAAGTGCTCAAGGCCAATACAAAGATGTTGGCCAGCTTGATGGTTAACCACCAACCACTAGAGGATGTCAACTCCTTCATTTACCTGGGAAGTAAGGTAGCGAGTGACGGCGGATCAGAAGGAGATGTAAAGAGGAGAAAAGGCAAGCAAGAGAGGCATTTGGCATGATGGGAGCCATATGGAGAGCACGTAATATCTCACTCAAGACCAAAATAAGACTATTCAACTCAAGCATAAAAACCATACTCCTCTATGGATCTGAGACCTGGAAAACAACAAAGAACCTCCTGAACAAGCTACAAGTCTTCACCAACCACTGTCTCAGACGTATTTTTAACATCAGCTGGCCTGATAAAATAAAGAACAAAGAGCTGTGAGGAAGAGCAAAGCAGCCTGCAATAGAAGTGGAAATAAATAAAATAAAATGCAGATGGATTGGGAACACATTGCGGAAACAGAAAAATTACATCACACGCCAAGCCCTGCAGTGGGACCCACAGGGAAAACGTGGTAGAGGGAGACCAAGAAACACCCGGAGGAGTAGTGTCACAGCCGAGATGGAAAGAGCTGACTACAGATGGCAAGATCTGGAGAAGCTGGCACAGAACAGGACAAGATGGAGAAATATTGTCAGTGGCCTATGCTTCTTCTTGGAGTAACTGTCAGGATGCATGAGGAGAGAGATGAGGCGAGGACTCAAGTTCAAGAGAAATGGTGTATTTAACCCTTTAGGCACCAGGGTTTTTTTGAAAAAATGCTGGATTTTGACATCAATATTTCAAAAGCTTGTGGCTTGAAAGGGGTTAAAGATAGATATCTATTGTTAATTTAAAAAATGTTGGGCATGACCAAAAGTTTATGTGGGGTGTAAGTATACTAATCTAATTGGCATATTACGACGTCATCATGGGGCAGCCCTCTTGAATTTCATAATATTCAGGAAATAGTAGATATTGAATTGATGTTTGAACATATTTGCATGTTTTTTTTTATTTATAATTTTTTATCCTCATTACAAATGGTCTGAAAAGAGAAAACCAACAATAAAACAGGAGAAAGTACAAATGTATTACTAAATTACTACACTATATAGTAGTAAAACACATGTGAACAGTAGCCTACTTTTTTATCAGTTCATCAGTAATATTCAGGAAATAATAGATATTGAATGGTTGTTTGAACTTATTTGCATGTTGTTTTGTGTCTTTTCATTCTCATTACAAATGATCAGGTGAAGAGGAAATAGCAGTAAAACAGGAGAAAGTAGTAAATTATTACTATATTACTGTGTCATAGTAAAATACATGTGCCTATTTTTTCACAGCGCACAGACCTACCCAATATTGACTGCACCTGTACTGTCTGCCGGTGGCACTTTGAGCGTGCACGATCAGAAAAAAAGGTGCAATCTGGGGCGATAATCAACAACACAGAGCCTCTCCTATGGACACTAAGATCACGTCCACCCCTGCCACCCCATCCCCATTGGGTAAAGGAACGAAATTATCACTTGTGAACACTCTCGCCATGCCCGGCGGCACCATTGCACAGCAGAGATGTACCGGGAGAAGCGCGATCCTTAGACGGCCGATCGCCATTTCCAAATCGCAAATATTCCCCTTCAGAGTCAGAATCGGCGAATAACATTTGCAACACATCTTCACAGTACAACTTTTTATTAGTCATTTGGCGATTTTCTTTCACAAGAAAATTAAGTGAACTGCTTCCGCATCAGTGATACAATAGCTCACTTGCTCTGCTTTTTTCTATGAACACCTTTAGTCTAGAATCGAAGTACCACATGTCTGCCATCTAGTGGTAGGGAATACAAATGCGATATTACACAGTATTAAGAACTACAGCCTATTTAATGAAGTATGATGCCTTGTCGCAATTTTGCGACTTTGACGCTTTAATAAAATAAAACAAAGAGCAACAAAAACCACCCCGAATGTGGAAAAACAGGCAGGCAGGCAGGCAGGCAGAGAACTGTTTGCACAGTAAACATAACACGCACACAACGAAAGACAACACATCAGCACAGGACTACAAACACCAGGAGGCTAAATAGGGAGACAAACGAGGATAAAGAGGGAGACACAGGTGGAGCAACTGAAACAATGATTGGGTAACGAGATGGGAGGGGACAGACAATAGACAGGATAACACATGGCACCAAAAACAAACAACAAGCAATGTGCTCAACATACAGAGACATCTGGTGGCCGGTCAGGGCACATCAGCAGAACTGTGACAGTAACAGGCTTAAGTAAAAGCAGTTCTTGAAGTGGCACTTCTATATTTTAGCCTTTAGAGTACCTGCACTTTTTTGCGTGTACCGGCACTTCTGACATGTTGCCAGTACTCAGAGTAAAATCGTCATGGTCTGGGTGATTAGGCTATATGATCCCATGTATGATTAGAAATTATATAGAAACTATGTAAAGCACACTACCCAGGCGGGATCACCTCTCATCTCGACCCATCACGTGAATGAACGCAAGCAGAGTCAATCTACTTCATTAGGCGTGTTCTACTTTAAGCGGCGCTGTGCAGAATGGTCAGTGAATGACATCAAAGTACTGCGAGAGCCATTCGAAAGCATAGGATCCATCTGGTCTCTTATTGCTCTCACGGTACTTTGATGTCATACACTGATCATTCTGCGCAGCGCTGCTTAAAGTCGAACACGCCCATTTTTGTGGTGCGCGAGGAGGGGAAGCAGTGTCAGGGGAGACGTGCGGAGTTGTAGAATTATTCTTGTAGAGTTGTAGTGATTATTAATTTGAATCAGTACTTTATAACAAAAATCATATCTTAAAATGAAAAGAAGCAGGCTTTTGCAATCATATCATTTTAAACCGTAAAATCCTGTAAAGTCCAAGGATCCAGTGAACGAATTCAAACAGTATGCTCAAAACAGCGCCAATGCAGAGAAAACATGGCCAATTTCATCTGCGATTACAGAGCGAATAGTGACTTACATACAGATGTCAGTAAAATTATTATTTTCAGCGTGTTTTTGGCTTAAAAGCAAGAGTGTTTATAATGAATGCTGATTATGTGGTGGTCAGAGATTTAGCTATTCTGAATGGAACCATACATTAAAGGCGGTCGATTTAGTGGTCTTTGGCGTCTCCCAGTGGACCATTTTGGTATTGCATCTTGGCTTGAGCTAATTTGTATTGACAACTTTTATTTAATTATTGATTGATTGATTGATTGATTTTGGCAATACACATTCATTGTGAATTATAAAAAAGTACTCATTTTTTTATATAAATAAGTAAATCAATAATTAAATAAGGGGGGGAGGGTGGTTGGGCGAGTATTGGCACTTATTTTTTTCTACTTCCAGTACTGAGTAAAAGTAAGTAATATTATGGTCCCCGTATTTTAAAAATAAGGCTTAACAAATATAAAATCTTAACACATTAGTATATATGCACATTTCTGTAATTAATTTATTTATTTAAAAAAAAAAGTATGAAAGTATTTATTTTCCTCAAATATGGAAAATATGACCCCACTTTCAATTATGTCACATTCTAGCCAGCATGAACCAATCAGATGTGTTCAGACAGAGTCCGCCCCACGTCACGTAACCGAAGCGTAGCTGCAGCTGACCTATAGCTAAATGTTAACATCATTCACTCGGTGCACTCATGCATTCGCCAACATTCAGCATCCGGTTGTTAGCGGTGAGCGCGGCGATTTCCTGTGAAGGTCGTGTCATTTTCAGTGTCATCTTCCTGTCTCGCTCTTTGTTGTCCTAACAGATCATGGTGTTTACAGGTCAGCGACTGCAGAGCGAGATAAATTGTGAGGCATAATAACGCGCCTCCTTCTGTACCATTTAGCCCTACGGCGTTCAACGGCGTTCTCGAGACTTCGGTGGCAGTCTGGAACGCCCCTGTCTTGCGCGAAGAGATTGCTGTCCTCCTGGCAAATGATGCAATCGAGCCGGTCCCTCCAGCCGAGATGAGGCAGGGGTTTCACAGGCCCTACTTCATCGTACCCAAGAAAGGTAGTGGATCGGTTGTGGATCCAATCAAAGGTTGGATATATGTGTGTCTGTGAGGGAGAGACCAAGAGCGAGAGAGAGAGAGTAGGCTATGTACTTTCCGTACATAATAAAACGTAATTGTGTGGCAAAACATGGACAAGAGCTGTCGTTTTTTTACTTTTGTTTACTTTATTCATTTGTTTGGCCAGTGTTGTTGTGGGTTTTGATTATTTTTCTGTTGTAAGAGCTTTGAAATAACATAAATCACTTGGCGAAGTGATACGGAACTGTAATGCGGTCAAGAAATCTGCCTGGAACTACGTTCGCCGTTCGTTTCCCTGAAAATATGTGCACACCTCAGAACATTTGTCAGCCAATCAGATTCAAGCATTCAACGGCCCTGTAGTATAATAATGTTTTAAAGGGTAGGATACTATAAATTTTTACTTTTGTAAAATGTTATTTTTATTATATTTAATATTAAGGTATTATTGTATTCTGACTTTTAAATGTGACACATTTTAATAATTATATGGTTTATTTTTTAGGATAACTTTAGCTGTATATTTAGTCTTTATTTTCCAGTATTTTAATATAGTTCAAGTATGGTCATCTCTGGCATCAAGGATGGGTGAGGGGATGCTGTGGTCACTGGGAAATAATAACAGCATGTCTGCCGCAAATTTGATCAAGACTGATAAATATCAACGCTCGGTTAATGAGATGTCAGATGTTCGCTGGACTTTCTCAGCCTAAGCTTTTCCACCCAAAAAAAAAAATATATATATATATTTAAAGCAAGACGGCGCATTCCCACATATCTCAAGCTCGTCTTTCACTGTGCTTTGTCCAGTATCTGAGCTGTTAATTTTCATCAAAACATGACACGGGAAGAGAAGATGGAGGTCTTCATAGCTGAGAAGGTCATTATGATTAGAAGTTCAAGGTATCGAGTATTACATGAATTCATCACATAGACATCAAAGGAACTGAATATTCAAGAACATGAGCTTGTCTTAAATGTGATCACACCACACCCAGGACTTAATAAATGTCTTAAAGTAAAAAGAAAAAAGTACATTCACCCAATAGGCAGCTTGGTGTTGGTTTTCAGTAACAAATTATGTAAAAGTTATTACCTCTTTTCAAAGGCAATATACTTATTTTAAACTTAAAATAAGAGAATATACTTTCAGTCTACTTTTGATGTAGTTCTCAAAGATACACTTAACCAATTTATGTTAAAGTATATTTGGCCTATGTTTGTTTGTTTATCTCAAAATGTAATAACATTTAAATTTAATATTCGAAGTATGCTTGCATCATAGTATACTTAGTTTACTCTTTCAATGGAGTTGCCTATTAAATATTTGTTGCACGCATTTTGGCTTCTTTGTGATACTACAACATGTTGAGGTAACACAAATGTGTGCACACAGTGCTGTTAACCCACATCAAATAATAATAATAATAATAATAATAATAATAATTAATAATTCAATAAATAAATAAATACATTCATAAAGATTAACATTTCCCTGACTTTACTGGGAATTCTTCCATAAACTATATATGATGTTAAGTTCACTTATAGAAAACTTACAAGTAATGCTTTATATACTTTCAAACTAAAATGTGGTTTACCTTATGTTGTTGCCCTCAAGGGGTAAAACAAATATAATAATAAATAAATAAATACAAACTAGTAGAATTTACATTAAAACTTTTTTTTACTTTCATTTTTCACAAATGAAAAAAATTGTGAAATGTATATTTCACAAATAATTACAAAGTGGCAAGTAACACATTAATTTAAACCTGAAATTCGACAAATCTTTAGTAATCTTTGTTTTATTTAAAATTTTGAAGAAAAAAATAATAAAACACTATACCTGTAAGTTCACTTGTAATATATGACCCTTGTAATATGTGACCACAAAACTAGTCTTAATTCGCTGGGGTATATTTTTAGCAATAGCCAAAAATACATTGTGTGGGTCAATATTATCAATTTTTCTTTTATGCCAAAAATCATTAGGATATTAAGTAAAGATCATGGTCCATGAAGCTATTTTGTAAATGTATTAACGTAAATATATAAAAACTTCATTTTTGATAAGTAATATGCTTTGCTGAGAACTTAATTTGGACAACTTTAAAGGCAGTTTTTTCAGTATTTAGATTTTTTGCACCCTCAGATTCGAGATTTTCAAATAGTTGTATCTCGACCAAATATCGTCCGATACTAACAAACTTTGCATCAATGGAAAGCTTATTTGTTCGGGTTTCAGATTATGTATTAATCTCAATTTCGAAAAATTGACACTTAAGACTGGTTTTGTGGTCCAAGGTCACATATATTTCATGGCATAGCTGCAATAGAAAATAAAAACATAGACATAATCTAGCTGTACACTGGAAGTATACAACGTTATATTTACTGTACACTTAAAAAATGTACTTAAAAAAGTGGACACATTTAGTCAGAAATATTGCATAAACTGATTTTAGTATACTTACAAAGATAACTTGTAAGATCAACATTGCATTTTCTTAAGTTTACTTAAAATGAAGTTGAAATACACTTCAAGATTAAGTTTAAATTAAATGTACTTGAAGTATAATTTTTCTGTAACCGTGGGTAAGTGTTGGTTGCTAAATACTTTTTTTGTACATACATTTTACATTTACTCAGAAGTAGCATAAAGCTAAACTATCCAGCCTAACGGGGAAGCTAAATTTGTGGAATAAACAACGCTTTATTTTTTATACTTAAATGACTCCTGACCTTTGATACAAATAGACAAAAGTAATATAAATGTAATACAAATTACAAAAGATAGCAAAAATAAATAAATACAACACAACAAAACTAAACAACACAATACAACAAATAAAACAAAACGGCATACACACACACACACACACACACACACACACACACACACACACACACAAACAAACAAGCAAAATAAAACACAAAACAACTGAAACCAAACACACCATATGAAACAAAAACAACAAAAAACTAAACATAACAAAACATATCACAACACAGCAAATTAGATACACACAAGCACACACAAAGTCAAACAAAACTGAACAACACAATTCAACAAATAAAACGAAAACAGCATAACAAAAACAAAAAAGATAACTAGGTAAAATAAAAAACACAGCAAAACCAAGTAAACAAAGAAAAACAAAACATTATGTTTGTTTTAAAAGTGTATTTAATAAAGCTAACTTGTATTTATGTATGTATTTATTTATTTATTTTGTAAACAAATTTATGTAGTTGATTACAATTTGTTAATAACTTGAATTGTTGCAGAGTACTTTTTTAAAAGTTGCTTAAAACAAAAACCTCTAAAGACCAGGAAACTAAATTGATGAAATAAACAACAATCTCAACAACAAATTTACCAAAAGTCTTCTGTCCTTTTGCTATCTTGTGTAATCTTACACTTCATAATACCACAACACAGGCTGCTTGACAAATTTGAGGCTACGGTAGATAATAATGAATGTATTAGACAGTGCATGGTGAACTAATCCAGTCTGGCTTGTGCAGCTTCACTCAAAGATCTCAACAAAGACCTGCTTGTTGGACCACTGTCATTGCAGGTTGCCATTTTGGATAGATCAGTCGAGGCGAACAGCATTTCTTTGCAAAGCACAGTGAAAGACGAGCTTGGCGCCGTCTTGCTTTATATATATTTTAAATTTTTTGGGTGGAAAAGCTTAGGCTGAGAAAGTCCAGCGAACATCTGACATCTCATTAACCGAGCGTTGGTATTTATCAGTCTTGATAAAATTAGCGGCAGACATGCTGTTATTATTTCCCAGTGACCACAGCATCCCCTCACCTGTCCTTGATGCCAGAGATGACCATACTTTATTAAAATACTGGAAAATAAAGACTAAATATACAGCTAAAGTTATCCTAAAAAAGAAACCATATAATTATTAAAATGTGTCACATTTAAAAGTCAGAATAAAATAATACCTTAATATTAAATATAATAAAAATAACATTTTACAAAATAAAAAATTTATAGTATCCTAACCTTTAAAACATTATACTACGGGGCCGTTGAATGCTTGAATATGATTGGCTGACAAATTTTCTGAGGTGTGCAATTATTTTCAGGGAAACGCACGGCGAACTTAGTTCCAGGCAGATTTCTTGGCTGCATTACAGTTCCGTATCACTTCTGGAGGATGGAATGGGATGATCTATCTTGACATGGTTGGGAAAGTACAGTGGAGTCAAAATGGAGACAAGCCTCGTTTCTAGCTTGTTACACTCAGTGACATGGGAAACCAGAAGACAATGTAATGTCGCCAACACCTTCTGAAGTTTAACTTAGATTGAATCAACAGGAATACATATTCAAGCTCATTAATCACTGTAAATACAGAACTGAAGAAATAACGAGAATTAATAAAACAGGTTTTATTTGTCCCCTGGTAAGATTGTGGTTATTGTATCAGGATGCAGTCAGAAATCATAATGAAACACTATATGAAATGGTGCATAATAAGACCAGTGATTGTGACTGTTCAACAGATGACCACTGGAATAACAAGTGCAAGCGGAAGTTTGATGCTGGTTGTTGGGAAAGGCTCTAGCATAATGTGTTTGTTTGCACCATTATTTTGATATTTAATGCAATTGACATCTCACTTTTTGTCACAATTCCAAAGTAAATATAAACAATATATTTATGTTTTAACTTTTTAACCATTTTTTTTTTGTCTTTAACAAGTACAACACACACACACACACACACACACACAAACTCACACAAAGTAAAACAAAACAAAACATAAAAACTAAACAAATTAAACACCAGTGACAACAAATAAAAAACTAAATAATTAAAACAAAACAGCACAAAAAAAATTAACAAAAACAAAACAAAAAGTTGAACAAAACAACACAAGACATGAAATTACACAATACAACAAAAAACTAACACAAAAACTAACAAAAACAAAACACAAAAACAATCAAAACAAAGCACAATAAAATGTAAGCAATCACAACATAAGAAAAACAACAACAAAAACAAACTGAAAATAAAACTAAAAGCAAGTGAAACAAAACACACACCTGAACAACACAATACAACAAATAAAACAAAAACAGCATAAAAACACAACAATAAGTAAAATAAAACATTAAAATTCAACGAAACACAGCAAATAAAATGAAGAAAAAAAAAAAAAAAAAAAAGCAATAAAAAACAAATAATAAATAACACAACAATGAAACAAAAAATAAACTACAAAATTAAAACACAACACACAAAAAACTGTAAAAAACAACAACAATAAACAACACAATAAAAATCTACCAAACAAAACAAAAAAGTAAAGCACAACACATCAAATAAAACAAAAACAGAACAATGTAAAACAAATCACCTCTTAAATAAATAAACCAAAATAAAAAATGGGTAAAGCAAAACACAACAAATAAAAAAAGAATTAACAACATAATAAAAAAAGCAAAACAAACAAAACAAAACACAACACAAACAATAAAACAAAAACACAACATAGAAAAGAAGCAAACTAAACAAAACTCAACAATAAAAATAGACATAAAACATAAGATACAACAACACAAAGCACAACATAATAAGAGCTGTGATTTGTGAAAATCCAACAGATGACCACTGGAAAACCACTAAAAACCTTTACTGACAGATATGTCATGCTTGTGTATTAATTTCCCTTAAGGAGCAGCGTGTATTTTCTGTCCGGTCTTGGCATCGGCCTCTGCTGTGAACACAGTCTGCTGTCAGCTCACAAAAACCCCATTCTTGTGGGAGCCGTCTTCCAATTAAACATTGTGGTGCTGGGTCTGTAATTAGCGTTTCCAGTCACTTACTGTCTGCATGTTGCTTAGCCGAGACAGGCCTGATGCTAAACGGTACACTATTTGTCCTACAATTATGTCAGGTCCCTGTGTCACGGCACAGACGTGGCCAATTAGGCGAACCTCTGCACCACGCGAGAGAAAGAAAAAAGGGATTAGAGCGGAGGAGATGGGCGAGGATGAAAACAGGGTGAGGGGGAGAGGAGTGGGTGGAGAACGAGGCGAATCTAATGGGAATAAGAGAAAAGATCACATAGAAAGGCTTTGCCAGGAGGGAGGTGGAAAGCTGCTCTCTCTCTCTTTCTGTACTTTCTGTATGTTCTGAGGCTGTACTGATCATTTATTTAACCAAAACATGGGGCACAATATTTATCAAAGCACGCTGGGTAAAACTCCGCCTATTAAAATAGTCAGTTCTGTCTGTGTAGCCTGCATGTACAGTATCTCACAAAAGTGAGTACACCCCCTCACAATTCAGAAAACATTTTAGCATTATTTATCAAGGGACAATACTGCACAAATGAAACTTGGATATATTTTAGAGTAGTCAATGTGCAGCTTGTATAGAAGTACAAATTTACTGTCCTCTAAATATAACTCAAAATATAAACATTATTGTCCAAATAACTGGCAACAAAAATGAGTACACCCTAAGTGTAAATGTCAAAATTGTGTCCAAAGTGTCAATATTTTGTATGGGCACCATTGTTATCTAGCACTGCCTTAATCCTCCTGGGCATGGAATTCACCAAAGCTGCACAGGTTGTTGCTGGCATCCTCTTCCACTCCATAATGACATCGCGGAGCTGCTGGATGTTAGACACAAGGTGCTTCTCAACCTCCCGCTTGAGGATGCCCCACATGTGCTCAATAGGGTTCAGGTCTGGAGACATACTTGGCCACTACATCACCTTCACCTTCAGCAGCAAGGGAGTTATCATCTTGGTGGTGTGTTTGGGGTGGTTATGTTGGAAAACAGTTTATGAAGGGAGGGTATTATCTTCTGATTCAGAATGTCACAGTACATGTTGGAATCTATGTTTCCTTCAATGAACCGCAGCTCCCCAGTACCAGCAGTAGTCATGCAGCCCCAGACCA